>JAKWBJ010000165.1:592500-692500 GCA_023159175.1 Wohlfahrtia magnifica | reverse complement strand
TATTATTATTATTATTATTATTATTATTATTATTATTATTATTATTATTATTATTATTATTATTATTATTATTATTATTATTATTATTATTATTATATTATTATTATTATTATTATTATTATTATTATTATTATTATTATTATTATTATTATTATTATTATTATTATTATTATTATTATTATTATTATTATTATTATTATTATTATTATTATTATTATTATTATTATTATTATTATTATTATTATTATTATTATTATTATTATTATTATTATTATTATTATTATTATTATTATTATTATTATTATATTATTATTATTATTATTATTATTATTATTATTATTATTATTATTATTATTATTATTATTATTATTATTATTATTATTATTATTATTATTATTATTATTATTATTATTATTATTATTATTATTATTATTATTATTATTATTATTATTATTATTATTATTATTATTATTATTATTATTATTATTATTATTATTATTATTATTATTATTATTATTATTATTATTATTATTATTATTATTATTATTATTATTATTATTATTATTATTATTATTATTATTATTATTATTATTATTATTATTATTATTATTATTATTATTATTATTATTATTATTATTATTATTATTATTATTATTATTATTATTATTATTATTATTATTATTATTATTATTATTATTATTATTATTATTATTATTATTATTATTATTATTATTATTATTATTATTATTATTATTATTATTATTATTATTATTATTATTATTATTATTATTATTATTATTATTATTATTATTATTATTATTATTATTATTATTATTATTATTATTATTATTATTATTATTATTATTATTATTATTATTATTATTATTATTATTATTATTATTATTATTATTATTATTATTATTATTATTATTATTATTATTATTATTATTATTATTATTATTATTATTATTATTATTATTATTATTATTATTATTATTATTATTATTATTATTATTATTATTATTATTATTATTATTATTATTATTATTATTATTATTATTATTATTATTATTATTATTATTATTATTATTATTATTATTATTATTATTATTATTATTATTATTATTATTATTATTATTATTATTATTATTATTATTATTATTATTATTATTATTATTATTATTATTATTATTATTATTATTATTATTATTATTATTATTATTATTATTATTATTATTATTATTATTATTATTATTATTATTATTATTATTATTATTATTATTATTATTATTATTATTATTATTATTATTATTATTATTATTATTATTATTATTATTATTATTATTATTATTATTATTATTATTATTTATTATTATTATTATTATTATTATTATTATTATTATTATTATTATTATTATTATTATTATTATTATTATTATTATTATTATTATTATTATTATTATTATTATTATTATTATTATTATTATTATTATTATTATTATTATTATTATTATTATTATTATTATTATTATTATTATTATTATTATTATTATTATTATTATTATTATTATTATTATTATTATTATTATTATTATTATTATTATTATTATTATTATTATTATTATTATTATTATTATTATTATTATTATTATTATTATTATTATTATTATTATTATTATTATTATTATTATTATTATTATTATTATTATTATTATTATTATTATTATTATTATTATTATTATTATTATTATTATTATTATTATTATTATTATTATTATTATTATTATTATTATTATTATTTATTATTATTATTATTATTATTATTATTATTATTATTATTATTATTATTATTATTATTATTATTATTATTATTATTATTATTATTATTATTATTATTATTATTATTATTATTATTATTATTATTATTATTATTATTATTATTATTATTATTATTATTATTATTATTATTATTATTATTATTATTATTATTATTATTATTATTATTATTTTTATCACTCTTTATTCTCAATTCAAAATTGGGTACATTTCAACTTAGACTCTATCTTAAAAAACTAAAATTCTAAGTACAAATTTTATAAATTTCCACAGATTACAAAAAATCACAGCGCAAATCAATATATTGTAGTCTTATATTATAACTTAAATTAATTCATCGTCCCCATAAACTTCCGAACGATTCGCGTAGTCGCAATGATCACAGCCTTTTGCATTATCTGCCACAGGTGTTCCGGCAAATCTAGTTCTCTCAGGCTAGCGTGCAAAGTTCTTGGTATTAGTCCTGTACTTGATATTATAATTGGGACCGTTTTCACTTTATCGATGTGCCATTGACTTTTAATAGGATCAATGAGTACACTATATTTAGAGATTTTCTCGTGATGCTTTGTTTGAAGGTTGTTGTTATTTGGTATTGCAACATCAACAAGCCATACCACCCTTCTCTCCTTATCCATCAGCAGAACGTCTGGCCTATTTGCTGCTACACTCTGATCGGTCAGAATCGTTCGATCCCAGTAAAGTCGGTATCCAGTGTTCTCCAGTACAGGTTGCGGCTGATATTTGTAGTACGGTACTTATTCCACTGGAATTAAGGAGTATTTATGCGCTAGTTGCTGGTGTAATATTTTAACCACCGAGTTGTGGCGGTCGATGTACTCTGTCCCGGCTAGAGATGTACACGCAGACGTTACATGGTGTATTGTTTCTCTTGAGCTGCATCCGTATCGACATAAATCATTCTCCACATTAGCATCTCTAACAATTATTTTCAGGTAGTTCCTCGTTGGGATTACTTGATCCTGAATTGCTAGCATAAATCCCTCGGTCTCAGGAAACAATTGTCCTGCAACTAGCCAGTAGTTCGACGATTTTGTGTCGACATGATCCCGGCTAGCTTCACTAGGATGTCTACCATGGAGTGGTTTACTCATCCAAGCCTCCAGTTTCTGTTGGTTTGTTATTAATGATTGTTCAGCCTGGCTTAGACCAAGGTGCAGTGGTGAAGTACTATCTGCTTTGCAGGCCGCATAATGTAGGGGAGATGTTGTAGATTTTTCAATGAAAAATGCTCTTAACTCATCGATTTGTTGTTTCCTCTGATTATTCATATCGACTAAACCCCTTCCACCCATACATCTCGGTAGCATTGTCCTCTCGATCGCTGATTTTGGGTGATGTTTGCGTGCCTTAGTCATCAGTACTCTACATTTTCGTTGTAGGGCCCCAATGTCGGTGCTGCTCCAATTTATCACCCCAAATGAATAGCTCAGAGCCGTGGCTGCATAAGTGTTAATAGCTTTGAACATATTTTTCGCATATAAGCCAGTTTTTAAGATTTTCCTGACTCGCTTAGTAAACTCTCTAGCTAGTTCCTTTTTCATTTGGTTTTGTTCAATGCGAATAGCCTGCTTCATCCCAAGGTATTTGTAAGTCTCTTCGTTCTTCATAGCTTCCATTATCCCGCCATCCTGAAGATCGTGGGGTATCTCTTGCAGTTTTCCCCTGATGACATGTAGAGTCTTGCATTTATCAAGTCCGAACACCATACTGATATCCTTGGAGAAAGATTCGACAACATTTAGTAGGCTTGTTAGTTGGTGCTGATTGGAGCCATATAGCTTTATGTCGTCCATAAATAACAAGTGGTTTAATTTATAAATATTTTCGCCATTATGTCTAATTTCGAAGCCATATCGTGTCGAGTCAAGGAGGCTTGAAAGCGGATTAAGACATAGCACGAACCATATAGGACTCAGCGAGTCACCCTGAAAAATGCCTCGCCTGATGGGAATTTCATTCGTCTCTATGTAATTCGTTGGTGTTGTTAACAAGACTGTGGTTCTCCAGTCCTTCATTATTCGGCTTAGAAATGTGACTATTGTCGGATGAATCTTGTACATCCCCAACACCTTTAGAAGCCACCCGTGAGGCACAGAATCAAAAGCTTTTCTGTAATCTATAAAAGCCATTGACAGGTTTCTGTGCTTCGCATATGCCTGTTCACCAACTACTGAATCAATGATCAGTTGCTCTTTGCACCCTCTCGAACCTTTTCTACACCCCTTTTGCTGCTCCGCCAATATATTATTTCGATCACAGTGTACGTTTATTCTCAATGCCAAACATGACGTTATAATTTTATATAAAGTGGGTAGGCAGGTGATTGGCCTAAATTTTGAAGGATCATGTCTGTTGCCTGGATCCTTTTCCAGCAGGTAAGTTATTCCCTGGGTGAGGAAATATGGCATGCCGTCAGGGTGTTGAATAACGTTATTTATCATTTCCGTTAGCTTGCCATGAATACACGTGAACCTTTTCCACCAAAAGTTCTGCAGTTTATCTGGGCCGGGTGCTTTCCAGTTCAGCAGGTTTCGTAGGATTCCCTGGACTTCAGTTATTTCAAGCTTGTCGAAGTCCATCCGTGGAAGGTCCTGGAGGCGGTTTTCTTCCACTTGAATCCAGTTTGCATTAGAGTTATAAGCAACGCTGGTAGAGAGTTGATCACTCCAAAATGAGGTAACTTGTTGCTTAGATGGGTAATTTGTGAGTATGGTGTTACTTCCTTCTTTTAAAGACCTGTAGAATGATTTTTCTGATCTGAAAAAGATAGAGTTATCAGACTTTCTCGCTCTACTAACCCTATACCTAGAAAGCCTTGTTGATTTTACTGACAACTTCTGTTTAAGCGTATCCAAACATTGTGTTGGTGTACTATTTGGTTGATCCATTTGAGAATGGATATTGTGCCGCCTGATGATATTTGCGACTAATCTACTAAGCCTTCTGGTATTTGCACCACGCACTAGGGCGTCTACTCTTGCTATATCTCTCCGTAAATTTTCGATTGATCGAAGTAACCTCTTTTCCCATAAGGGCATTATTTTTTCTGTTCTACGCCTTGTGACAGGCTCATGGCCAAATTTTATTGGTAGCGTTTTAGCTATTGCAACAGCCGCACAGTATACAATTAGGTGTAGACTTTCCAAATCATGTACATCTGAAAGGTACGGTGGGATTATCTCATTGTTCATTACTTATTATTATTATTATTATTATTATTATTATTATTATTATTATTATTATTATTATTATTATTATTATTATTATTATTATTATTATTATTATTATTATTATTATTATTATTATTATTATTATTATTATTATTATTATTATTATTATTATTATTATTATTATTATTATTATTATTATTATTATTATTATTATTATTATTATTATTATTATTATTATTATTATTATTATTATTATTATTATTATTATTATTATTATTATTATTATTATTATTATTATTATTATTATTATTATTATTATTATTATTATTATTATTATTATTATTATTATTATTATTATTATTATTATTATTATTATTATTATTATTATTATTATTATTATTATTATTATTATTATTATTATTATTATTATTATTATTATTATTATTATTATTATTATTATTATTATTATTATTATTATTATTATTATTATTATTATTATTATTATTATTATTATTATTATTATTATTATTATTATTATTATTATTATTATTATTATTATTATTATTATTATTATTATTATTATTATTATTATTTATTATTATTATTATTATTATTATTATTATTATTATTATTATTATTATTATTATTATTATTATTATTATTATTATTATTATTATTATTATTATTATTATTATTATTATTATTATTATTATTATTATTATTATTATTATTATTATTATTATTATTATTATTATTATTATTATTATTATTATTTATTATTATTATTATTATTTATTATTATTATTATTATTATTATTATTATTATTATTATTAT
Source organism: Wohlfahrtia magnifica (assembly GCA_023159175.1). Taxonomy (NCBI): domain Eukaryota; kingdom Metazoa; phylum Arthropoda; class Insecta; order Diptera; family Sarcophagidae; genus Wohlfahrtia; species Wohlfahrtia magnifica. The sequence continues at coordinate 686,635 of JAKWBJ010000165.1, read as the reverse complement.
TATTATTATTATTATTATTATTATTATTATTATTATTATTATTATTATTATTATTATTATTATTATTATTATTATTATTATTATTATTATTATTATTATTATTATTATTATTATTATTATTATTATTATTATTATTATTATTATTATTATTATTATTATTATTATTATTATTATTATTATTATTATTATTATTATTATTATTATTATTATTATTATTATTATTATTATTATTATTATTATTATTATTATTATTATTATTATTATTATTATTATTATTATTATTATTATTATTATTATTATTATTATTATTATTATTATTATTATTATTATTATTATTATTATTATTATTATTATTATTATTATTATTATTATTATTATTATTATTATTATTATTATTATTATTATTATTATTATTATTATTATTATTATTATTATTTATTATTATTATTATTATTATTATTATTATTATTTATTATTATTATTATTATTATTATTATTATTTATTATTATTATTATTATTATTATTTATTATTATTATTATTATTATTATTATTATTATTATTATTATTATTATTATTATTATTATTATTATTATTATTATTATTATTATTATTATTATTATTATTATTATTATTATTATTATTATTATTATTATTATTATTTATTATTATTATTATTATTTATTATTATTATTATTATTATTATTATTATTATTATTATTATTATTATTATTATTATTATTATTATTATTATTATTATTATTATTATTATTATTATTATTATTATTATTATTATTATTATTATTATTATTATTATTATTATTATTATTATTATTATTATTATTATTATTATTATTATTATTATTATTATTATTATTATTATTATTATTATTATTATTATTATTATTATTATTATTATTATTATTATTATTATTATTATTATTATTATTATTATTATTATTATTATTATTATTATTATTATTATTATTATTATTATTATTATTATTATTATTATTATTATTATTATTATTATTATTATTATTATTATTATTATTATTATTATTATTATTATTATTATTATTATTATTATTATTATTATTATTATTATTATTATTATTATTATTATTATTATTATTATTATTATTATTATTATTATTATTATTATTATTATTATTATTATTATTATTATTATTATTATTATTATTATTATTATTATTATTATTATTATTATTATTATTATTATTATTATTATTATTATTATTATTATTATTATTATTATTATTATTATTATTATTATTATTATTATTATTATTATTATTATTATTATTATTATTATTATTATTATTATTATTATTATTATTATTATTATTATTATTATTATTATTATTATTATTATTATTATTATTATTATTATTATTATTATTATTATTATTATTATTATTATTATTATTATTATTATTATTATTATTATTATTATTATTATTATTATTATTATTATTATTATTATTATTATTATTATTATTATTATTATTATTATTATTATTATTATTATTATTATTATTATTATTATTATTATTATTATTATTATTATTATTATTATTATTATTATTATTATTATTATTATTATTATTATTATTATTATTATTATTATTATTATTATTATTATTATTATTATTATTATTATTATTATTATTATTATTATTTATTATTATTATTATTATTATTATTATTATTATTATTATTATTATTATTATTATTATTATTATTATTATTATTATTATTATTATTATTATTATTATTATTATTATTATTATTATTATTATTATTATTATTATTATTATTATTATTATTATTATTTATTATTATTATTATTATTATTATTATTATTATTATTATTATTATTATTATTATTATTATTATTATTATTATTATTATTATTATTATTATTATTATTATTATTATTATTATTATTATTATTATTATTATTATTATTATTATTATTATTATTATTATTATTATTATTATTATTATTATTATTATTATTATTATTATTATTATTATTATTATTATTATTATTATTATTATTATTATTATTATTATTATTATTATTATTATTATTATTATTATTATTATTATTATTATTATTATTATTATTATTATTATTATTATTATTATTATTATTATTATTATTATTATTATTATTATTATTATTATTATTATTATTATTATTATTATTATTATTATTATTATTATTATTATTATTATTATTATTATTATTATTATTATTATTATTATTATTATTATTATTATTATTATTATTATTATTATTATTATTATTATTATTATTATTATTATTATTATTATTATTATTATTATTATTATTATTATTATTATTATTATTATTATTATTATTATTATTATTATTATTATTATTATTATTATTATTATTATTATTATTATTATTATTATTATTATTATTATTATTATTATTATTATTATTATTATTATTATTATTATTATTATTATTATTATTATTATTATTTATTATTATTATTATTATTATTATTATTATTATTATTATTATTATTATTATTATTATTATTATTATTATTATTATTATTATTATTATTATTATTATTATTATTATTATTATTATTATTATTATTATTATTATTATTATTATTATTATTATTATTATTTATTATTATTATTATTATTATTATTATTATTATTATTTATTATTATTATTATTATTATTATTATTATTATTATTATTATTATTATTATTATTATTATTATTATTATTATTATTATTATTATTATTATTATTATTATTATTATTATTATTATTATTATTATTATTATTATTATTATTATTATTATTATTATTATTATTATTATTATTATTATTATTATTATTATTATTATTATTATTATTATTATTATTATTTATTATTATTATTATTATTATTATTATTATTATTATTATTATTATTATTATTATTATTATTATTATTATTATTATTATTATTATTATTATTATTATTATTATTATTATTATTATTATTATTATTATTATTATTATTATTATTATTATTATTATTATTATTATTATTATTATTATTATTATTATTATTATTATTATTATTATTATTATTATTATTATTATTATTATTATTATTATTATTATTATTATTATTATTATTATTATTATTATTATTATTATTATTATTATTATTATTATTATTATTATTATTATTATTATTATTATTATTATTATTATTATTATTATTATTATTATTATTATTATTATTATTATTATTATTATTATTATTATTATTATTATTATTATTATTATTATTATTATTATTATTATTATTATTATTATTATTATTATTATTATTATTATTATTATTATTATTTATTTTTTTTAATTTTTTTTTTTTTATTTATTTATTTTTTTTGATGGGCTCCGAACCATACAGTCATATATCCATACATTTTCAATTACATAAGCTTCTAGGTCCGCGCTGATATTTCTTAAAATTTATAATCAACGAAAGCTTTGTGACATCTGACATTTATTTGGGATCGTTATCTTGAAAAATTTTGTGACAATTGTACTAACAATAAAATGCAGTTTGTTTGTATATAGTTCATTTTATTTTTTTATATTAGTTAATGTTATCTTTTGTTAGTTTTTGTTAATAAAAAGATGATTATCGCCATTAGATTGGGAAATTTTAATTTGCCGATTTTTTATCTTGAAGTGCCGATAATGCCGATTTTTTATTTCAAATGTGCCGATTTTTAATCAAAATCATCCGGCAAACCTGAATCCAACACAAAAATGAAAAATTCTAATGGGAAAGGTCTATATTTGTTCTGAAGAGAGGAAGGCTCTAAAACGGTCTGTCTATGCTGTTAAACATATACAAAGGTTGAAGTGTCTAATTTTAACTTCATTTTACATTTTTTAAACATTACATTTTTTTTTTAATCGTAACGATATCCATCTGTTTTCGCTATGAGATTGTAACAGTTGTCTGCTTTTTTCACGTAAACAGGCTGCCAAACTTATTTAAATTAGAGTAGTATATGCTCAGAAATATTGCGATCTCATTTTTGACCATTTTTAGTTATGCTCTAATTAATTAACAAAATTAATGTAAAGAAATGTAAAGAACCATATAAACATCTTTTTATTTAATTTTTTTAATAAAAAATAATAATTTTAAGAAAATGCCAAAAATTTTTTGATCAAACGTAAATGTTTCTGACACTAAATGTAATTTTTGTTTGCCAACTTTAAGCAGCTCTACTACTATAATATTGCTACAAAAATCAGGTTGGTCACCCTGAGTTTATAACATCGCTTAAATAAATAAACAAAAGCTGCAAGGCAACAACAAACATTAGCAGAACAAAAACAAACAGCAGAAATAAAGTAGATAAAAATAGAGCGACAACAAAAACTATAAGCAAACAAAACAAGTAACAGGCAAAGAGCTGAAGGAAGTAGATGTTTACATTCGCATGGCCTACATAATAACTAAAAAGAAATTAAAAGAAAGAAATGGAATTTACTTGAAACATCGAAAGGCACATTGATGCGAACAACAATCAGTTTACGTGTTGTAAACTCAGCTAGTAGAGTTTATGTGTTATAAACTTAGCGAACAAGTATATTTGGTACTTTGTGTTAAGAGAGTTTAGTGAGGTTTAACCCTGGTTGAATAGGATGTGATCGAACCTAAGTTATAACTACGATCGGGTTGGAAGACCTTTAGGTAGAAAGATCTGTCGAGTAATTTTTAATATAAGCGTTATTGCTTCTAAAAAGGTTACAAGCAGGGGTACACAAAACTGTGTAAATAAAGGATTTTAATTAAAAACTAAACACGTTTTTAAAAAGGTAAAAACGTAACAATATTTATCCAATTAAGAAGGAAAGCGTTTGTTTATATTCATTCTTTTCACAAAATTGTATCGTCAAAATTTGCCACGGTTTTTGGCAAAATTAGTCAGTGTACGTTATTAATGCCGTATGAAAAAACTAAAATTATTTTATGCAATTTATGTATTCAATCTGTTTGAATATCAAAATAAAGTGTGTTTCACTGAAACCAATCTTAGAAGAATGAATAAAAATTTTAAAAATATACATATTTATTTACTTACTTGTCCAATTTCATACTTTTGAATTTCATTAAAGAATGATTGTAATAGATAAAATAAACACAATATAAAAAATAATATATTTGTATTAAATAAATGCATATTTTTATATTAACTTCAAAATTCTTAATTCTTGAAATTCCTTTCGATTGGATTTAGATTTTACGATAAATTTATACTAATTGCAAAAATTTTTTGTTTATCACGTTTTTTTCAACTTTTAAAAATTAAAATCAACAGTTCGCTCCATTAACAATTCATTCCAGTACTATTCAAATTTACATTTCCTCCCAACTGATTATGTGCCAATAAAAGAATGTCTTTTTTTTCTTTAGGGAATCTTAACTCTCGCCCTGCCAATCTAGCTGCTTCCAACTCTCGTTCTGCTTGAGCCAATTCATGTCCAAGTGATCCAGGATTTTCTTGTTCTCGAGCAATCCAATCTAAGGCCATTTGGGCTCGCATATCGTCATCAAGACTTCGATTAGAATAATGAGCTACAACTTCTTGACGTGAACATTGACGTTCTCTCATAGCTTTAAGAGATCCATTCCAATGAAGAAGCTGAAAGACGGTCATAAGTTCCTGAAACTCTAACATTGTACGTCCTTTATTGGCTTCTAGCATAAATCTTAAAAAAAGAAAGAAATAATTAAATGTTAAAATTGTTAGAAATCTTAAATAAAAGTGAATACTAGTGTGTTGTATTTTTTCGAATGACTTTGATTACGCCCTGAGCCTCGGTAATAGAAGATTGAATAACATTTGAAGGTCTCACACTTTGATTAGATTTGTAGAAATAATTACAAATTACGATTTTTCAGGATTAATTACTTTTATTAGGAAAACAACGATTTTTAAATAATGTCAGGACTAAAATATGAAATCAATAGTAAGATACATACTACATACATATTTGGCTTAAAAAATATGTTATACGTTTAATTCAATTTTAAACGACGTAATATCTAGTTTTGTTCGATTAAGGACAAGCTTTTTGTAGTAATCGACTACCCGCAACAAGAATTATTTTTGTTGCTCTTCCTTTACCTGTTCGTTAAACTTTTTTATCATAGCAATTCCTCTTTCTGCCGTGTCTTCTAAGAATATCACTGAAAAATACTTTGTCAAATGCCAAAAATGTGGAAGAACGTCTTTGATTTATTGGTGATAAAATAGCTTAGATTTTTTCTTTCAAAATCTACGTTTTGAACCACTAAGCATTTTGTTTCATTTTTATTTTCTGGTTCATATGTATATAAGGCTAACAAAATGTGCAATATGTTTCAATTCTTATTAAACTGCTTACCGAAGAGAACAATCTTATCTTATAAAAAATCAAAACCTAAAAATACAAGAGAAAAATAACGCAAGCTTAAGCCTAAAGCGAGCAATAAATTCAGTGCTGGTTTCTGTTTTAGTTTTATAATTTTTATGAAGTGAATTTTTTATTTTTTTCTTAAGCAATTACGTTTTCAAAATAAGCTTTATATCCGCTATTTTAAAAAATAAATCACGGAATTTTCTAATGTAGATGTATTCAGATGTACACTACCAGAAAAAGTTATAAACTCAATTTTGACCAAATTTGAGATTCGCCCTTTTCTATATTAAGCCAATGATATATTGCTATTGCCGTCCACTTTGCTTGATGCAGAGTTCCGGGAACCGGAATCTAAAGATGCCTGTGGAACCAACTTCTTGGCACAGAAAAGATAGTTTCACTAACTCATTGTAGTCTTCTCTTAGATGATTTTTCTCTTTTCCCTCTTGCAAGTTTATCGTACGCATACGCTGTTTTTCGGCGTAGCTTTTAACAGGATATTCTTCATCAAGGATTGTTTTATAGAGTTCTAAGTTTTCCTTACAAAAAATTTTGTAAAAAGCTATCGGCCATAGGCAAAAAAAAATATAAAAGTAAATTTATAGTGCACGTTAGTGACCACACACTTTAAGCTTAAAAAAATTGTTAAAAAAACTTATGAAAAAACCCCACATTAGCTAATGACTGCTTTACTGAATATTAAGTTTTCATGCTGGCAATACCATGATTTTTTGTGTCAGCGATACAAGAAAACGAATACCACACGTATGAGTAGTCGAACCAAAAACATTATTATTTTATTGTAATTTAATATTAAGTCATATTTTTTAATAAATTTGTTTCAGTTTTCATTACTTTTTTATATTTTGTTTCATGTTATACATATTTATTCTAAAATTCTTCAAATCCTAAAAAATTAAGACAATCAATTTTATTGTTGGTATAATAAATACTCAAATAATGAGCTTTCTATAGTTGTTTTGTTTTAATGTACATCACTGAAGGAAAAATATTTTTATTGAGCTTAAATGAACAAATTTATTTAATAATATGTAACATGGCAACACTGATTCGTCAACTAGAAAAAGCAGATACAATGAAATAAGAAGGAAAAAAGGGAGCAAATAAAGAGAGAAGTGGTTTAACAGACAAACTGCCAAGCCACACAGGGCGATTATAGTTGCCCAAGTTTATTATAAATTGTATTTTAAACTTGCGTTCGTGGGTACACATGAGTTTTTTATTGAGCAATTTTCGTGTTTTCTTTTGCTTGAATTTTGTTGCATTATAAACAATCAACCAATCGGACCAAATTTGGTAGTTTTTAGTTTTTTAAAAATAGTTTGGTAGTTTGGTTGGTTTGTTGCAATTTTTGGTAGTTTTTTCACCTGTAGCAATTTTTTTCGTCATGATAAATTTTTCATCTTAAAATACAGTACATAATTAATAAAATATGTAAATTTGAATTGAATAAACAAAAGCTTTCAATAATATCACCACTGTTACTGAACGATGTGTGTAACTGCTTAGCACTGTTTTTACGAAGGAATAGAGATGATGTTATGGTAGCGACTATAGAACGTCGCACCAGATTATCACAAATGAAGAGTAAAAAAGATATGAGCACTTCTGTTTTATTTGTTTTAAATACATACATTTCTAACAGTCTATCCTACATTGTATTCAGCAACTTATTTTGTTTGCATTCATGACATAAAATACAAATTCCAAAGAAATATGCAAAATTTTAGGATCATTTCGCACTTTTTGAATGATGTGATAGTGTTTTTTTTATTATACATACAGTTTATAGAATAATGGGTGTAGAAAATCCTTAGGTCGGATTTGATTTTAATACTATGGTTTCTTCTGAAAAGTTTCTTAGAATTTACTGTAGATTTAATTTTGCTATACGACTTTTCAGTTTTTTTTCCATCCTTGTAATTTGACCCACTCTAATATACATTCATATTTCTGTTAGAATAATAAAGCTAGAGATGGATATGTTTATTCCATCCAAACAGATTTCGATTAAATCAAGAAATAAATCTTAGTTCAATCAGACATGCAGACTGGCTGTTAGATCTAGAGAGGAAGCATTCAGGAATTGGCGTAATAATAAATGCGACCCTACTGATTCGCTATGCAAATAGGCAAGATCTTCGTGTGCCGCAGTACTTAGGCGTGAAAAAGCTCTTTACGATCAGGGGAATTAAGAGCTTTTGGTTATTCGTTAAAAGACTTGGGAATAGCGCTAGTTTGATTCCAGTTCTTTTAAAGAATGACCAAGCATTCACGAACCCGGTCGAAAAGGCAAACTTTTTAGCTGAATTATTTGCAAGTAATTCTCGCTTGCCGGAGAGCCTCCAACCACTGCCCGCACTCGAAAGCGTATCAGTGACTATGCCTAGTATACACTATCGAGCTCGTGCTGTAAAAACGGTTCTTGCAAATCTCAAGTCCTCTGGGCCGGATGGTATACCAGCACTGGTTCTAAAGCAATGCTCTTCGTCGCTTGGTCGTCCATTAGCGAACCTTTTTAGTGCATCATATCGCACCTGTATTTTTCTATATTGCTGGAAGGTTTCTAATGTAACGCCAATCCCTAAAAAAAGGGTTATGCTTTCAACCCTAAAAACTACCGCCCAATAGCAGTCTGTTCGGCACATTCCAAGGTTACGGAGAGTATGGTGAATCATCACCTTGTGATATATCCGGAATGCAACAATTTGTTTAGCGATCGTCAATACGGCCTCCATAAGGGCCGTTCGACTGGCGACTTGCTGGCGATACTCTCCGAGAGGTGGAACAAATCCCTTCATGGCTTTGGTGAAAGTAAAGTTGTGGCTCTATATATTTCTAAGGCGTTTGATAGAGCTTGGCATGAAGCACTAGTATCTAAACTTACTGCCTTTGGTGTTGGTAGTCATTTCCCTCGACTTATATCGAGCTTTCTCAGAGATCGCTCAATAAGAGTCGTTATAGATGGGATCTCATCCGACGAGTTCAGGATAAAGTCAGGGGTACCGCAAGGCAATGTTCTTCCTTCAACTCTATTTCTAATATTGTTTAGCGACTTTCTTCTTCTCACTTCCAATCCTATCTATTCTTTCGCAGACGACAGCAACATTTGTCATTCATATTTTTTTGATCGTAGGCCGAGCCTTTTGGAGATTGGGGTGAAAAGGCGAAATATGGAATTCACACTCACAAGTGACTTGGCGAAAATTTCCGAGTGTGGTCGTGCGAATGGGGTCGATTTTAACACGCACAAGACCCAATGTTGTTTTCTAACACACAGACGTGGTGTGGTGTCGTCTGTAACTTTGGGTAATGCACATATTGAGGAGTCAGATGCTCTTCATATTTTGGGCATGAAGATTCATTGTGATGTACTTTGGAGCGATTACATTTTCAGCATTAAAATGCCTCGGTTTTTTAAGACTGTGCAGGAAATACATCACTCTCTGACCTTCTCAATATTTACAAAACATAAATCCAATATGCAATGGCGTGTGTTTCATTGTTATATCGGTACAATAACGGAATGTGTTATAACGAAATAAAGAGTTTGATTCCGCATAATCATATATTTTCACGCAGTACTCGTTTTTCCCGTTGAGCCCATCCCTTTGTAGTTGATTGTCCGATGAATCGCACAACACATTTCAGAGAGAAATCGTTTTTAGCCGCACCGTTCGATTGTGGAACGATCTTTCTTAGAAGGCTTTTCCTGTCACTTACAATATGTATCGGTTCAAATCAAACGTCCATAAACACTACTTCCTCTGTCCTAATTTCCACAACCTATTTTCCTAGTACAAGCACAATGAACTAAATAAGTAGGGGTCAAAAAAAATATTTCTGTTACTTTAAATGAAATTTTGCTTTTATGTTTATTGTACTTTATGTATAATTTTTCTATTATTAAAAACTGGTATTTACCAAAAAGCGAAATAAAATGTGAAAAAGAATGTCAATTATACAACTACCAAAAAAAAAAATCGAATTTTAGAGAATCGCCGGGAACAGCGATTATTTTGTTGCTTGGCACAAACTTTAATTAGGGCGTTAAGCGTTGTGTTGGCTGCCGGCTGGTGTTGACGATAAAGTTAACGTTAACGTTGTGTCGTAAACAGTAATGTCAACTTAAATTTTAACCAAAACATAACTAAATAAAAACTATAATAGCGATTAAATCGCCAAATGTGATGTGAAAATTGTTAAATGGCATTACTTTAATATTACGTTTTAACCTTTTTAAAACGTTTGAGTTCGTTTAAATTGCGTTAAAATCAAATTAACACCACTTTTGTTGTTGTTACAGTTATATTTTTATTCCTAATTATTGATAATAACTTTTATACGGCTTAAAGCAACTTAATATTCGCTTATACAACACTTTTATTTTCGCTTAAACATGTCTTTATTTTATGACGACAAAACGATAACTAACTGAGTAGGCAAACCAGTCTCCTTATATACCTAATTGTCAGTTTGGAAAGTTCCGGAAATGTGTCAAATGATCTTATATCCTCTATCCGTTAATTTTAAACATGTAAAATTGTGCTACCCAGAGATAATTTAATTGGCAGTGCTGCCATACACCCAAATAAGTATAGCATGGACAGGGTAACACAAAATAAACCAAAGTCCTATGCTGCAAAATGCTGTTGTAGATAAATAAAACTGGCCGTGTTGTATTATTTTTAAATGGATTGTTATTGTTTATATAGGGTTTGCAATTTAACGGCGGTTGTGCGTCTCCAGCACGAACCCCATCAAGTGAAGAGTGGCAAGATGTCACTAATTATCAGCGGCGGTTGTGCGTTACCTGCACTAACCCCATTAAGAGGAGAGTGGCATAGCTACACTAACCATCAACCCCATCAAGAAGAGAGTGGCATAAGATCCACTAACCATCATCCCAATCAAGGGTAGGCTGACAAGAAGTCATTAAACATCAACATCGGTTGTGCGCTGCCAGCATCAACCACATCAAAGTAGAAGCAACTCATCAATATTTCATTATAAGTGCGACAAGAGGTTCAACCAGTATCAAAGGCGGTTGTGCGCTTCCAGCATCAACTACATCAAACGCATTCATCAAACCAAGAGTGGGAAGTGGTCACTAATCATCAACTTCATCAAACCTAGAGTAGCAAAAGGTTACTAATCACCAACTCGAGAAGTCTGAGAGGGACAAGAAGTATCAACTACAGAAGTACAAGAGGGACAGGGAGTCATCTACCAACAAATTCATTAAATATCCAATCTAATCTAAAGGTATAAGTATTCAACAATCGGTAATTTTTAAAGAACGGAGCAAAAGTGGTATGTATAATGTAAATTAGTAGTGGGTGCGACTTAAGACAATTTATAAGAGAACAGTGTAGGCAATTAAAAAAAAAATAAAAAATGTTTTTTTTTTCTCATAAAATGAAAACAACAAATGTAACTTTACTCAAAATAGAGGACAAAAGGTCAGAAATCACAAGACATTTAATAACGTAAAGAACAACAACACAAAAATATTACAGTTCTTTAAAATCTACAAGAAAACAACTATTGTCACATTTCACATTGACCTTGGATGCAGCATTTCTTAAAAATAGCAAAGAATAACAAAACAACACAAAATCTACCGGTACTCAATAAGAATTTTTTGGAAACAACAATAAATACTTGCAAAACTTCACGTTTCAATTCCACACGTTTCTCTCCACATTCTCTTCAACTTTTAACTGATATGTATTTTAATAAGCGATTTGTCGAAGTAAGAGCAACAGGATGGTAGCTAAGCGCGTAATATTTAACAAAAAGAAAAAGTGATTTGATAAGTGGGTTCTTGTAGAAACAATTAAAGAAAAAAATAAATTAAAATTTAAAGGTGGACAAAAAAAATATTTATAACAAAAAAGAAAATATAAATTGTGAACAGAACTTACAAAAAAAATAAAATAAAAAATACATTTATAAACGGGAAATTCAACAACAAAAACTATAGTGACAAATTAAAATTAAAATTGAAAAAAACAGTGGACATACACACATAAGAGAAAACCAAAAACAAATACCCATTAACAGTGAAATGGGGTTGTTTTAAAACAAACTTTTGATTTTTTCAACTAAAATTTTGATACAATTTACTTACATACAAAATCACAATAACATAAATACATAAAATAGTTTGGACCAATAAGATTTTTAAAACAAAAACAAAATACAGTATTATAAAATAGAAAAAAAAAAATGAAAATTGGAAAAAACACATACAATAGCCATAAAGGAATAACACTTGCTTCTCGCTACATGAAACAACAACACAGTGCACAAACAAACAGTAAGCGGCACAATTATAATAAACAGGCAAGATAAATAACAAGGGCTTCCCATAATTAAAAAAAAGAAATAGGACTTAGCGGTAAGTGCAAGTTTTTCTTAAATAATATTTTTTTCGAATTATATTTTTATTCTTGGGGAATTATTATAAAATTATTCGATTCGCGTCGTTTCAATCGGTTTTTTCGAGACTTCTTTTTTTTATTTAGAACAATAGTGAGAATTATATGTTATCTTCTCGAAATTAAAAAAAAAAAACAATCAAAATGTCGGTAAAAAGAAAGTGCAAATTTTATATTCATCAAATAATCACGTTTTGCGCTATATTAAAGAAAATTCGTGAAGAAAATTAGTCGGCACCCCTACTTCAAATAAATCTCGATGATCTGGAAAGGAGGTGGGTTAAGTTGACGGAAAGCTATGAGGCTTTCGCAATGGAAGAAAAGAGTGAAGCGAGTGACGATTTTAAGGACGGTATCTCAGTGCAATACGAAACAGCAGCAGGCATGTATCGAAATTTAAAAGCAAAGATAATGGAGAAATTATTACATAAAAATACTTTGGATAAGAGTATGAAGAACCAAACCGGGACAACAATTATTCAAAGCTCAATAAGGTCTGGATTAAAATTATCCCGATGTGAAATGCCAACGTTCGAGGGTGGGTACTCAAAATGGCCGGAGTTTAGGGACATGTTTATGTCACCGGCTGTAAAGAATGGAAAAATATCCCCTGTAGAAAAGCTGCAGTATTAACGAAGCAAAGTGAGAGGGGAGGCCTACCAAATCGTAAAGAGGTTCGATTTGGTATGGGAAGCACTAAGCAATCGATTCGAAAATCCAAGGATTTTAGTGCATCAGCAGATTAAACACATTTTATTAATTCAAGCAGCCCAAAACTAAACCTCAAGATCGATTCGACTTATTATAAACACAATTGAAGAAAAGATTGCGATTTTGAAAACTTACAAAGTTGATGTTTCTTCATGGGACCCGATTCTAATTTACATCTGCTCTTCTAAACTACCATAAAATATTTTGCGAGCCTGGGAAAACTCTCTTATCAATCATAAAGAAATGCCCACATGGAAAGAAATGAGTGATTTTCTCAAGAGGAGAATTGAGATGTTGGAAATAGTTTTTGATATGAAAAAACCAAATTGGAAGGAAACCTCAAGTTCAAATCTAATGCATTTCATTCCCAAGCTGAAGGAAGCGGGGTACAATATACCTGTGAAGAAAATCATCCCTTAAAGCAGTGTAAACGGTTCGCAGAATTATCGGTAAAAGAAAGAATAAAATTCGTGTACTCTAATAAATATTGCACAAATTGTTTATCCCCTAATCATTTTCAATCCAAATGTGCAAGTAAAAGCCTTTGTTTTCGCTGTAAGAAAAAGCACCACACGTTACTTTATCTAGAAGAAGATAACACGCGTACACAAAAAGAAATGTCTCCACAAGATGATCTATTTACGCTTCGGGCTCTACTCGATGCGAGTTCTGAAAAAAGTTTTATATCTTCAAGAATTCAGCAGAAGCTATCTATTCCTGTGGAAACTTATCACACACGAATTTCTGGTTTAGGAGAAACGGTAGTAGGCAGGTCGAAAGGAATTTTTACTATAACACTACAATCCAGAAGAGCAGACTTCGATATTACAAATAAAGCCATTAGTGCATCAAAGTTAACACATTTTCTACCTAGTGCACCTATTCGAAATCATCATCTTCTGGATACGGATTCGTTGGATTTAGCACACCCTTATTTTTACAAGCCAGGCTCAATCGATCTCATAATCGGCAGTGATTATTTGCCATATATTAATCTGAGCGGTGTAAAATTTGATATCGAAAATACTTTACTCTTCATGAGCAAATAAAAAAGATTTGAAAGTTAGAGGAAGTAGAAACGGAAAACGTGGTGTCGGAGCAAGAAGTATATTGTGAGCATTTTTACAAAAAAACAGTTCAGCGTCAATCAGAAGGAAAATATATCGTAAGATTATCTTTTAAGGCAAACTATCCCTCGGAAATCTTTTTCGGATCATCACAAAACATCACCTATGCACAATATCTTCATGCGTGTTGTATTATTTCTACAAATTTACCGCACATTTCTTTGATAAAGATTTTCAGATGGGTAAAATTTTCCCCTAGATATCAGGCTCAAATTCATGGTTTCTGCGACGGATCGGAAAAAGCGTGTTGTGGAGCAGTGTATTTAAGAGTTACTACTGCTGAGAGTGAAGTATTTTGTAATTTATTGGTTGCTAAAACTAAGGTTGCGTCATTAAAGCGGATAACTATTCGGAAACTCGAGCTTTGTGGAGCAGTCTTATTATCTAAGCTGATAGAAAGCTTAACCAGAAGACTAAAATTCCCGTTTGATTTATTTCTACATACCGACTCATCAGTTGTTTTGGGGTGGTTCCAAAAATATCCACATACTTTAAAAACTTTTGTAGCAAATCGTGTTAGCCATATTCACAAATTCACTCAGCTGAACCAATGGAGCTATGAAAAGGAAGGAAACCTCTGCCGATCTTAGGACTCGAGGCTGCTCTCCACATGAACATGCGGAAAATAATTTATGGTGGCACGGCCCTCAATGGCTAAGTCAGTCCACTGAATATTGGCCAAAACCACGCACATTTGATCCAACTGATTTGGAGACACAAAACGTATAAAATTTTTATTTCAAAACTAATCAGGAGTTTGATTTGAGTGAATTTTCATCATTTCCTAAAGCCTTAAGAATCTTAAGCTATCGTTTTCGCTTCATTAATCCTATTTCAAAATGCCCATTTTAAACCCAATCATATATTTCTTCCGAGGAAATTCATTTGGTAGGAAATCGTGCTATATTAAATGCACAAAGAATTAATTTCTATCGAGAACGCGAGTGTCTTGAGGACAATCGACCCCTAAACGCTTAAACTTATTTCTGGACAATGAAGGCCTGCTGAAAGTAGGCGGTAGACTGACTAATGCAGAATTAAGACTGACTAATCCTGAAAAATCCTCATTAGCTACCCTTCTTATCGATTATACGCACAAAATTTTGCTTTATGCGGAACATCATTTAATGCTATGAGCTATAAGGCGAGGATTTTGCATTCCAAGAATTGAAAATCTTGTGAGAAAATGCATTCGGATTTGCAAAACATGCGGAATTTATAAACAAAAGCTACAAGCTATCAAATTATGGGTGCGATTTCTCGTGAGAGATTTAACGTTTCTTTACCCTTTACATATACTGGAGTCGACTTTGCCGGTCCATTTACAATAAAATCTTCAAATTTACGAAATTCAAAACTTCTAAAATGTTACGCAGCAGTTTTTGTATGTTTCTCAACTTGTGCAGTTCATCTTGAAGTCTGTTCAGAACTGTCAACTGAAGCCTTTCTCGGCTGCTTCGCAAGATTCACGGGTCGCACAGGATTACCAAAGACAATATTTTCCGATAATGGTAGAAATTTTTTGTACAAAGAATTTTTGAAAAGTGTGGGAAAATCTCTAATCGAAAAGTATAGCACACTTGGCTTCACCTGTACATTCATACCACCGTATGCACCCACATGGGTTGACTTTGAGAGACCGCTGTCAAAAGTATGAAATCTCACTTAAAAAACGTAGCAGGAAACCTAACATTCATATTTGAAAAATTCTACACTCTACTAGTACTAATCGAAGCGATATTAAACTCACGTCCGATTTCTCCACTGTCAGAAAAAGAACTCCTGCCATTGACCCCAGGTCATTTCCTGAGAGGCGCTCCACTCATTGCCGTTCCAGAAACATCACATGAAATATAGAGAAAATATCTTTGCTAAAGCGACGGGACAGGCTCAAGGCTATTCAATAGTTATTTGCACGTAGATGGAAAAATGAATATATCACAGAATTGCAACGCCAAAGCAAATGGAAGAATGAAAAGAATAATCTACAGGTAAACGATTTTGTTTTGATCGAAGAGGATCTACTACCAGCGAATGGCGGCTAAGTCGGGTAAAAAAGGTGATCTATGGAAGAGACCGTAGAGTTCGTGTGGCCGAGATACAAACCACTAATGATATTGTTATGCGTCCTATTGTTAAATTGTGCAAATTACCAATCAAACCATAAGTTTCAAGTAGTCCCAAACAAAATTAAACCATTTTATTTTTCTATCTACACGATCTTAGAACCTTCAAGAAAGTTAAAAGTCAAACCCACATTCTAATTATATTGTGCCTATTTTTCTGCTTTTTTCTTTACAGATAAATATGTTGAACAAACCACCTTTTACGTTGTGCCGGGGCAACCACCCTCTAAAATATTGCGTATGCTTTAGAAGTATGTCTATTCAACAGAAGAGAGCACATGAGGTGAAGGAATGATATTGTTTAAATTATTTTTGCCAAACCTACACTCGATACTGGTGTAAATCGGAGAATCGGTGCAAAGAATGTGGGGCAAAGCATCATACCATGTTGCACGATAACGAGAAAGAAGTGGCCAGATCGTCGTCAAGTTACGAGGCTCCCATGTCAGCAACCCCCAGGAGCTAATGAACCCAAGAAGCGCAAATTCCATTCCTATGAATAGTCGAGGTATCATTCCTCCTCTAGTGCAGGTGAATAAGGGAACAACCAGATGTGCCACATTTGTGCTGCAGACATCCACGGACCGGGCCTTCCTCCTGAAGGCCAAAGCACAAGAGTTTCCAAATCTTCCATTATCGAGCAAGCAAGACTTTGTGGTGGCGCCAGTTTACGATGGAGAAAACAGTATGAGCACGTGGAGCCTAGACATAAAATATCAAGCTAATTTTACCTTCTACCCACCGATAAACGAGGAAACATTAATGCATTTCGATAATTTAAGGCCAAAGGCGCATCCGCAGTATGCCACATGTCGCAAGGTGGACGGTGTTATAGGGAGACCTTTGATGTCCGCATTTTTGCGGAGAGAAACAAGCCGTCCTGATCCCAATCTGCCTGGGGCTCAATTATACCAATTTGGTTGGATTATACACGGTATGTGGAAAGGCTGTAGCTGTCATATTAAGGTGCCCGGGCGATGTTGAACTGTGTTCAACTGAATTTTTAAATGAATTTGCTTGTTTGTTTTTTCTAAATAACTCTTGTGAATTAATATCATTTTTTTGTATAACACTTGATCTAATATTCTGTTATATTACTTTCTTTTATTACTTTTAAGACGTCTTGAGAACAAATTTAGTTGAAGTTAATTAGCTTTACAGTGATCACTAATTTGCCTAAAAATTCTGTTTCAACAGATATTCTTTGACAATTTTAGCGGTATGGCTTGGATCACCATCTCACTAAAAGATGAATTTTTTATTTGGGTAAGGGTTTATGACTTCAAAAAACGTTACTTTACGCCAAAACATGCTATTTTATTTTCATATTAAATATTCATAACATAAATGTCACTTTAAAGCAGTAACAGTCAAACTAATATCAGTGCATTTTACAATTGTGTAGTAATTTCAATGTATCACGCTCAGGCCACTTTGCACTGTCAATTGTTTTTGCACTTGTTTTCTCTTTACTCTATTTTTGCTTATTTTTTGCCTATTCATGTGACTACGTACGTGTGAAAATAAAAGAGAAAAGCAGCTCCTTGCCTTAGCCTGCTTTAAAATACTCTTAAATAAATATTTGTATATTTGGTAGCTTCCTACTTGAAAATTTTTAAAGTTAACGTAGGTTTAACAAAGGAATTTTGAACTAATATCGTTTTTTCATGTTACATTAAGGAATTTTGCTTAATAAAAGGTTAACAGGCTTTATTAAGTTTTTTGCAAATGGCCGCATGTATTTAACATTTTAGCGTATTAAAATCAAAAATGTTTTGAGTATTTGTTTACTAGTTTATTTTCTACTTACATACATACGTATAAGTATATGCATTTATCGGGTATTCCTTTAAGTTTGGTTAAAAATTTGAACAAAAATGAAACACCTTTTTCTTATATTTGAAATGAGTTTTATTAAACTAAATATGTGACGTTTTAATCGATAATATTTTGCTATTTTTTGGGTAAAGGCATTATTTTATCAGAATAGATCTTCTGGGTTTTCTGGGCGAAGAACTAGTCCAATTATGTTTTGCAGGCCTCTTCGGAATTTAAGTTTTAGCCATTAAGAAAGTTCTGCAGAGATTAAAACAAATGTAGATGCAAGGTTCTGTTTATATAGGTGATTCCTTAAAACTTTTCAGCCAAGCTTTCTTAGTTTCCGCCGGGTTATCGAAGATGTATGTAGTCTGGCGTTGTCTAATCTTTTCTGTTGATCAATTCTGCCCGTTTTAATTCAATTCGTTATTTCAATCTCGTTAATTGCTGACAATAGAGATCAGAATCAGACGTTTGACCAGATTCTAGAAGCTCATAATGACAACTCTCTTTCAATCCCACCAGACACACAGCATAAGCTTTCATAGTCTCAGTCATAAATTTGGTACTGTCAGTGAAGTTTTACCTTGCTTCGTCCAAGATCTCTTTCTCACATTATTGTCGTACATGATCCACTTTTCATCGCCTGCAATCATTCGCTTTAGTAGTGGCTTGATGACGTTCCTTTTTATCAGTGAATCGTACATGGAAATTCGTTTCATTCAATTTTTCATTGCTAATTTACGTGGCACCCAAATATAAAACGTCTTAATGTAGTCAGCTTTCTTCAAATGATCCTCATCTTTAACTTCAAAATTGTCGGGTCGAAATTCAGCAAACCATTTCGCTGCAGTTTTTCTTGTTACACATCTTTTCCGGAACTTCATAAATTTTTCCAGCAGCGTGCTGGAAACTTTTTTTTATAATAGAAAAGCAAAATATGACGATAATGTTCCGTAGATAACATTTCGCAGAATGATGCGATTTTATAAAGTGAAGCTCAAAATGTCACTTTCAAACAAGCTATAGTGCTTTTTCCTGATACAAATAATATTACCAGAGATATTACATATTAAAGCCATCTACTGACTATTTGTAACCGAGCACCCAATATAATATGCAAAGGGTGGAAAGAATGGATTTCTTTATACAGGATTTTTTATACGTGCATAAATGTATATTAGGGTTGGTCAATTTGTTCTGGTGACAAAAAAACGTGACAGGCGTATAGCAATATCGAAATCTACACAAAATTCTAAAAAAATTACCCAAAGAAAATATGGCTCTAAAATGAAAACCTAGCTCTCGCCGAGACATGAGGATTTTAATTTAAGGTATTTAAAAAAACTTTATAGATATAATGGAAAACAACATATTATCACCAAGTCCAAACATAATATACTATTACTTTGGCTTGTTTTAAAGTAAATTTTATGAGCATTAAGAATCTGCTTTCATTTTGTTAAAATTTTGATAACTATCTCGTGTTTTATTAGAGGTTTAATTATTAAAAATAAAAAACTAGCAACTTCCGGTATATCACTACAAATATAGTTGCTCTTTTTGGACTTTTTATCCCATTTTTTCTTAAACCTTATTTGATTACAAATAGATTATTATGTTCGCACTTAGTATTGCTCAAGAAATATGGCACATTGGTCTTGTATCGCGAAACTTTAAAAAGAGAATGATTTTGTTAAGCTCTTCTCTTTTAAAAAGTATAATTACACTGGCCTGCAAAAAACAAAAAAATTTCTGGCCTTTAAATAAAACTATATGGAATGTAACGATTTTGATGCGCTGAGTTCAAATCCCGTTTTCAGTTTTTTTCCATCGGGCTCAAATCTTTTTATGGGCGTGGCATATTTTTCGGCAAAAATATCGTTGTTATCTCAATATATTCCATCAAACTTCAAAAGGACTTGACCGATTTTAATGCAAATACCAGCAAATGTTTAGGGCCAAAATTTCCTATAAATTACCTGAATAATTTTTTTTTTATTTTTTCAACAGTTTCGGAGTTATCCATAACTTATTTGAAAAAAAAAATTTTCGGGCAAAATTAGATAATTTTTTTTTTCAAAAATTATAAAAAAAAATTGTGTATGATCATTTTACATGTTAAGTAATTAAATTAAAGCTTAAGATTATGAGAATAACATAAGCTATAAATCATGAAAATCGGTTGGCTATTGCTGATTTTATTCAAAATTAAGTGCAGGTACCCGACTTTGACCAAAATAATTAGTGGAATTTTTTTTTTTTTTTTAATAAAATTCACAGAATATACATTTTACATATAAAAAATTTTAATGAAAGCCAGGTATGTTGACAGTAAAATAATTCATAAAGGCAGGTGCCAAACTTTGACAAAAGTAAAGGTTCATTTTTTATGGCTATGGTAGGTAAAAAATTATTTGAGAATAAGATTTTTTTTATTGCTGTGGTAAAAAATCCAGTACAAAATGCACTTTTTACAAAGATAACACAATTTTTTTTTTATCATTCAACACTTGTTTACGAAACCAAAAACACAAATCTATCCGATATTTGATTTTATAAAAACTGTTCACGCTGGTCACCCTAGTTTTAAGTATTAATCTGTTTAGTTTGTTACTAAAATTTTCTTAATTACAACCATGATTACTTATATTAATTAAAAAGAAGAAAGAAATTGTTATTGTAATATAAACCCGCAACCCGAAAGATACGTTTTACATATCACCCAATGTATATAGAAAAAACTAACTTTTTTGTTTTTTATTATTTCCTTAAATCTCGAGTAAATATTTTATTTTCATTTTTACCGACTCACTCCCACATTTGGTCCAAACGAACCGGATTTGCTGTAAAAATAAAATATTTATCGAGACTCTGCTTACAGATCAACCAGAAGATCGTCTTGAGGATCTCCCTATTGGTTTTTGTTGTGCGAGATACCACACCTTTTTTTGATATATATATCTTTTAATTTTGAGAATATTAGTAATATTAAAATTTTTAAACGGTTCGTAATACATTTTTCTAATTCTTTTGGTGCTAATAAAAACAAATTGTGTAAAAGTACAGTGTAAGAATATAAAAACCAAGTAAGCAAAAGAAATAATAATACACAAACAACACGGTGTAAAAGTAAAGCCGTGTTTTTGTTGTTGTGTGTTTTGTTTGTTATTCCTTTTGATGAATAGCTGGACTATCATTTGTTGTGTCAAATTGTCACTATTGACTTAGTTGCTGTAAATACACAATATTTGTTTTGTTGAACCCCTTTACACTTGTTTGATTTTTGCAGTACTAAACTTTATACATATATTCTTACACCACTAGTAGAAAGAAAAAAATATTTTTGAATATTTTAATTAAAAACTGCTTTTTTATTATCACAATAATATGCAATTATTTACTGTAATTATATATTAAAATAATTTGATTTCTTTTTATATACATATATTGAATTTTTTTCTTGAGAATATTCTCGTTTTACCCCTTCTTTTGCAAATCAGTAATCCCCATTTTGGTAGTTTCGAAGATTTGAGAATCTGAGTTTGCTTGTTACTTTTTTTTATTTTTTTTTAACCTCCTTTTCAGATTTTTTTCTCGTATTTTGTTTTCTTTATTTCTTGTAACCCTCCCGTTTTTAAAAATGGCTGCCTTAAAGAATTTACATAAGAATTATGCACGTTTAGTTGATTTTGATAGCTTTATTTAGGTTATCTCGCGTGAAGAACATACCGTTCACACCCTGGGTACCCATCGGCAGGACTTGACCCGTTTGTGGGAAGTCTTTCGTAACAGTTACGAGGACTTGTTAGACAATGCCGAGGATACCATGGTGTCGGTAAAGGATGCTTAGGAAAAGTATTCGTCTGGCTATACGATATATTTCAAGGGTATATCATTAGGGCTTGATTGATGGTTTCAAGACCTATCCCGATTCGCCTTTTTTCTTGTGACATCCCAACCTTCTTCGGGGACTATGCATCTTGGCCAACATTTAGGGATATGTTTTTGGTCTTGTATGGGACTAACCCCCATATCGGAAACATACAAGGATGTATTATCCTCTGCAGAAAACTGAAGGTGAGGCCCGAGGTATAACTCGTACTTGACCCATGACGAATGATGGTTTCGAAATGAAATCTGGCCCCTCTATCAAAAGTTTACAACGGACAATGAATGATTGTGTTTCGAATTAGTCGTTGTTAGGAATAGAAACTAGCAATTGAGATATAATATTCGTTTATATCTGTTCGACCAAATTGTCTGAACATAACCGAGGACTTTGGAAGCAGTCTCAGTGACCCTGTTCGGACCTGCCGAAGTGGAGCAAAATGGACGAGATTCTAACAACTAGATACAGGACTTTGGAGTCCGTTTCGGACATCTTTGGAAGTCACAACTTCACCCAAACTACTGCTGGTAATAGTCGCACGAACATTTCTAATACCCAAAAATTTAGAGCAAATGTTGCACCTAATATACCCCAAAGTAAATGTCCGATTTGTAATGAAGATCACCCTGTTCGTTTGTGGTCGGATTTTCTAAGAATGTCGACTAGCAATGGCTTAGCATCGGTTACAAGGCACAAATGTTGCACAAACTGTTTGGCTCTTTCGCACGAATTAAGAAGATATCAGAGCTCTAATGTTAGTTATATTTGTAAACAGAGGCATCGTTCGCTACTCCACAGTATCGAATCTTTAACCCGGGAGAGACCAAGGACTAGAAATAACTACTTTAATCCACTTACCCCTGACCGTCCTTCGGAAACTCCGCGGCCTGCTACAAGAAGAGAAAATGATAGCGATGTTAGACCGTCGACATCTGCTGCTGCCTGTTCCTTTCAGAATTCCTCAACCAGAATACAGTCCACCCCATTCTCCATCCGAATACAGTCCACCCCATACTCCACCCGAATACAGTCCACCTCTTACTCCACTCGAATACAGTCCACCCCATACTCCACCCGAGTACAGTCTAACCCTAACAAAACCCGGATATAGTCCACCACTCACTCCACAGTTTTGTTGGGAACTACCTAGGTTAATGTAGTATCGAGCGATAATGTATTTTCTGCCAGAGCTCTTTTAGACCCCGCTTCTCAAGCCACCTTCATCTCTAATAAACTGCCACGGAAGCTAGATCTTCCAACTTTTTCGGCACCCGCTGCAACTGTTGTGGGCCTTAATGGCGCAGTAACAGCAAGATCCACTAAGGTTAGTGTTATATCCTTGAGATCTTCCATCAATCACGAATTTGAATTACCCACGAAGGCTTTTGTCGTTGATAGACTCACTGGTCGATTACCCACTTATTCGTTAGCATGTTCTGTTGATTTCAATGTACCCGATCTCCGATTTACTGATCGGAATGTGCCCATATAGATTTGCTATTGGGTGCGGACATATACCTTCATATTAAGCTTTCCGAAGTAAAAAAGGATAACAAAAATTTTGTAATCGCTCAGCAAACAGTTTTTGGTTAGACTGTGACTAGCAATATCCCTCAGTCAACTCTATTGAAACACATAGTTTCCTTTTTCGGAAAACTAAATCTGGATTATGGGATTAATCGTTTTAGGGAGATAGGTAAAGCACCAGAGTCCAAACAATTTTTGCCTAGGACACGATATTTGTTAGCAGCTCTATCGCTGCCCTACTTTTAGGACCAAGCATGTTGTTACCCTTTAAATCCAAACCCGATCGATTTTTAAGCCTTTGTCCACTTTGTCGAGTTGCCTTTCCCAATTGCTAACTTGTATTTAAATTGTTGAAAAACCACGATAATTAAAACTCTTTATAACAAGCAGACTTTTTGTCGTTTTTATGTGTCAAGTCTGAGATAATATTTTGCACATTAGCCCTATTACCTATTTTGCACACTATCCTATACCCTTTTCACATTTATTATATTCCGCATTTTTTGAAATTGTCAGACGCCAGTACCGCTTAACTTCTGGGTTTACGTTGGAATGCGAGCATTGATGCATTTCCTTCAAGCCAGCTCCAGCGCTCGATTTTTTTAAAGTTACCAAACGTTCTGTCTTGTCTCAAATAGTTACTCTATTTGACCCCGTATGGTGATTAGCACCTGGAATAATCGTTGCTAAAACTCTTATGCAACAAATTTCGAAAGACAGAACCGATTGGGACGAATGTTTGAAACCCATGATGTAAAACAGATGGTGTGATTTTGTCGATGATTACTCTTTTATTTTGTGATGCTTCTGAGGAAGCATATAATGCCGTTCTGTATAATCGAGTCTTTACCCCGTCTGGTGATGTTATCACCCATTTGCTTGTTGCGAAAGGAAAAGTTGCACCTATGAAAGTTCAAACTTTACCCCGTTTTAGAGCTCTGTTATACAACTCTATTGGCAAAAATGGTGAATTCACTCTGAAAGAAGCTGAATCTTACCAATTCAGAAGTCTTCGATTGGACAGGTTCGCACATCGTTCTATCTTGGCTTCAAAAACCCCCGTGCCATTTGTCAACTTTTGTGGCAAAATCGAAAGTCGTTTATCGTGGACCATGTGGGCACTGACAATTGGAATCATATTGAATGTCATCGTTACACATATTAACTTAACTAGTCGTGGTTTTGCGTCTACAAATCCTTTAAATTCTGATATTTGATGTACTATTTCACTAAATGCACACTTCTTGTTTTTCAACAAGCTTATAATCGTTATAGAGGATAGTTCTGAAACGCCAATGCAGAAAAGCCTACTTAAAAAGAAAGCCGAAAACCCATCAACCGCAAAACGGAGAAGAAGTAGCACAACCACCAACCAAGCTCCTAATCATATATGTAGCTAGATGCGCCTTCTTATCGTCATCAATGTGCTTATTTCATAATAATTAAATATTTTCTTGGATTGTCCATATTTAAATATATTTTACATTAAAATCTTTATCACGTAACTCCCGTGTCCTCTTGTTGTTGCAATCTTGCAAGGGTGGCGGGATGTTCACGCTGGTCACCCTAGTTTTAAGTAAGTAATATTTAAGTTTCGTAATATTTTACTAAATTACAACCATGATTACTTATATTAATTAAAAAGAAGAAGAAAGAAATTGTTATTGTAATATACAGTTAATTTGTTTGCTCAAGTCAGACGTGTTTTTCTGCTCGCTCTGTATTTTTTGCTTTTTCTAAAATCTAAATGTCCTTTAATCTGAAATCTTGTCTTAAAATTGTGATAAAAAGTATAATATAAAAAGATTGTGTGGTTAAAACAAATTATAAAACAAAAAACATATAATACAATAATACACACTAATTTGCTAGTTAAAAACAATAACAATACTTTTAAAGTTACAACAATAAGAACAATACTCCAACATTGAATACAACAATACTATACAATACAAAACATTAAAACCAGCTGTTTTTACTTCAACTACTTGTTTGATCGTTTCAATACTATTTTATTACAACGCTATTGGTTTGTGAATTTATAAATAATAATTATTTATTTCCGTTAATTTTTAAATTTAAAAACTAAATATGAAGCATTTGAACTATTTGTTTATCTACTGAAACTGGAAGAATGGTCTCATGCTGGTTGTGTATGTGTCATTACCATTTAAATTGCAGTGGTCTTAAGGCTCGTGACGCAGATGCATTGGCTGATCACCAGAAATTTCTTCAGTGGACTTGCCCGGGCTGTAGAAAGGTGAATATATAATTTTATAAGATGTTTACAACGTGTCTTACAAAAGCCCAAGAATATGACTTCAAGATCTGTAGTTTCTCAGAATATCTCCAACTTGTTGCCTAATGGTACTAATTCATCTGTTGTAAGTGCTAGTTCACAGTCGGTGGCTACTGATTCAATCAATAATTCAACTCCTTCCGTTAATGCTTCATTAAATCCCATCAATGCTCCAACTACTCCATCTTATAATTCGGATTTATTACCAACTAATTTAATATCACCCACTGTCAATGTACCCGATTTTCCTCGTCCAAATCTTAACTTTCCTCAAGCTAATATGATTCGTGATGCCAATAACTCAACAAAGCCGTTAAGAATATTATCACTTAGCAAAAGTATATTTATATCTCGCTTGGCTTCAGAGACTACAGTTGAGGACATTGAATACTATATAAAATCTAAGGCTCCAAATTGTAATCTATCAATTTATAAATTTTCTTACTCGCAGCCAAGAGCTATAGCATCTTTTAGGATTACGGTTCCTGATGTAGTTCTTAATAAGTTACTTGATTTAAATTTTTATTTTTGGCCTGTAAGTACATTTGTTCGTGAATATGTTATTCGTGAAAAAATAATAAATGCTGTACGCTTACCAGCTTAAATTCCTCCAACTCCATAAAACTAAATATTGACAGAGATAATTTTTCAATTGTATATCAGAATGTTCGTGTCTTGAATTCAAAACTACAAAGTTTTGCCTTTAACCATGATATCAATGTTTTTACTGAAACTTGGCTAGCTGATAATGTCTTAAATTCTGAAATTTTATGTGCAAATTATCAAGTCCATAGACGTGATCGTGGTCATAATGCTAGAGGCGGTGGTGTTTTAATTGCTGTTTCCAGTCATCTTTCATCTGAAGCTTTAATTTTAGATTCCTCCTCGGACATTGAATTTATTTAAAATTGAAACAGAAATGAATTTTGGTGTCCTCATATATTCCTCCAAATTCTCCCGAAACTGTATATAAACTGCATGCTGAATCCGTTAAAAATATTGTTGGTTCCGCCAATTTTGGTGACTTTATTTCTGTTATTGGTGACTTCAACCTTCTATTAATTTCATGGAACTTTTCGCTGATGATGGCTATTTTATTCCGAGAATGTTAAAGACAGATACATTTCATATGCAATTCATTAACAATTTGCTGGACCTTAATCTTTGTCAATTGAATGGTGTTTGTAATGTTAATTAGAGATTACTTGAATTGGATTTTGTTAACGAGTGTGTTGACATTACTGTTAATCGTTTTGATACTGCTACTGTTCCAAAAGACTATCATCATCCCATTATTAAAATCTGTCTATCCCTTCTTAAATACATTTCCTTAAAACCAGCAAAAAAAGAACAAAAATTTTGCTTCAGAAAAACAAACTACAGTATACTCTTTGAACTATTGAACAATATTGACCGCGAAAATTTACTTTTTTGTCCAAATTTACTTTTTTGTCGCTCACGGACTTATTAAACTCATAAGAGTTTAATAGAATGCCGTTTGGATTGAAAAATGCACCGGCAACATTCCAACGGTTAATGGATGAGACATTACGCGATTCATTAACAGAACTTGTGTTGTATTCCTAGACGATGCACGTTAAAGCTATAAAAGACATATTTACAAATTACCAATGCATTTTCGTGAAAAAAGAGACTGTTTTTGGTGCACATTTAAACATATGAAGGACTTAAGCCAAATCCAGAAAGAGAAAGAAATTAAAGTAATTTAACCAGTAGAGATTTCCAAAACAGAAAAACAATTAAAAATTATTTTAGGACTTGCAAGCTATTACAGAAAGTTTGTATAATTGTATGCCAGGGCTGCTCAACCAATAACAAAGTATTTAAAAAAATGTGTAAAAATAAATGTAAAAGACCCCATGTACATAGAAGCATTCGAGAAACTGAAAACTCTAATTACTTCACATCCAATTCTTAAGTATCCGAATTTTGAAAAGAAATTCACCTTAAATACCGACGCATCTAATTATGCAAGCGGTGCGGTATTGTCACAGGAAGGACATCCGATATGTTATGCATTTAAAACACTAAATAACCGCGAAAGAAATTATTCGGCAACGAAGTTCCTTGCAAAATTATGGAGTGAGAACTATTTACGACCATACCTTTACGGAGAAAATTTAGAATCTTGGCAGAAGACCATCAACTAACTAAACTTTTCCATTCGAAATACAAATGAAAGGATATGACCCACAGACATCAAAGATGGTTATTAAAATTAGGAGAGTATGACTTTGAAATAGACTACATAAAAGGAAAAGACAATAGAGTAGTGCATGTTTTAAGTTAGTTGGAAAACACCGATATAAAAACAGAGGAAGTAGAAACAAATTATCAAAAAGATCCAAGTAAGGAGTCAAATTTTAAAATAAATAATATAGAAGAAGATGATGTATCTACATTGACGGTTCACTCAGCCGAAGAAAATTTATTGGATCATTTCTACATTAATGAAGAAATTGTCAATAAATACAAAACTCAGATTATACTAACCGACAATAAAATAAAGGGTCCGCCAAATTATTTTTTATTTTTTTAGAAAATGCTATAAAAAAAAAACTACTGAATATTTTCTCAAATTTCTTATTTTATTTGAAAGTAAAATGCTTCCGGTTAATAATGAAAAGTAATTTCATTCAAATGGCTGCCTCGGCTGCCCATGCAGTAGTCTACACGATCGGTCCAATTTTTAAGCACATTATCGATTGTGTGCAGCTGTATTTCACCAATGGCTTCACGAATATTGTCCTCTAAAGCGTCAATTGTCTCTGGCTTGTTGGCGTAGCACTTATCTTTGACGGCAACCAACAAATAATAGTCCAACGGTGTCAAATCGCAGCTCCGAGGTGGCCAAACGACATCAGCTCTGCGGCTGATAATGCGATCTTCAAAAACAGGGCGCAAAACGTCGAATGTAGCTTCGGCTGTATGGCACGTAGCGCCGTCCTGTTGAATCCAAGTGTTGCTAATATCCTCCTCTTCAATTTTTGTGAACAAAAATTAGTTCAATATGGCCCGATAACGATCGCCATTGACTGTAACGGCCACTCCTTGCTCATTTTCGAATAAAAATGACCCAATTATGCATCTGGACCAAAATCCGCACCAAACAGTGACTCGTCTTGGATGTATCGGCTTTTCAATGTATGCGTGCGGTTTTTCTGCGCCCCAAATGCGACAAATTTGCTTGTTTACATACCCGCCAAGATCAAAATGAGCTTCATCTGAAAAGATGATTTTTTTCTTTTTTTCATTCTGCAACATTACCATGATTTTCAAAGTAATGTCGCAATATTTCCCAGCGTTGTTCAAGCGTATACACACCCATATTCGTTCAGCGGATGGATAAAACTAATTATTTGTCAAATCAAACATGAGCTTAGTGTTACCATTCACGAAGCATTAATTGAAAAAAAAAAAAACGTTAGATGGCGGACCAGAAGATATAAAAGTGCTAAATGGGAAAAGAATTATTTTTGTGGCCGAAGCTGATTATAATGAAATGGGAAATATATTCCGAAGGACATATATTCCAAAAGGAAAAGTAGGCATATATTCAGAATTGTCTCAACATAGTTATAACACGGTTCAGCAGAAATTAATATAAATGTTTTCTAATGATGGCAGGTAAAGTTTACAAAATGCACAATGAGGGCTCAATAGATTGAAACAGAAGTTGAGGCAATAAAACAAATATCTTTACAATATCTTATATACAAGCTTATAACCAAATCGAAAATAAAATTTATTATCCAAAGCTATTAGAATTAATACAATTAGTGATCAATCAGTGTAACATATGTCAAGAAGTTAAGTATGACAGAAATCCAATAAAATAAAAATTCAAACATACAGAAACACCGACAAATAAAAACAATGTAGACACATATGTGATGAAAGGAGTTCGTTTTCTGACAGTGATTGATGAATTTTCGAAATTCGGTGCAGCTTATAATTTAAATGACAGAAATCCTATTACAACTATAAAACGACTAGAGGAACAATTCTCAAAAGTAGGTAAGCCAATGAAAATTGTGGCAGATGGTGAATTTGATGCGGTTCAAATTAAGGAATTTCTTAACCAAAAAAGAATTCAATTACACATTACAAAGGCAAACAGTCACACGGGAAATACAGATGTCGAAAGAATGCATGATACTTTAGCAGAAAAAAGTAGATTATTATATAAAACCAATAGAGAAATTCCAATAAAACGACTAATTCAAAGAGCTATGCGAAATTAGAATAAACGTTATAATTCTAGCATTAAATGCATCCCAAACGATATCCAACAAGGGAAAATAGAAGAAAAAAGAGAAAAAGAGAACTTAAAAGAAAATAAGAAGGTGATAGAAAAATTAAACAAGGGTAGGGAGGACTATGAAGAGTTCAGAAATGAGGGTTATGTAAATAATTTTAGAGCGTTGAGGCATTAGGAACAACCGAGATATAGAAAAGCTTGTAACATTAAAAAGCCTCTAAAATTCACAGATTCTGGCAGTATTGACGATACTGACATGGACTCCATTGGTCATGGGATTGATGACCGCTAAACTATTGACAGAACAAACAGAATTTGTGGATGTCTACGTGAAGAATCAGAAAATAGTAAAAGATTCGGCCATAATTCTTCACGTGGCGAATATTCACGAAATAAGGGAAATTTTAGACCATATGACGGAAAATATTGTTTCGGTGAAAACTAAGAACAGACAGTTACTGAAATTAGGACTTTTGGATGCTCGAAATAAACTAACGACTTTGTTACCAAAACAGATTACGCAAAGAAGAGGACTGATTAATGGTGTAGGCAGTTTAAATAGATGGACGATGAA
Source organism: Wohlfahrtia magnifica (assembly GCA_023159175.1). Lineage (NCBI taxonomy): Eukaryota > Metazoa > Arthropoda > Insecta > Diptera > Sarcophagidae > Wohlfahrtia > Wohlfahrtia magnifica. The sequence continues at coordinate 655,314 of JAKWBJ010000165.1, read as the reverse complement.
GACACAAAATATTCAAAAACATCTTTTTAGCATTGATGACATTAAAGAAAACAATAACCAATAAATTTTAATAAACTACTTTTTTAATGCAACTTTAAACCATTTAAAACTTATTGTAAGTCCTCGTTTATACGAGGAAACAATTTGATGGGAAACATTTAGTTTGGAAGAGAGAATCGTTTTTGTCTTCAGTACTCGGCGATACGCTTTGTGGTCATATTTGCATTGTTGATATTTATTAGTTTTACTTCTTTACAATAATAATAGTAATGGAATGTTGACGATAATATAATTTCCGCAAAGGACAGTGTGGCATCTGTACAATTCTAATTAAAAATGCAAATAATATTAATATTGTTACGAAAATAAAATTGGCCACCTCTGCGCTTATTACATCGCTAAAATAAATAAACAAAGGCTGCAGGAACAATTATACATGTTGTTTATAAATAGCCATAATCGACAACAACAAACATTAGCAGAGATACACGTTTCCAAACAGGTAAAAACGTAACAAAATCAAACTTTTAACAACTTTAGTAAAATTATTCTAAATAGAAGTTATTTAATTAATTTTAACAATTCTACAATAAAACTTTAAGATTATTACTTTTCAAATATTTTAGAATGTATAAATCAATAATTAGTAACATAAGTGTTATAAGAAATTTTACTCATACGATAACATTTGAAGAAATCGAAAAAGAGATTCAATATAATGAGAGGAATATAAAGGAACTAATGTACCATATTAAAATAACACACGTATATGGTGCTTTAATTGTAATTGTGTAACGTGACGTTATAAAGTACATAAAATGACAAATACAACAACAACACACAGACAAGCTAAAATAATAAAACAATACCTATTACTATTAAAAAATAACAAACAACTTATTAAAAAATCGACACTCAACAAATAAGACGGGTAACCAAGGCGACTCTATTGGCGTCTTAATAAATTTATTACTAACCCCCAATTGCAAAGTCTCCCAAAATTATCCTACAATTGGCCTGATTAATTGCAGATAACCGTTTCTGTGTTCCTGCCAAATTAATCACCGACAACAATTCCCGTAATCTTGCCAGATTAGTTACAGGCACCCGTTCATGATATCCTGTCAATTTACCAACCGGCAACAGTTCCTGTAATCCTGCCAGATTAATTGCAGACACCCGTTCCTGTGATCCCCTCAAATCAACCACTGACAACCGTTCCTGTTCCCGTAACCCTGCTAGATCAATTACCGGCAAACGTTCCTGTGGTCCTTCCAGATTTACCACAGATTAATTTACCGACAATCGTTCCTGTTCCTGCAGTCCTACTGAATTCATTACCGACACCCGTTCCTGTGGTCCCTCCAGATTCACCACAGATTAATTACCGTTTTAACTAGCTTTTAAATGTAGATATTAGGGTTCATAATAAAGTTTTGCTTATATTTTAAATACGAAGGAAATAAGTCGTACTTCGTTTACAAAGGACGCAGACCTTTGTTCCGATCCTGGGACAGACTGTCATACTAATGAACTTTTGTATATACTCTTTTACTTAATTTTTTATTTTTTTTTTTTTTTTGTTTACTAAAAATAATAAATTTGTTTCCCTATTTAATTCTTTGAATATATAAATAGAACTATAAAATAAATTGTTTCCAAAAATATAAGTGGAGAATAAAATAATAATTTCTCTATTAAATTCCAAGAGTATAAGTGAGACATTAAACCAAACTCAAGTAAAGTACTAAATTCTCGCTTAAACCTATGTTTACAATTGAAGCAGTGATGCTCATATATATTGTTCAGATTACGAAGTTTTTCGGCTGTTTACTTATTCTCTTCGTGAATATTACAACCAGGGTTGCTAAAAAAAAAATTCTACCAAAAATTATCCTAAAATGTGCCAAAATCAACTGTATCGCTAACTTTATTACATACTCTTTTAATTTAAATATCATACAGTATTTATTGATATTGATATTATAATTAAAAACAAATATGTTTTTGTTTTGTTTTTCTATAAAAAACTTATGAAATTGGAATAAATTAACAATGCTAACAAAAATTCATACGGTTTCTTTACATTATTTCAAACGCAACACAATTACAACAAAAAATATGTGTGTGAGACATAAAAATATTTCAGTGGCTTGTTAGTCATCAACGAAGAAGAGGTGCAGCGTATGTTTTTGTGTTTTTTAAATTTTAAGAGGTTTTGAAGAGAGCTAAAATTTTGACTTCTACACCGAAAAGTGTTAATAATAAGCTACATAAACTTATGCATGTTTGTACTGTGTATGAACTATTTTTTTACAGCGTTTTAACTTCAGTGTATTTATCATTTCAAGTGTTTCTCTCTTTTTGCGCACCTCTGAATAAAAGCGCGAGTCATTGAACTAAAATCAAATTTTTCTTACATTATTGATTTTTTTACATTATTTTCTTTTTCTTTCGCAGATGTAAGCTATTTTTTTAAGAAACTAAAATTAAATATATTAAACCAAAAATGATGAAAGTTGTTCAGTTGTTGATCTAACATCAGAACAGTTTTGGTTCTCCATGAATAGTTATTTTTGTAAAAACAATAAATTATAAATCAAAATAATAAAACAAAAAAGAAATATATTTTGTCTTTTATTTATTAAAAAAAGATAAATAAATATTAAGTAAAAATTTATTTTGCGTGGATTTATGAGAAAATAAAAGCAAAATATTGTTACGTTTTTACCTTTTTAAAAACGTGTATTTATGAGTTCGTAGATTGTAGTTAAAATAAATAAATTCTGTGTTTCGTTATAATTAAAAATCATTTATTCAACACAGTTATGTGCACCACTGCTTGTGATCTTTTTACAGGCAATAACAATTTTTATTCTTAATTACTCTGTCTGTTTACAACTTTGTAAACAACAACAATTACTCGACAGATCTTTCCTCCTAAAGATCTTCCAACCCGATCGTAGTTATAACTTAGGTTCGATCACAAACTTTCCAACCAGAGGTTATCCACACTTAACTCTCTTTGCTGAGTCAGCTCCAACTAAACTGGTTTTTACTTCACTACTAGCTTTACGAGTTTACTCCTTATAAACTCTCTTCACACCAATAACACATTCGCTGAGTTAACTTTACTTAAACTGCACTCGCTGAGTTTACGACACATAAACTGATTGCTGTTCGCATCGATGTGCTTTTTATATGGCTGAGTAAACAACACATCGAAAGCTTTTGAACCTCTCAATAATTCAGATAGATTCCATTTCCTTCTTTTAATTTCTTTTTAGAAAAAGAATATGAATGACAAATGTTGCTGTCATCTGCAAAAGAGTAGATAGGAGTAGAAGTGAGAAAAAGAAAGTCGTTAAGAAATATTAGAAATAGAGTTGGAGAAAGGACAGAGCCTTGCGGTACTCCTGAATTTATCCTGAACTCGTCGGATGAGATCCCATCTATAACCACTCATATAATGCGATTTCTGAGAAAGCTCGATATGAATCGAGAGAAGTGACTACCGACACCAAAAGCAATAAGTTTGGATATGAGAGACTCTGTCAAACGCCTTGGAAATATCCAGGGCCACAACTTTACTTTCAGCTCTTAGTATTTGTTGTTGCTTGTTTATTGTCTGTTACTTGTTTTCTTTGCTGCTTAATTATTGTTGTTGCCGTGTTACTTTTATTTACTTTGTCTCTGCTAATGGTTGTTGATGTAGATTCGGTTATTTGCAAACCACACGTATAGTTGTTCTTGCAGCTTTTTTTTATTTATTTTAACGATGTAATAAACGCTGTGCTGCCTAAACTTATTTTCGTAACAATATCATATATTCGAACATTTCATCTGCCCGCCGACCAGTTCTTCGAAACGAATAATGTTTCATTACATATACATGTGTGTATGTAATTTTTAACTTTTTATTTATTTAATCCTTATATTTTCTAGTTTTATTATTCTTGAAGTGTTTCCTATATTTTTAAAAATTTTTTTAATTTTATTTATAAAGAGTTACCTCAACTTATTGATGCAAATAGGAAACCAATTATTATGAATAAATCTAAAGTATGTCGTGAAAAAATGAAAAACTGGAAGTCCGTTCGCCGTCTGCAAAACAATGATTCAGCCTTATCAGCGTTGCGCGTTGTGACACTAAAGTATCACTTTTGACCCTTTTTCATGCCAATGACACTTTTTATAACAATTTTTTTAATATTTCCCATTGTATCATTTTAACGAAATATATGCCACTTTTTCACCCTTTTTTAAAATGAGTAAAAGTTCCAAAATTCTGTACAAAAATTCTCAGTACACTTAGCTTTTATATATGTACTTATATTGTATATATACATAACATACACGAGTTTTGTGAACATATATGTATATAAAAATTGCATACGATATTATTACAGCTGGCTTTTATGCAACTGTTATATTCTAAGGTGTGCTTCAAAATGATAAGGTCGCCTTAATATTTGCTCAATTCATCCAAACTATAAAATGTTATGTATGGGTACCTTATTCAAAAAAATTCTACGTTCAAATAAGTGAATAATAAGCCGGTTTTGCTCTTAGAGATGTTTATTTAAATTTTTGTAAATAAGTGCAAAATTCGAAATGATAAGGTCAGTGATTAATAAGCAATTAATCTAATCAGAAGGTATCACAATTGTTTTTTTTTGTAATAATTTATAATTTAAATAATATCTGCGTGGTATGGGTAGTGGGAAACCTTTGTCACCTTATGAACAAGGACAAGTTGAGGCACTTCATGATCAGGGATTGAGTATGCGTGGAATGGCGAAAAAACTGGGACGATCTTGTGTGTTGTTCAAATTTTTCTCAAAAACAGAGAAAATTATGGAAAATTAAAAAGCACGGGTCGTCAAAAGATCCTGACTGCCCGTGAAACTCGGCTAATTTCACGAAAGGCCTCGTTTTTCCATGAAAAGTGCGGTAACAATAAAAGATGAATTGAAATTACAAAAAGCACATTCTATGAGCTATCAACGCCCAGCCAAACCTTATTAGAGCAAAATTAAAAAAAATTTCCTGTCTGACTAAACAGCATAAGGTTAAGCGTAAGGGGTTTACGAAAAACAACATGGCAACTAATTGGCATCAGGTAAATATTTTTTAAAAAGGTTATAAGATACTCCATACATTTTTAAATTTAACCTGGGTGTACCAGATGGTTTCAGTTGCTATTGGCGAGATTTAAGGAAGGACTCCTTGTTTTTTTTTTTTCAAACGGAGTTTCGGCGAGATAACGCAGCAATTCGTGTCAGCAAGTCGACCAGACAATGGTTTGAGGAGCACAATATTAAAGTACTTGATTGACCCGCACGTTCCCCCGACTTAAATCCCATAGAAAATTTGTGGGGACTGCTTGTGCGTAATGTTTATGCAGACAACAAACAGTACCGGACAAAAGATGAATTAAAAGTGGCAATCTGCAACAGCTGGCGCGAAATTCGCTCCAACGTTCTGGACAATTTAGTAAGTGCGATGCCAACCCGTATTTTTAAGACAATAGTAGGAAATGGGAACTGCATAAATTAAAAATAATTGATTAATGCTTAGTTTAAATAAAAGTTTGCATAAATTAATCACTGACCTCATCATTTTGACGCCTTGAATTTTGCACTTATTTACATAAATTTAAATAAATATAATATAATGGTACATATCTAAAAGCAAAGCCGACTTATTCTTCACTTATGTGAACGTAGAATTTTTTGTAATAAGGTGACCATACGTAACATTTTATAGTTTGGATGAATTGAGCATATACTAAGGTGACCTTATCATTTTGAAGCACACCTTATGCACACCTATTTTTTCATATAAAGTTTGGCAATTGTGTAAAATGAACTGATATCAACAGATTTACGTATGTGTTTCAGCTTAAGTTTTGACAGCGAGAAGTTTTTATATATTTTTTAAAATAGATTTCCATTTAATTTTTTAGTTTAGCGTGCCATCCATATTCACATATATTCAAATGGACGAGTAAGTATTACATTCCTAAATATTTTATTATATTAACTTATATATAAACCAGTTCCAGGCACCCAGATTTAGTTAGCGCAGGGTCTCTGGGGAATGCTCCTTTCTGACCATCTGTATATTTATTTCGAAATTGCAGTCAAATCGCCTGGGACTAGTGGTTTCCATAACAGGAGGACTATGCTGAGCAACATCCTATCCCGAACTCTTCCGGATCCTTCGAATATAAGTGGTTCCCGCGACATCGAGGCTTCTGTTAAGACCTTGACGGTGAGGCATACAGGCCAATGGTCTGTAAGGTTAGGAAGCAACCACCATAGTGGAATTCCGATCTTGACGACACCCGCAGGTCCATCTGCAGCAGTGTAGAAGGGCGCTCCGAGACGAGAAAATGCGGAAAATCTTGGCATCATCAACGGCGATTCCTGGCTTTATTCAAAAACCAGGTGGAAGCTGGATCAAAAGCGGGAGGAGACATTAAATGGCTTGCTGGACGTGCACTTTCCAGGCAGTTTTTCTATGGGGGAGCGTCACGTGGACAACTGACACGATCATAAGGAGTCCCACGTTCCAATTACGGAAAGTGGGCTGAGGTGGGCGTTTTGCAGCTTTGCCCTGTACAAATTTTCTGGCCCGGATTGCATTATTCCTGCCGATCTTCAGAATAGCGCTCATTTGGTGGTTCTTTGACTGATGGTTATCTATAAGGCATGCTTGACATGGTCTTATATATTATATAGGGGCAGATCTGTTGAGACTGCGCTTCACTCGCTTGTGGGGTATATTGAAAATGCCCACGAGCACAGGGAGTATGCTCTTGTGGCATTTCTGGATATAGAGGGGGCCTTTAACAATGTGACCCCGGATGCGATTTGGTCGGTCGGCTCTGGTGGCACTAAATGTTCATTGGCCTGTGATAAGATTCATAGGGAGGGAGACACCTGACCAACAGGTTCATTTGCTCAATTATGGGATCAGCTACCATCTATAGGGCGGCTGAAAGGGGCACTTCGCAGAGTGGGGTTCTTTCCCCTCTCCTGTGGAATTTGACCGTTAATACTTTGCTCGTGAGACTTGATTCTAATTAATTTAAGACCGTAGCGTATGCGGATGATGTTGCTATGGCTATGTCGGGAAAATTTCATGACATAATGTCGCAGCGCCTTCTTACATCTCTAAGCCTTCTCAGTCGATGGAGTACTAAAAGTGGGCTTAACGTTAACTCGGGAAAGACGGAATTGGTACTATTCACGCGCAGGCACAAAGTTCCGTCGCTTTCCCTACCGCGTCTGCGCGGTGTTGAGCTGGGGCTGTCGGATAGCACGAAGTATATGGGGATAATCCTGGATTCCAAGCTATCATGGCTCCAAAATACACGTGCGAAGGCGGAGGGCAAATGTTGCGCTGTACGCCTGACGGTAGTAGGGCAGTTGGGAAGTCCTGGGGTCTAAATCCTAGAAGTTCCAATTTGATATTTAACACGGCGGTCAAGCCTCTATTTATGTATGGTGGCGGTTGAATGGTGGAGCTCTCTTGAGATATGGTCTGCCGTTCAATGACTACTGTAGTGATAGTCAGGATGAGGAAGAGGAAGAGACTATCGAGCACTTCCTGTGCCAGTGTTCGAGTCTTTCGGACATTAGGACTGCTTTCTTGGCAGTCCGTTTTTGAATGCCTTGTTTGATCTGGATGATGTGAATATCAGCAGGATTTTTTCTTTTGTGCATCGGCTCGGACTGGGACGCGGACATTTAGGTTGTTCATTTTCTGGATTATTGATGGGTATCAAAGTGAGATCAATATTTGACCTAGGTGGTCTAGACCGTTGTCTGGCTACCCGTCGTAACTAACTTATGTATAAAGGTATATTTCAATTTGAGGTTTGTGGTTAAATCAAAAAGAATAGATGAGCAGCAGACTTCATCAAGCAATATGGAAAGCCATAAGAAAACTGCCTAACATATGTTATTGCGGGTATCAAAATTGTATGTTAAAGAGTTTTGGAGTATTGAGCGATGGAAGTTGGAGTATTATATTTAAGTGTGACGAAAATAAAAAGCTTAAAAAAATAAAAGTTCCGACCTAAAAATTTGATACTCACGATAAATCGTGTATGTAGGTAGTTTAGCGTTACATAGTGGCAGCTGTGGTTAGCATTTAAGTTTTTGTTCAAACCATTATGGATCGTTTTACCTAGTATGGTTCGAGGCAATCTGTGATAAAATGGTTATTATACAACATACCCAAACGGCTTTATTTTACTTGTTAGTCACCTGACATAAGCATCACAGACAATTTATTTGATAAACAAACAAACAAGGCTCTAAGACTGCTCTTGCTAAAAGATTACACAATAATTCCAGTGATACAACAACAACAAAATTGTATTTTAAGTGAAAAGCATATTTAGTGAATAAATATGGCTCTATAAAGTATAAATTAACAACAAAACAATTTTTTACATTTTTTTTTTTTTTATAATTAGTACCTAATTCTGGGTATGTATACTTTTATATGTGACCGTATATTCAAATTTATATGAATTCTTTCTTTACTTAGCCTCATAGTAGTCCATGCTTTTCTCTCTTAATTTGCTCGAATCGGAGCTTGAAGAATGGACTTGGAGTAAAGAATTAATTAGAAAATGTAGTATAAGTATTTCTATAAAGTGATAAACATTAGTTTAGTTTAGTTACAAAGTTTTTGTAAAAGTAACTTATTTTTTTGATAATATGACTAATATGTGAATGTATCTGTGAACTGTTTTTTAGTTCTAACATTGATTTATAATTTAAGTATGTATAATGATATTTATTATAGCTTAATGTATTTAATTAACCGTTAAAATTCGTTTTTCTTTAATTGAAATAAGTCTTATTTTTTGTTCACAAAAAACCTGAGCCTATTTTACTTTAAAATACCCTTCATTGGATTGTTTGTTTGTTTGTTTGTATTTCAACGAATACCCGCTTCGCCATTTGTTCAATGTTTTAGAAAAATATACAACAAGTGGATCACGTACTGCTAGTGGGGTTTTGACGAAATTAATTCAGACCTGTGAACGACTTCCGGTAAGCATTCATTTATTTTATCACCGCTTAATATAAGTCCCTTAAAATTAAAACAAACATTTCGTTGTAGACTTTACATGAGTTTGAATCGATTTCATTGTGAAATATGCCTCCACTTTTGAACGCTAAAGATGAAAAAAATTTCTACTTACGTTCTTTATCTCTTTCGAATAGCCAATGCTGTATCGGAAAGTTCGTGTCCAGAAGATATAGCCAGCATGAAATCTGGACAAATTGTTCATTCTCGCAGGTTAACAAAAGCCAGCAGACTCTTGCGCCTATATGTTGCAACTAGTTTGAATTCGACAAATTTAAAAATATTGGCTACTTTATTATGAAAGTTTACGTGCCGATGTATTTTATTGTAAAATTTTATAATTTAGTAGTGCATGACAGGCGCTTTTATATAAAATTATTAAGTCAACGCAATTTTACCACAAAATTTTCAAAAAATTGTAAACAAAACGATACAAAACAATACATTTTTCTGTCATCCGGAAAATATATTGTTAATAATGCTTTTCGATGAAAGGAAACCTGTTTGTGAAAGAGCCATTAACAAAATTATGACTCAACTAAACTCAGGGCTTATAAGAAGCATACCATTAATTAAGTCGACTTAGATAATGACAACAAATTATCTGATCATCCATTTACTGCAAGCACCCCACACGAGCACCTGTTGGAGTATATTAAATCTGATGTTGTACCACTGGCAGATCCAGAAATTCTATCGACAATCCATGGAGCCGAGCAATGTCTGCAGTTGCTAATGCGTGTCGTGACGGTGTTATGGCAGTGACTTTAGAAATTCGAGCCCAAACAACCCGAATGGATTGTAAAAAGGACTTGAGTTTTGTTTTTTAATTTACGAAAAAAAACATTAACTAAAAAAATACTGTCCTTACTGATTGTTCAATAGCATTACAAACTTAAGTTTTTAGGTACATTTTCTAAATAAAAGTCTCTAATATATGGCCTGAAAAAATGAAGCAGAATAAGTACAGCATATTTGAAGAATGTGATATTTCTTGTATAAAACAGTATTTTACTCTCATTACCTATTATTTGAAACCTTGAAACTGAGATCTGCATCTTGAGTACTTTTTGAGATAACAGCATTTATGTCAAAACTCTGTTGTAAAATTTAATCGATTTTCCCCAATTTCCAAGATTCCATTATGTCCCTATGCGGGAGCTAGGTTTTTATTTTAGACCCATAGGCAAATTTTCTTAGAATTTATTGTAAATTGAAGAATTTAAAATTTTGTGCCGCTGTGGTATGGTAGGAAAGACACCCGCCTACCAACAGAAGGTCCTCGGTTCGATACCAGGCCAGACCATCTGTAAAAAAAAGTTTTTCAACAGCAACGGTATCACCTCATAACATAAGCCAGTAAAACTTGAAAACTTCTCTGATGCATTTGCCGTCCGGCGTTAAACTGTAGGTCCCTTTCAATGAGTCTAAAAATAGAATCGTAACTAGTAACACTGCAAGTTGTCAAAAGTTGAAAAGGGGTGTTTCAAGTAGAGCGAACGGAATATGTAGTTGTAGTAGACACTGTAGTAGACCTTAAGCGCAATATTCGAAAACCTGAACTTTGTAGCGCGACAACGTATAAATTTTCATCAAATTGGAAAACGCGAAAACCAAATTTATTATTGAAATTTTATTGGGAATTATCTTTTTATTTTTATCTATTAAAAAACAAAATGCAAAACAAATAAATTCATTAACATATATGTTAACTAGGGTTACCATGACTTTGAGGATAGTTTTATATTAAATATGTTAAACATCGAATTTAATGTTGCTGAAGAGAAGTATGAAGTTGGATATGCATATTTTAAACAATTTGATATATACTTCGTTTGAAGATTCACATATTATTCTTGAATAATTCTCTAAGATTTTAAAGTTCATGGGTATGATGACTGCAAGCCAACCACAGCAATTGTTAAACGAATTCCTTGTCAATTCAGTATGAACCGACTTTGTTGAAATTCGGAACACATACATAGTTTCAGCTAAAGAAAGTGCAATAGGGTATTTTTTTCAAAATTTCATTTGAAAAAATGGCCAGGTTCCATTTGTAAATTTATCCAGTAGCAGTCATAACCATCCAGGCCACCTAAGTTAAGTTTTTTTCATCGCTATTTTTCCAAATTTCGGTAGAAGATCTTTAATAGCTTGAAAACATTTTGCGCGCACGGGATGCTAGAGTTGGCTTTTTCGAAAACGAAAATAAATCCGACAGTATACGCAACACTTGCCAAGACTAAAAATATTATATTTCCACAGGATAATGCCTCTGTTCATAGCAGTTACGAAACGCGCATTTTGTCGCAAACTATACCTCAAAATGGAATGGAAACTTATTCGCCCGATTAGAGTCCGATGGGTTACTATGGTTCGCCAAATCTTTGGTGATAAGATGCAATACGGCACCATAACTAAAATAAGAGCTGCGGTAATTGCTTTTTAGAAATCCATCACAAAACAAGTTCGCCTAAGTCGTTTACGTAGTTTGCTATACTGAATTTTTACGCTTATTTGTAACAAGGAGGGTAACTCATTATTACAGCAAAAAATTTAATCCTAATTTGTTAAAGAGCGGCTATAGTTTTGCATATAGCAAGAATGGACCTTTTGTAATAACCTTGAATAAAATTTAGATATATAACCGCTATTAATAAAAACTGGGATGGGACAATCAATACTGAATCAATACTGAACTCATATAGCCGGAAATATATCAAAAATATGACAATGCTAGATTACAAAGCATATGCAAATTAATACTGATTGGTTATTACATTTTTGTAAGTAATTCAAGCTTTTCTTTATCCTATTATGCGTTGAGTTGAAATAAATAAGTTATTTTGTTTTTGTACTGAAATTTACAGTAATTATTGCAGTTTAGAGTTTTGTAACTCTCTGATCATTCTAATTCATGATTGTATCTGTATTATATTTACCTAAATGCACCAATTCCAGTGTCAGGTGTATCATTTTCCTTTAAATTTCCTTTGAATGAAGTCCATGCGTCCTGAACAGCTTTTTCAATAAATTCGTCAGTAATTCTACGAGAGGGATGCTCATTAAAAACTGAGTTCATTAAAGCTATTTTGGCTGAACTTCGCCTAGCTTCTGCTTTTGTAGGACAATTCTGTTGCAATAGAAAAATATAAGTATATAATAACAAATGGCTTAAGTCTATAAAATTAAAATAAATTTACCTGAAAACTTCCAAAGCAACTACCACCAGGTAAGGTAACATAACATACATACGGTTGACTATTTGAAGGTACAGACTCATATATAACAAGTGCTCCATTTTTTAAATCAGCACCTCTTGCCTGTTTTATTTGCCAAAATTCTTGTAGAGCTTCCACAACGTTTACTGCAAAAATTTATTTTCTACATGTTTAATTTAAACTAGTGTAGTCAACGGCTGACAGAATCAGCCGCATATTAATATCTAACATTTATTTAAATTATATATGTGCAGTGGTGGAAAAAATAGAGAAACACACAATAAATGCATTTAAAATCCTTTTCCCTACCGAAATGTTCTATTTTGATAAGCATCATTGTTATTTGATTGTATATAATTTGATTTGATGGTCTATAAGTTTAAATTATTTTCTAATAGTTTAAGTACTTTATATGTGACTGTAAAAAACATATATGTTGACCTACAACGTCGCGGGTATATTCATACAAATCTCATATAAAATAATCTTTTTGGAAAAATATCTAGAAAAAGTAGAATTTAAAATTACAAAATTACACATTAAAACGCAGCTACTAAAAACAATATTGTTACAAAAATAAACATACAATACTGCATTGTGGGATTTTGGTATATTTTTGTATTTGGCAGCACTGCCACATCGACAATCTTTACATTACATTTGAATTAACGGATATGGAAGATGGTCGATATTTGCTGAACCTTCCAAAATGTAGGCAATGAGGTATATAAAGGGCTGTTTTACCTACAATTTAGTTAGTTATCGTTTGGATATCGTAAGATAAAGACGTGTTAAAGCAGAAATAAAAGTGTTGTTTAAGCGAATATTAAGTTGTTGTAAACAGTATAAAAGTTGTTACATAGTAAATAAAACTATATAACAGTAAGAAAACAAAATAAAAACGCAATTTAAATTTTATTTAAGACTTTCGAAGAAAATGAACTTAATTAAATTTTTGATATTTGGATATATAATGGTGTTCATAAGTCAAACAGAGGGAATTTGTTCTGAGTTGTGGATACCCATTAATTTGTCATTAATTATGACTATCAATTCGATAATTATGACAATCGTTTATCTCGCGTCAAATTCTAAAAAACCGCAGCATTTCCTGATATTTGAGTTATATGAAATATTAATTTGCGGCTTAGTACTAATCAAAAGCGAACATCAGATAAAAATAGGAACAAGAACGGTTTTATCTTGTTAGTTCCTTTTTTTACTTGGGACCAGTACTTATGCACCGCATTGAAAAGGACGAAAGAGGGAGTAGGTTTTATGGACGTTTAATTTAAATTTACTTATGTCGTAAGTGGCTGAAAAGACTTTTGCGGAAGATTGTTACACAAACTAACAGGGCGACTAAAGTACGAAACCTTACTATAATGTGTTGTGGAATTCACTGGACAAACAATTACAAAGGGATGCGCTCTACGGGAAGTCGAAAACACTTTGACGGCTAAATCTGACATTATAAGTTATTATAATACAATTAAAGGATATGATGACAAAACGGAGAAGTTATTGGGCAAATATACTTGCAAGCGCAGGACCACAATCCTTATAGCGGTGACCGCTATTCTTATTTTTTTCCCACTGTAGATGCAGTAGCATTTGCGTTATACAATACACTGGTTACATACAATCATTCAAAAAACCGTCTTAATGTTTAGCTAGTGTTAACAGTTATAAGTATAATAACAGAGTTGAAGACCCAATCATTATGATTACTAATCTAATTGCTTATTGGACTTTTATTTACAACTACAATTAAATATCTTTGTTGTAATATGTACCGTTATCTATTAAGCAAAAGGTATGCAAATTCTCATTGACACGGTATTTAAGCTTACTTCATTTAATTAAGTTTATAACTTTTTAAGGCTTAGTATTTTGTATAGCCTCTTTTGGCAGTAAAAACTGCCTCTATACGGCGCGGTATACTGTCCACTAAATTTTTGTAGGTGTTTGAGTCAATATGATTCCTTTCTGGTCGCACATATTTCCACAATTCTTCCAAATTTCCAGACGTTCCCCAGAGGTATTCGATGGGGTTAAGACTGGTTGACAGCGATGGTCATTAGGCCACGTTTTTAAGTTTGGCGGTCAGCTTAGGGTCATTATCATGTTGAAAAGCGATATCCGCCGTTTGTAATCCGGACTCTTCTGCAGTGTTGGGCAAGTTAGTGCTAAAAATGTTTGCATAGAATCGATCAGTCTATTCTGTGGACTCTGTTCCGGCGCACTTAGTCTTTATACAACTCCACCACCACCAACAACCACCGCCAAACTTTGAAGTTTGGTCTGACATCTTTTGCTTGGAAAGTTTTTCTTGGCTTTCGTCAACACCATTATCTGCCATCCTACCTAAAATGATTAATTTTGACCTCGTCTGACCAAATATCATTTTCCCAGTCCTCTGCCGCTCACGATTCATAACTTTTAGCAAAGTCCAAACAGATTTATTGAAGCCTTTTGATGAGCATTGCTTTTTTACTTTGACTCGTCCTTTCAAGCCAACTGCTCGCAATATGTTACCTACTTTTTCAACAAAATCACTAATATTTTCACTTTATGCTAGCTGCTTCTGAATTTGAACTGTGTTTTCAACTTTTTGCTGCCGCGATCTCTTAAAATTTCCCGCTCTGTGGACTCCAATTATATTTTTATCTGCCTTCTTGGGATGGAAGTGGTAAATTTGGGAAGGACTTTCGTAATCTACCCATGCTGGATTTGGAAATATTGAGAAGCAACGAAATCTCACTACAACTTTTACCTTGATGAATTTGGTACGCCTAGAAATTTTGAAGAATTGTGGACGCCTGTGCGAACAGCGTGGAAATGTACGGACCCAAACAAAAATTTTGCAAATAGTATGCCGCACCGAAGCCCTAAAAACGTTATAAAATGTATTAAATAAAGCAAACTCAAAAAACCGTCTCAATGAGCTATTACAAACGATTTGCTTATTTTTCGATAACAGTACATATTACAACAAAAACATTTAATTGTAGTTGTTAAAGTCCAATAAGGAATTAAATCAAAAATCATTAAAATTATCAATTATCTTCTTCTTCATAAAAAAAATAGTTTCAAAACGCAATGCGTACCCGGATACCTTGTCAGTCACATAATTGTTTAGAAATATTTGAACTTTGTAACTATTTTTTCGAACTTAATTTTAAGAATGAATAAAATTTTTGGGTTTAAGCTACGCTTAATTAATGTTAATTAATGTTTTATTAAATTAGTTAAAAAGAAATGTGTTTCTATTATTTTTCCCTCACTGTATATAAATTAGTGTTTTAAAATTAGCACCCATATATGTATATATATAATATAAGCTGAGTTTTAAATGTAATTTATTTTAAATTGTTCATACAAAGATTTCTTTAAAATATGAAGTCCCAATAAATAAGCTACAATTAAAATTTTCTTTAAAAATATTTCAAATATGTAGATACATATACACCTGTATGTACATATATACATACATATTGTTACGAAAATGAAAATGCTAAAGACAAAATTCACCACGTCAGAGCTTATTATAAGCTTTTAGCTAAAAAATGTATTGGCTCATGCCAAGGCTTAAAAACTTCTAAAATAACCTGCTCTAATTAAGAGTGCTGCCAAACGCATGGATCGGTTACTTTTTATGTTATTTTAGAACATTTGAATTAACGGCGAAAAATCGACGATTCATCTCCGGACTAGAACATTCTAAACTGAGATGAAACACTATAAAAGGCGGCGAATTGCAGCTGGTGAGTTAGTTAATTAGTGATCAATTGGCTGTCAAGAATTAAAGTCTGTTTAAGGCGCAAATAAAAAGTGTTGTAAAAGCGAATTTGGTTTATTAAGACATAGTGTATTAAAGTACAGTGGAATTAATAAAGAAACTGTTTTGTTTTATTTTAACGCAATTTAAATGAACTCAAACGTTTTAAAGAGGTTAAAACGTAAAAATATACATATGTATGTACATATATGTATGCATCAGAATATATAGCATTTTCAGTTTAAATTAAACATTTTTAAAAATAAATGAAACTTTTTTAAAAATGAACGAAACCTTTTTCAGATTCATTTTTATAATACTTGTTAATATTAATGAAGAATTTGTCCACTGACCGCTTTATGAATTGTCATGATCATATCCATAACATAGTTCGCTCAAACGTTTTGATTAAATTGGGCGACAGTTTCCTCAATTACACTCACTATGTTATGCTCTGTGGTAATGTCACTTAATAATGATCGGGCGTGGAATTTTATCTTAGAAAATGTTTTCTCTGTATCGGGTTCAACACAGGAGAATAAGGTGCTAAAAATTTAAGTGTGCAGTCACTATTATCCACCATATTTCGAATTTCCTGGGTTTTATGGATTTTGGCATTATCCATAATTGTAACTCTGGGCTGCTTTCAATTTTATCCACGAGCTCCCTAAAAAATATTTATAAACGGGTTGAATTTACAATGGAAAGGGAAAAAACTTTATGGTAAACAACACCAGCATTATTTATTGCAGCAATTAAAGTAACGTTCCTTCCCCTTACGGTAGGCACAACAACATGAGCTCTTTCACCTACCTTAGCGCGTGCTTGTGAACGTCGTAAATGTAAGTTAAACCCGCACTCGTCTATAAAAATCATTTTTTCTTTTTGTTGAGAAGACCAAATTGCAAATTCTGAGGCATACTGTCGACGGTTTCAATGTTCGATACGCTATTCATACGGTCCATTTCGATGGATGCCATTTTCAAAGTTCTTTTAATCCGTTGAAAATTGTAAAAAATACAAGCGTTACATTAAATTGTCGAAATAACTTTTTGCGAATATTTCTCAAAGTTATTCCCGACTTTCTCTCCACAGTCGTCTCAATTTTTTCCAGGATTTGGGGAATTAATTTTCTTGTCTATTTTTCCACGAAGAAGTTCCACTAGTTTGCAGTATTTTTTTTGTATCGCGAAATAATAGTTTTAGTGGTGTTTATACATATTTACTGACGTTATTCGAGACACTTCCGCGATGGTATTCCCCTCCTCATACAATTTTATAATCATTATTTTCACATTTTTTTAAATTTTGGCATATTTTCCTCTTCTTCTTACAACAAAAGATCGTTTACAGTAATCGGTTAAAAAAATTGCAAATCAAAAAAAAAATAAATAAATACAACAAAATATGACAACAAATTCTACACAACTAGTTTAATTTAATTTGAAAAATGTTTTATTGAATTTGAATAAAGTTTAATTTATTCTGAAAAGAGTTTCATTTATTTTGAAAAAGGTTTCGTTTAATTTAAAAAAAGTTTCGTTTAATCTGAAAAAGGTTTCGTTCATTTTGAAAAATTTTTAATTTTTCCCAAAAAATTTATTTTTAAAATAAAATCAAAAAATAATATTTTTACGTTTTAACCTTTTTAAAACGCTTCGTTTTTATTGCGTTAGAATAAAATAAAACACTATTTTTATTTTGATTGTTTTACTATCTGTCTCTTTTTTTAGTTCAACTGTACTTTAATACACCAAATTCGCTTTTACAGACTTTAATTCTTGACAGCCAATTGATCACTATCTAACTCACCAGCCGCAATTCGCCGCTTTTATAATAATTCATCTTAGTTTAGAATGTTCTAGTACGGACACGAATCATCGATTTTTCGACGTTAATTCAAAGTGGTCTAAAATAACACAAAAAGTAACCGATCCATGCATTGGCAGCACTTTTAATTAGTGCAGATAGTTTTAGAAGTTTTTAAGCCTTGACACAAGCCAATACATTTTTTAGCTAAAAGCTCATAATAAGCTATGACGTAGTGAATTTTGTCTTTACCATTTTCATTTTCATAACAATATTTTTTGTATGACAAATAAAAAAAGTATTCATACACACACATTTTATCTTTTGTTTTTTATTTATACCCTGTCGGAAACTGAATTAACTTAAAACTAATTTTAAGTTAAAAAACTAAACTTAAAACTAATTTTAAGTTAATTATTTCGCAACTAGTGCTGGCTGACACTTGGATTACTTTTCAATGACAGCAACTAATCATTTTAACCATTTTAGCTAATAGCTCATAATAAGCTCTGACGTAGTGAATTTTGTCTTTACCATTTTCATTTTCATAACAATATTTTTTGTATGACAAATAAAAAAAAAAATATTCATACACACACATTTTATCTTTTGTTTTTTATTTATACCCTGTCGGAAACTGAATTAACTTAAAACTAATTTTAATTAACTTAAAACTAATTTTAAGTTAATTATTTCGCAACTAGTGCTGGCTGACACTTGGATTACTTTTCAATGACAGCAACTAACCATTTTAACATTGTGATGTCCTAGGCGGTAGTCAATTGCCCAACTCTGCATTATTTTCCAACTAAATTAAAGATGACTTTCTAAACGTTAGCTTTTAGTTGACTTTTTGTAGGTAGCTGTATGCTTGTACCGCTTTTCCGTTAGTTATAAGTGAGGTCTTTTTTAATTAACTATAAATTAGTTTTATTTAAATCAGCTAAAAGTTAGTTGTTTCCATTTTAGGTGAAAACTATTTTTTGTTGCTAGCTGCAGACTATCTATTGTGCAGTTAGCTGCTAAATTTATCTTTCAGAATAAATTAATTTATTCAAATTTCTGATGTTTTTATAGAAAAAACGTGACCACTACTTTATTGAAATATTAATTCTTTTAATATTTTTTGTACTATTATTTGTTTTTTAATAATTTTTTTAACAAACACTGACATAAAAGGAAATGTTTTCATAAAAGGTTTCTATAAAATTGTGCTTAAGTTTTTTTCGTCATATATTTGACAAATCTGAACGTGGTTTAAGGTTTTCACTGAAATTGAGGGCGTCAACAGCTAGGTGAATACAGTGGCCGGCAGCCGCATGAAGCTGAATGAAAAGGATATGTAACTAGAACATACTCAAACAATTTCTAATTTAGGAATTATGTAGATTTCACAGTGGCTTTCTGGAAGGTACTATAGGCTATCTCAAGTGTTTAGATTTAGACAGTAAGGGGACAAAAGGTGAAAAAATTTAAAAAAAACTGACTAAAATAACATGTAGATAATAATTAAAATGGGGGCAGCGAAGCACGCAGGGTTTTAGGTGGTGTAGATTATAAATAAAAAAATAAAATATTTATGTATGTATACTACATACTACGGGTCGATATAAAAATCGCCCAAGTGACAAGGAAAATCGTATTCTAGGGATCAAAATAAGAAACTTGCCCAAGGAACCATACCTCTAAAATGAATTCTGATGTACCTTATTTTGACCCAAAGGTCAAATTTTGAAAAATCCCACTCTGAACCATTTAAAGTGCCCCAATCGAGTCTAAATGTATGACCGACCCCACTAAATTTGGAGGGCCGACCCACCCATGCTAGTGACACACCCCCTGGAACATCCTTTGGGGGACATACAAAAATTTTAAAAAATCACCATTTTTGGCACTTTGCATGAAACGATCAGCGAAATGGCTGTTTGTTTTGTTTTGGAGTTTATTTTTTTTTTTTAGACACCTTATGATAGAAAAGAAACACAAAAAATCTTTTTTGCTCTCAAGTCTTGGCAATTTCACACAGCACTTTAAAGTCGTCGCTAAAACAGCGTCTACATTTTCTCGTATAACTCGTTTGGAAATGCTATCTAGCAATTGAACATGTCGTTCCCTTCCTTTTATAGGTGACGGAATGTTTAGATCATTAAACGGTAGATCATCTTGATTCAAATATTCGTTCAATGTATCGTACGGAATGCTTCGCGTGAATGGTGGTTCAAATACGTTATTTATATCATTCAAATTGATTTCCGTGTAATTTATATCTGGCTTTTTATAAACTCTAAGTTCCGTTGGGTCTTAAACATCAGTCCGATAGCGTAGAATTTTCTTTATAGCACAGTTTCGCTTTTTTTACTATCATCAAACAACATTAATAGCATTATTTTTTATGTATTATTTTTTATTGCTTTTATATGTTAATATTATGACATTACATAATTTTTTTTTTGTATTAAAATTTGCGTTTACCTATGTCAGTCCACTTAAAATATTTAACAGGTTTTAATTACTTTGCGTTGCATCAAATATTCTTTATGTCCAATTTCACGATTAACCATCTTGGTTCCAGAGAGGGTAATTATAACGTTATTCGCATACTTTCTAAACAACACCCAGGACTAAATGTTTGTCACATCAATGCCCAAAGCTTATACTGCAAAACTGATGAATTCCGTTATCTTTTTAAAGATTCAGGTGTGGATGCCGTATGTATCTCAGAAACGTGGTTTAATGAATCCCACAACGACAAACATGTTGAATTAAGAGGATCTAAATTATTTAGATGTGACCGGTGTGGAAAAGCTGGTGGAGTGGCTGTTTACATTAAGAGCAATATTTCGTGTAAGCTTCTGAGAACTTTCACTGCGGATAATGATGTTGAGTATATATTGGTGGAGCTATCATCTTATGATGAAAAATTGTTGCTTGGGTGTGTTTACAGACCAAATAAAAATATCAAATTGGACACCATTATATCTGAGTTAGAACAATTTTCTGTTGCCTATACCAATATTATAATATCAGGGGATTTTAATGCCAATTTATTAACCAATTCTAGTTTAAATTTTTGTACAACAATGACTTCGCTTAATCTTCACCCTGTTATCAATGCTAACACATTTCACTAAGACGAATGCCTCTCTCTCTATTAGATCTCTTCCTCGTCTCTGATAGCTGCAAAATATCTCATTATAACCAGTTAACAGCACCAGTTTTTTCAAGGCATGATCTTATATTTCTGTCATATAATTTCAGAATACAACGTCATGGAAAATCATTTTGTTATCGTGACTTCAATAATATTGATATGTCGTCCCTTGGGAATGACCTTTTTTTTGCTAGCTGGGACGATATTTTCTACATACCATCTGTTGATGCACAAGTCGAACATTTAAATGGTCTTATCTATCAGTTATTTAATAAACATGTCCCAATCAGAACCAAAAGATCTAATAGAAGAATAAATCCCTGGTTTTCCTCGGAGACTAAATCGGCTATTGAACGTCGGGAGCTACTTCTTAGTCGATGGAAACGTTACAAAACACCACCGTTGCTTGCGGATTATCACAAGGCGAGAAGAAAAGTTGAAACAATGATCAGTTGAAACAATGATCAGGCGGGAGAAGCTATTATATTACGGCAATAAATTTCAGAATGCAGTAAATACTAAGCATACATGGACGCAGATTGGCAAAATGGAAGTTGTCAATTCCAATCACAAATCAGACACATTATATGTTAATGCTGTTAATAGGAAATTTGCTAATATTCCGCAACCACCGGTAAATGTGAATTTTTATGATGGTAACAACAATTTATCTACAATAAACGATTTCCACTTCCGACATCTTAGTTTGGATGACACAATTGAAGGATTTCTAAAAATTAAGTCTAATGCTGTTGGCCTAAACGACATCCATCCTCGTTTTATAAAACTTATATTGCCTTATATAATACGTCATATCAATCACATTTTTAACACGATTTTAACAACTAGCACTTTTCCAATTGAGTGGAAGTCAGCGAAAATTATTCCAGTGCCTAAAAGTGATGGTGACTACCGGCCAATATCTATCCTTCCCTACATATTAAATGTTTTGAGAGAATTTTTCATAAACACATTTATAAACACATACTCGACAATAATTTACTAACAGACCGTCAGTCTGGTTTTAGACCTCAACACAGCTGCACTACAGCATTAACCAAGGTGGTTGAGAATATCCGTGGCAATCTAGATGAGAATAAGTTAGCATTTTTGGTCTTACTTGATCACTCCAAGGCATTTGACACTGTTGACCATCAAATGTTGTTATTGAAGCTTGGCAATATGTTTAAATTTTCTACAGCCGCAACAAAATTATATCTTCGTATTTAACTGGTAGATCACAGATAGTTGTCAATGGTAGTATTGTTTCTTCACCCTTGTTTACAAGTCGAGGTGTTCCGCAGGAGTCCATACTTGGCCCACTTTTTTACTCCATGTATGCAAATGACCTTCCTTTGCAGATCAGATACTCTAAAATTCATATGAATGCTGATGATGTACAGCTATATTTAAGTTGTTCAAAAACAGCTATAAATTCTGCTATTAATGAAATAAATTCTGATCTAGATAGAATTTATCAATGGGCATCTGCTAATGGACTACTTATTAATCCTATAAGTCTAAATTTTTACCAATTGGCAAAATCCCGGCGGTACTAAGAGGGAATTTGTATATTTCTATTAATGGGACAAAAATTCAATTGGTAAATACAGCCAAAAATTTGGGCGTTACATTTAATAGCTCGCTGACATGGTCTGATCACATTAATTAAGCATGTGGCATAATTTATGGGAGGATTAGAACCCTATGGCAGACTTAACACTTTACACCCATGAGGATAAGAATGATGATTGCCAAAACATATTTAATTCCTTCTCTTTTATATGCCTCTTAGATTTTCGCTGGATGCAATATGACTTTGAAACGAAAGCTCAACATAGCGTTTAATAATATTGTTCGATATGTTTTTACTTTGAAAAGATTTGATCATATATCACCGTATTTAATACATATCCTTGGCATGCACCTCGATGACTACATGAAGCTTAAAAAACTTATTTTTTTTGCATAAAATTATAACTACAAAAAAGTCTGACTCTCTTTATGACAACTTGGTATTCACATCGTCTGCGAGGAACAATAATATCCAAACATTCAATTACCGAAAGAGTGCTTCTTTTCACCAGTTTTATATATATACCATTTATCTCTGGAACCATCTCCCCCCAAATATTCAACTTACCAGCAACGCAGCGCAATTTAAAAACTTATTAAGTAGTCATTACAGTAATTCATAAAATTTTTTTAAATGGTAAACGGTATGTAACTTATCTGATTCTAATGCAGTAATTTATAAGATAATTGATCTTGTTGCATTAGAAAAACATACATTATAATAAGTAAATAAATAAAAATAAATAAATGCTAATTTAAAGAAATAATTAAGTTTATTAATATATTTTAAAATTATTATGTATTTTTAATTATAAACTACAAAATTCATATTATGATTATTTAAATTGCTATCACATTACTTGCCTTTTTTAATATACATTTTTTTATTATTTCTCAAGAATAGGTAATACACACATAATACTACAGTTTTCTAATCTTAATTAAAAAAATTAAATCTTTAATCATAAAAGTATTATTTATTAATTTATTTTAAAACTAACCTTATTGTCTGTTTTTTGACCTCTACATACAGTGTGCGACAAAACATATACACGAACTTCTGGTTAATACCAAATGACCCAATTACAAAAGCAAACACTTTTGGATTTTAAACTATTTTATTTATATATAAAGTTAATCATCCAAACTCACTAAAAAATCAAAGAAAATTTCTATTTAACTTCATTAAAATCATTTTATACGTTGAAAATATGAATTATCTTTAATTACTTGATTGACAATACTGCGTAAAGGAGGTTGTAGAAACCGTGACCAACTAATGAACTTGAAAAATAATACACTACCCTACACGACAGAGCTGTAATACTTGATATTAAAGTACATTGGCACATAAAAATTAATTATAAATTCAACCAAAATCCGTAAATTTTCGGATGGATTTTCCGCTATCACATATGATCGTAATAATCTAGTGGCCTTGGTGAGCCAGCGAGAATGTACAATTTTTCCTGGTTTCATGTTACCCAGATCCACCGAAACCACGCCTCTAGAAATTGCTTGAACAATGTTATATAACTACATCGAATCGGTGGAAAATTTTCAAAGCCGTCCACCACCTGAAAATAGTAAAATAAAGTAGTTAAATAATTAAAAACGGTTGACAATTATAATAAACGAGTGATAACAATTTCACAAGTTTCGTTTTGATTGCTGGTTGATTTATCCAAAGTTTGAAACAAATGCCGAAACGGAATTTTGTTGAAGTATAGAAGGCAAACGAACCAATGCAATGGTCTTGTTAACAGCAATTCAAATCGTCGTATAATTGCACCGTGTGGCCCAGTGTTTGTTGGTTCACCATCAGTGCATATACCAATTAATGCATCTAGTGACATATTTTTATCGTCGAAAAATATTTAATTTGGTTGTTTTATATTCAACTGTTTCATGATCCTGTCTTACGTAACCAATCAATTGAGAGAACTTGGTTTTCTTAAAATAACAAGATGCTGTTCTTTTACCATTTTAGTATGATACTTCCCATCATTTTTATATCACGTTACAGTATCATCTTTTCTACAATCGAATGAAAACGCTAACAAATTGGTATCGTCTAACCGTTTGCGAAGGACTTCTCGTCTGCATTTGTCTTTTTGCTGCGAACTATCGATTTATCCATGCAATGACGATCTTTTATTTCGAAATCTTGGAAAAGAGCGGTTTCCAATGCTCTATTAGGAACACCAAATCTGTCACACATCAAGGCAAAGTTAAAACATCGTATTTTTCTGTGTATTGTGAACTTCTATCGATATCTTCTTCAACCATTGGCGGTACGTATGTTGAACCATCGGGATGCATTGTTGGCATTGATGAAAAAGCTTTTTGAGGAGTTCTGGAACTAATCCGCATGTACATATGCCTTCAAATCGCATTTACATTTTCCAATGTAAAAAATTTTTTTCAGAGATTTTACAAACTCTGAAAATGGGTTATACCATCTTTGTTTGCTTTCGGCTTGATAGTTGTTGAGGAATCTATTCAATTTAATCAATACACTATTTTTCGGCAATATTTCCATACCAAGTTTTTCCCAAATTCCAATCAACTTATTTGCTACTTGAGTAGCGAATGATTTATAGGAATTTTTTTTTTTTTTTTTTGTTCTTTTTAGCACGTTCGCTCAAGTATAAGTAATATCTCAAGATATCTAGCTCGGTTGGTAAATTAAAATCAGCCGAAAAGAGTAACATCGTGCTTGGGTATATGACTTATTGGGTTTTCGATAGTTGTTGATGTTGTTGTTGCTTCATCTTGCGGTTTAGACGATGGTGGATTGATTTCGCTGAAAAAATAAAGAAAACGATACTTAAAATTAAATGTAGCTTAAACCAAAGACCAAAATCAAGAATTTTAAGAATTTTTTAGTTGGCACTCACCTTGGAAAAATATTTAAAACACCAGCACAGCACGACAAAAGATGCCACAAAATATATTAAATATATATTTTAAATATGTGATACTTTTTAAAAAATGTTTTTAATGTTTTTTAAGCTTTTTTCTTTTAAAATTCTTTCTTTTTCTTTATTGTTTTTTCTTTGCACTTCACTTCTTTACAACAAATCTCAACAACACAATAGAACTACATTGGGTTTTCCAAATTCGTTTTTGCCTGAATGTGGGGGTCGGTCATACATTTAGACTCGATTGGGGCACTTTAAATGAGTTAAAGTGGGATTTTTCAAAATTTGATCTTTGAGTCAAAATAAGGAGCATCAGAATTCATTTTAGAGGTATGGTTCCTTGTGCAAAGTATCTTATTTTGATCCATAGAATACGATTTTCATTGTTAGTTGGGTGATTTTTTTGCGTCCCTACAAACTGATCCGCCATAATGTATACTCAACTTTATTCTATTCCGATGTCTCCTTGGATGCACTTTCCTGTTAATCAATTTTAGAGTCTCTCAAACAAAAGGTGTGAAACAAAATGGGAAAAATCCGAATAATAAACAAACAACTAACCGAAAACAAAAAATTTACTGCACATAATATACACTTTGGTTAATGTAAATTTTGCATTGTTATTTTTGTAGTTAGCTACTCATTATCCGACAGGGTAGCTGCACAAAAAAATATTGTTTTCTTTCTATGTGGTAGTAAGAATTTTATAGTCGTATTACTCCCAAAGTACTGGACTGCTTTAAATAAAATTGACATTGTGCACATCTGGACAGAAAAGATTTATACCCATACGTATTTTTTCAAAATCCTAGTGCACCGATTTTGACGGGCTTAAAAGGGATACAAAGAAATGTGTTAGCTTATTAATTATTACTGTTATATAGATCAGGGTTGTCAAAAGCACTACTCGGCGAAAATTGATTCTCTTTCACTTACACCTACATGTGTTCACACATTGAACAAAATAACAACTAACTACTATTCTCTCAAAAGAACACTCAGCGAAAGGTTTTTCGGTTTACATAAATGTTTAGCTTGCTAACGCACGTTGTCATGCTGCACTACATATGACGTAACGAGACATTTTAAGTCATTTATAATTAATAACAACATTTATTTCATTTTTATATGCTAAAAAAATGCTTAAATTTATACCAAATATATATCAATACTTTAAAAATATATTCTTGTTTATACTTCTTTTTTAATGTAAGTATGAGTAAACAAAATGACAATGTATGTGTTTGGCGAGCCCTGATATAGATATAAGTCAAGGGTGACCATAAAGAGAAATTTGTTGTGTGGTAGTCTCGGCCAGATAAAGCTCAAAAAGGCTTATCTGTTGAACTAATTTTTTAGCGTAACCAGGTTTTCTTTCATAAATAAAATCAAAATTACTTTATTTTATATTCTTGTGTAGAATCAAGTCAATTTTTTCTTCCTTTGCTATTGTTTATTTTTCATACACCTAATTATTTTATAAACAAAATGAGAAAATAAACTAAAATGAAAATACAATAAAGAAATATATTTATAAAAGAAATTTTTTTACCAAATAAATTGTAGAGCAAATATAATAAACTGCACCATTTTATTTGTATCTATAATAATAAATAAATTGAAAACTTGTCAGCTGTTCGCTTTTGGTATATATGAATCAATATAAATGCTTACTGAACTTTAGTGTCATGTTGCTGTAATGTAACATTCTGTAGAAAATATGTAGAATTTCTTAACGGTGTTACGTGACATTTGTAAAGCAGTGATGGACTGTTTGTATGTTGTATTATATGTGGGTATTTTTAACCTTTTTATGGCAGTTTTTTCTACACAATTAAAAAGAGCAATTTAAAACAATTGAACAAAGCAATTTATAATAATTTGAACAAATTTAAAATATATTTTAGAAAATGTGTAGCTTCCTACTTACATATATTGTAATGTGGAAAAGGATGAAACTACAAAATTAGCTTTAATAAACATTTCTAGGTGACTAGCGTTGCCATTGTAACACTAAAGTATCACATTTTTTTAATGTCAATGACACTTTTCATGGCACTTTTTTTAATTTATCTCATTGTATCATTTTAACGAAATATATGTCACTTTTGAAAATGACCACCTTTTTGAGAATGAGTAAAAGTTTCAAAATTCTGCACCAAAATTCTCAGTACACTTAGCTTTTATATACCTATATTGTATATGTACATGACGTACATAAGTGTTCACGCTAGAGTGAGTTTTAAGTTTTAATCAGTTAAGTTTATTAGTAATATTTTTCTTAAGTACAACCTTGATTACTTATATTAATAAAAAGAAGAAGAAAGAAATTGTTATTGTATTATCAACTCCAACCTGAATGTGCTTTTGTAAAGCTTACCCAAATAAATGCAGAAAATATTAATTCTATTTGTTTTGTTTTCTTCTCCAATCTCGAACAAATATTTTATTTTTTACATTTACGCTCTCACACCCACAATAAGTTTTGTGAAGATATATATAAAAATTCCATACGATATTATTATTTCATCAGGCTTTAATGCAACTATCATTTTCTATACACACCTATTTTGTTCATATAAACTTTGACAATTGTGTAAAATGAACTGATATCAACTGCCCAGATTTACATTTAAACAGCGAGAAGTTTTTATATATATTTTAAAAATAAATTTCCATTGAATTTTGTAGTTTAGCGTGCCATCCATATTCATATATGTTCACATATGCAACAAAATTAATGCAAATGGACGAGTCAGTATTGCATTTCAAAATATTTAATTATATTAACTTATGCATAAAAATATTTTTTAACTGGGAAACCATAAGAAAACTGCCTTACATATATTATGGCGGGTATCAAAAATTTATTTCAATGAGTTTTGGAGTAAAGTTGTTTTGAGCGATGGAAGTAGGAGTATTATATTTCAGTGTGACGAAAATAAAAAGTTAGAAAAATAGAAGTTTCGACATAAAAACTTGATACTCACGATAGAGCATGTATGTAGGTAGTTAACTCTATGGTTTAGAGTTACATATTAGCAGCTGTGGGTTAGCATTTAAGTTTTTGTTGAAACAATTATGGATCGTTTTACATATTCTAACCTAACCTAATATGATTCGAGGCAATCTGTGAATAAAATAGGTGCTTTTAGAAGCTGGTTTATTATACATCATTCCTAAACGGCTTAATTTTACTTATTAGTCAGCTGACATAAGCCCCAGAGACAATTTATTTGACAAAAAAAATATTATTTTAAGTGAAAAGCAAATTAATTTTGGCTCTATAAAATATAAATTAACAATAAAACAATTTTAAAAATATTTTTTTTTTTTTGATAATTAGTTACCTAATTCTGTGTATGTATACTTTTCTGTGCGACCGTATATTCAAATTTATATGAATTCGTTGCACGTACTTTTACTTTGCCTTATAGTAGTGATTCCGTAGAAAACATTTTTTCAAAACTATCGCTGATTAAAAATAAACTTAAAATAGAAACTTCTGAATCCATGCTTTCCTCTCTTAATTTGCTCGAATCGGAGCTGGAAGAATGGACTTCAAGTAAAAAATTAATTACAAAATATAGAATAAGTATTTCTAAAAAGTGATAAACATTATCAAAAATTTTTGTAAAAGTAACTTCTGTTTTTGATAATATGAACAATATGTGAATGTATCTGTGACTTGTTTTTTAGTTTTAACATTGCTTTATAATTTAAGTATGTATAATTACTTTTATTTTAGTTTAATGTATTTAATTAACTGTTAAAATTCGTTTTCTTTTAATTGAATAAATCTTATTATTTGTTCACAAAAAACTTGAGCCTAATTGACAGTAGACTAATCATCTGCTTAGCTTGTAAATAAAATGATTAAACAAGACAAAATAATAATGGACAGGAAAATACCACAACGAGCTTCGGCACACGAAACAGGACGCGCGTTGCGCAATGGAATGTACAAACTCTTCGTGAAGCATCACGGCTTGCACAACTTGAAGATCAAATGTTGACGTTTAAAATCGAAATCTTAGGGATAAGCGAAATGAAGTGGAATGGAAATGGCGAACTTATCACTGCAAATGGTAATACTGTTCTCTACAGTAGAAGAACAAATGGCGGCGAAAGTAGAGTTGGATTAATAATACCAAAGAGAATAAAGAACTCCCTTCAAACATGGAAACCATTATCGGATCGTGTAATAATGGCCCGCTACAACGGTAGAGTAGGACGACATGTTACCGTTGTGCAGTGCTATGCCTTAACGGAAGACGCTGAAAAACCTAATAAAGATGAATTTTACACACTGTTAACGTCCACGCTCATGAAAATTCGAAGAGGTGATATCATCATACTCATGGGTAGCTTTAACGCGAAGATAGGTAGCGACAATACCAACATCCTCCACTATGGGAACACACGGTTGTGGAGTCAAGAATAAGAATGGAGAGCGACTAATAGAATTGTGCCAGACATTTCAACTAGTCATAGGTGGCTCCATCTTTCCGCATAAGAAAATACACAAGTATACCTGGACATCCCCCAGCGGCAATGCGCGCTATTAGAAAGACCATATATGCGTGAGCAGAAGATGGAGAAGCTGTTTATCGGATGTCAGAAATAGGAGAGGAGCTGACATCGGTAATAACCACGAGTTCATCACTGGTGAAATCAAGTTTAAATTGAAATGTCAAAGAAACACCATCAGGCGCACAAGGTGAGAACGGCCCTACCTACAAAAACTCCAGAATGGTACTCATTAACCTGGGCAAACCGTGAATGGCTACCAACAAAACAACGTCACTTATGGGAAGATATCAAAGTAATATATAATCAAGTCGCGGAGGAAACACTTGGTGTAGTGCAACCAAAGAGAAGAGTTTGGATATCAGATTACACTTGGAACCTGGTTTCTCAAACAAGGGATCTGAAACTGCAGCTGAATAGCAACAATACCTTGAGGCAGCAATACCATCAGCTGGCAAAACAAGAACGAAAGCTTCAAGAAGAGACAGAAAAAAGTTCCTGGAACGACTGGCACCGGTGGCAGAAGAAGAAGCTGGCCAGAATAATATGAGAAAACTACACCAGACGATTAAATACATCAGTAATCAAAAGTGTAATAGGAACCAAGCTGTTGCTGACATAAATAGTACACTAATAACGAACAATGATGCACAAACACAAAAATGGAGAGAATATTTCAATGAAATTAGTAACTACACGAACACTACTTAGAACAGCGAAACAGTTGAGAACATAGATGAGGAGAACAGTTTAAGAATAGCATGCAACCCTCACAATCTGAATGAGATAAAAGAGCCGATTGGCAAATTGAAAAATAAAAAGGCGGCAAGTGGTGATGGACCACCAGCGGAAACTCTACGGGTTGACATCCAAACCACAGCAGAACTTCTACTGCCTCACATTACATCAGTATGGGAAGAGGAGATGCTGCCTCCTACGTGGAAGAAGGGCATCATTGTAAAGTTACCAAAAAGTGGCGACTTGAAAGAGTGTAATAATTGGAGAGAAATTTCTCTACTTAACACCATATATAAGAATCTTGCAGTCACAATACAGGGGAGGCTTCAGAGCAGAATAGACAATATACTGCGAGACGAACAAGCTAGGTTCAGACCGAATAGAAGCTGCGTAAATTAGGCCAACACTTTGCGAATAATCATTGAACAGTACATAGAATGGCGTACCCCTTGTATCTACTGTTCGTCGATTTTAAGAAAGCGCTTGATACCATCAGGCGAACGGCTATATGGAAAGCACTAGGAACAAAAGAAGTACCCCAGAAGATAATTCGAATAATTAGAGCTATGTATGTGGATGCAGAACTTTTAGTTCTTCACAACGGGAACATCAGCCAACCATTCCACACCAATGCTGGAGTTAAACAAGGATGCCAACTATCACCTGAGCTATTCACCATCGTGCTGGATGATATAATGAGCAAAGTCTGTCCGAAAAGAAGAGGAGTCTCTCACTTCAACTCGAAGACTTGGATTATCGAATGACATTTGTCTACTCTCGCATAAGATTTCCAATATGCTGTCGAAACTGGAGGACCTAGAAAGATTGGCACGTAGTGTTTGGCTTGAGATAAACATCAAGAAAACCAAGGAAGTACAATGACTACAAACGGTGGCGCAGAAACAGACATAGATAGCAGGCTCAATAAAGCGAGAGCGGCATTTGGACAACCGCAGTCAGTATGGAGAAGCTCACATATATCCAGACAGACTAAGCTCAGAATATCCAAATCATGTGTTAAATCGGTACTGCTGTATGGCAGTGAAACCTGGCTTGTATTGATAAACATCACACAGAAATTCCAGGTATTCATTAACAAGGGCATCAGAATCATATGCAGAATATTCTGGCCTAACACAATAAGTAACACAGAACTGTAGAGCATGAATAATGAGGAACCCATACTGAAACAGATAAGGAAAAGAAAGTGGGAATGGATCGGTCACACCATCCGAAAAAGTGCAGAAAGTATCACCAGAATGTCACTCAAGTGGAAACCTCAAGGCTTAAGAAATCGCGGTCGACCAAAAAACACCTTGAGACGCACAATTATCCAAGAACTGAG
Source organism: Wohlfahrtia magnifica (assembly GCA_023159175.1). Classification (NCBI taxonomy): domain Eukaryota; kingdom Metazoa; phylum Arthropoda; class Insecta; order Diptera; family Sarcophagidae; genus Wohlfahrtia; species Wohlfahrtia magnifica. The sequence goes on along the minus strand of JAKWBJ010000165.1, from coordinate 623,126 downwards.
ACAGAACAACCTAACATGGGAAGAGGCAAAGTCAACAGTTGTAAACCGTGCTAGATGGAGATGCTTTGTCGAAGCCATATGCTCCCGAGAAGAGTAACGGGGAAAAAATTGAAATAAACCTTAATTTTTGTTCACAAAAAACTTGAGCCTAATTTAATTTAAAATATAATTTTTTTGATCCTATCTCTTCTTAAATACCCTTTTTACGACACTTTTTCGAAATTGTCAACGGCAACCCTGTAGGTGACAGCAAACAGAGTCCGAGGTGTAGGCTACTTAGTTTCAACATTTAACTAAGTAGTATCTTGAAATTTTGATAAAAAATAAGGATATCAGGTAAAAGATATTTACAATGACTTTACTTTGGTATGCCAAAAATTTGATAGACCAATATATATCGTGAACCAGGGAATAGAAAAACTTTTTTAAGTTGATATTTATCATTTACTTGATAAATAACTTTATACTCCATATATGTAAGCTTTTTTGGCAATGATTTGGTATATTATTTCTTGTATTTTATATTTGTAAATATGTACATATATATATAATTATATTATTTTTATATACTTAGATAAAAAAGCCATTTAAACGTATTTGGTAATTTTTTCAAAGCGTACACAATTTGAACGTTTATAATACTCATCACAGCTGTTTCTTTTCCATTTTTAATAAGTTGTATACACACATTTAACAAAACCATATGACACGTTTTTAAGTGTTCGCATAGACGTTCTTACAGTAAGATACGTTACATCGCGTCTACTACAACGTTCGGCTTACCAGGCCTTCAATGAATAGGAATACACGTGGCATGACACCACATTTCCAACATGCGTAGAAAGTTTAAATTTTGTTTTCTTGATAATGTAATCTTTATTATATTATTCTTGGTATAAGCACGCTAGATTTTGGGCAAGATTTCAAATGTAATCGACTACATTTCGTTCTGATGTAATGTAATGGCTATGAACTATACTCTGACTGAAACGGAAGCCAATTAAAAAAAAAAATACGTTTTAACAAAATTCGGTACAATAATTAAAAGAAAACCAGAAGTTAGGTACATTTGAATCAATTCTGATAAAAATCTTATTTATTTCGAATAATAAAATAACGACCTTTATTTGTTTTGAATATAAAAGTTACTAAGCTTAAGAGACGGATAATAACTATCGATAAATTCAAACACATTCGATTAATTCATTTTACAAAATCAGCGTTTGAATAAGCGAAAAATATACATATTTTAAAAGTTGACGAAAAGTTGAAAATTTTTACATAATTTTCTTACAAAAAATTTTTCCTATGATGAAGGTCAGCCATATGCTTCTCTACATTCCAACAAAGTTGTACATTCGAACAGAGTTTGTTCTTTTTTGTAAGGTTAAGTATCTTCCTAAAAGCTATTATAGATGATCCAAGTTTATTTTAGCCATTTAAAATAAACATAGCTGAACTTCATCCTTAAGCATTTGACCTTAATTATAACTCTAATCAGATGTTCGCAGTCAACCTTATGGGCAACAATATATTTGATTAGTGGTAACATAGCATTTCGCTGCTACCATAACCGTAGAGATCAATTTAAATTTGATATTCTGCTGTAACCATAAACAGCTGAGCAGGCAAAATAAACATATTTTTGCATTTTTCTTATTATGCTTTGTTTTCATAAACTTCAGGCCGCCAAGAGAGCGAAATTTTTGAATTTTCTCGTTTTTGTTTATTTTGAAAATTTTCGGAAAAACCTTTCTAAAAAATAACTGCAATAAGACATTATACGAGTATATACATACACCATATATTCGCAGATTTATTATAATTATAATTCTTTTATAAATATAATTCTTATATATTATAATTCTTTTTGGCCTTATTTACTTTTTTGAGGAAGGACATTTTTGTGGTAGGCGTATCCTTGTCCCAAATTTTAAGAAATTTGGGGGAAGCAATTAAACTATTAGAATTAATTTCTAGACAAAATTTCATTAAACTACCATATTTTCCTCTCCCTTATGGCAGTTATATATTTCAGTATACGGACAAGGACTTCGGAATCTAAATAATCTAATTTTAAGTTATATTATAAATTAAAACAAGTGTCCCAAATTTCCTCGCTTTGTGATAACTCCTTGTATTTTACCATCCGTTATAGGAAATCGCAACACTGTTATCCGTGTTGATATGATGGGTTCAAAATGATCGAGTTCATGTTAACCATTTCGTTACATCTTTTTATTTAGAATACTTTAATATACGCTACATTTAGAGTATTTTTACTTATGTGTATATACAATAAAAAATATTTTATACCATTCTGTGACTAGAATGCTTGGCAAATATCTTTTGTCTCCATGATTCCCAAGCTTGGAAAAGATCATACAAGGGTGGCGACTTTCAGACCTATAAGCTTATTATCCAGTATATGCAAGTTGTTTGAAAAAGCACTAATAAAGAAACTGATTCATATATTACGTAAAAGTGAATGTATTGTATCAATTTGGATTCAGAAATAAGAACAGCACAATTCAGTAAAAAAATAGAGTGGTGAGTGCCATTAGAAGAACTTTTGAAGAAAAGAAATATTACTTCGCTCTTTTTATCAACGTTTCTCAGGCGTTCGATAAAGTATGGCATGAAGGCTTGATATATAAACTGAAACAAAATTTACCACCAAATGTCTGCAATCTATTGCAGGGATACCTAACTGGTCAAAAGTTTAAGGTTAGAGAAGGCGGTTATATAAGCGAACCTGAGCGTATCAAGGCAGGACTTCCACAAGGAATCATCCATTTTCATCCGACCAGTACTCAGGGAATGACCTCCACCCATGCAGTACATTGTGCTTCTTCTAGAAAAATAGATTGTAGTATGAAGGAAAAGGAAGGGAGTGGTGTTTATGGACGTTCGATGTAAGTTTACCGGCGTCGTATTGGCAGGGAAGAGTTTAGCGGTAAGATTGTCCCACAAATCAACTGTGTGACTTAAGTTCGAATTCTTCCTATAATGCGTTGTGGGAGTCGTTGGACAATCAAATATAAAGGGATACGTGACACTCGTGACATTTACTTAGCGTAAGGAGTCATGCCCAGCTATTAAAATAAATAATCAAATTATTCCACAGAGTTCTGAAGTTAAATATTTCGGAACACATCTGGACCACCGGCTAACATAGAAAAGTCACATAGATATATGCTAAGTTAATCCAGATACAAATCAAGGCGATACAATTAAATTGGCTTATTAATAAAAACTCCGTGCTTAGCTTGGATTGTAAGCTCCTTCCTTATAATGCGATATTGAAACCAATTTCGTGGTACGGAGTACAGTTATGGGCCACTGCATAAGCTTCAAACGAATACAGAGGTGCCAAAATAAAATTTTGCGACTAATGACAATTGTTACATGGCTTATAAAAAATTCAAACGGTCACAAAGAGCTGAAAGCGCCAATGGTTAGGGAGGAAGACGCGAGGTATGCTGAACCCACTAGCCCGTGTAATCTTCGATTGAGAAGAAAGAAGTGATATTGCGGAACTGATACGAAGAAGATCAAGAATAACGTCAAATTAATCTCAGACTCCATGTAATTTCCTCCTACCTTGACTGAACTAAATTAGTATAATTTATTGTTTTAAGGTTTTAATTCAAATTATTAGCTCTTGTTACAGTGAGGATCCATTTAAAAAAAAATTTTAAAAAAAACTGAAGCCATTCTACATTTTTTAGTATATAAAAAATAAAATTGCAAACAAAATTTTTGGACCAAGAATTTAAATACAAAGTAAAAAAGTGATGTTGCTCATATGGCAACGAAATAGCGAAAGGGTTAACGCGTGTATTCTATTTATGACAGATTTTAGTCGGGAGCTGTGATCTACAAAGATGCATAATATATACACATATGGCTTAAAAAAATAGATGGGAAGTAAATAGCTAACAATTTTTATATATAGTATGAGTTAAATTTGGTTTACATGTTTTTGCCCATTACGTTTAAATAGATTTATTTATTTTGCGATATTAAAAGTTAATAAAGAGGAAAAATAACAGTAATATAAACTTAAAATAAAGTGAATTTAAGAAAAATACAGCTTTTGATGTTTGAAAAAAAAAAGATTTATGCAAAAAAAAACTTAAAATTTAATTAAATATTTTAACTTAAAAATTATATTTTGTAAATAAAAATTAAAATTGATTAATATCTCGAGTCATAGAATAAATTAAATTACAAGTCTCTATCGGAATATTGTACCTCACATTTTGAATACATTCCCATAATTGGTCCTTATTACTGCAAGGAAGCTTGAAAACTCGTCGCTTTAATTCTTTCCAAAGGATCTCAATTGGGTTTAAGTCGGGAGACTGAAACCATGCAGTCACCAACTTTGATGAGTTTAAAATTTCCATATCAGAGCCATTATTTTTTCGACAAAGGGTAATAAATCTTCGTATACATATTTGTCCATTGTTTGCTTTATTTGAAGAATTTGACCTACTCCATACCAGGAAAAGCAACCCATATCATGACATTGCCATGCTTGATGGTTTTTTGCCTATCTATTATCAACTTCTTTACCTTTTGCCTAACGAACATATCTTTCTGTGTCGTTCCTAAATAAGTTGATTTTGGTTTCGTCGCACCAAAGAATATTTTGCTACTTTTTTTTCTCGATCTGAGCCAAGCCAAAATTTTTCCTCTTCATTAAAATATTTGTTCTAAGCAGACGAACTTTGAGAGCTATTCTATCTAGTAGGCTTGCCTTTTGCAATCTTCTTCGCAACGTTCGACACAATATATTTTAAATTTCCTTAGCAATCGATTTAGCTGACTTAAAGGGGTCCTGTTTAGCGACAAAAACAAACATTATTAGCAGAGATAAAGTAAATAAAAATAACATAGCAACAACAACAATAATTAAGCAGCAAAGAAAACAAGTGACAGACAATAAACAAGCAACAACAAATACTAAGAGCTGAAAAAGTTAAATGTTTACATACGCATGGCTACAAAAGAACTAAAAAGAAACTAAAAGCAAGAAATGGAATCTACCTGAAATATTGAGAAGTTCGAGAGCTTTCGATGTGTTGTTGACTCAGCCATATAAAAAGCACATCGATGCGAACAGCAATCAGTTTATGTGTCGTTAACTCAGCGAGTGCAGTTTAAGTAAAGTTAAGTCAGCGAATGTGTTATTGGTGTGAAGAGAGTTTATAAGGAGTAAGCTCGTGTAGCTAGTAGTGAAGTAAAAAATCAGCTTAGTTGGAGTAACTCAGTAAAGAGAGTTACGTGGTTGAAAAGGTTGTGTTCGAACTTAAGCTGTAACTACGATCGGGTTGCAAGATCTTTAAGTAGAAAGATCTGTCGAGTAATTGTTGTTGTTTACAAAGTACTAAACGGAAAGGGTAATTAAGAATAGAAAATTGTTATTGCTTGTAAAGAGGTTACAAGCAAAGGTTAAAAAGGTAAAAACGTAACAATATGTATAATCTACGTATTGGGAGTACAAAATAATTCGGTTCTTTTGTTAGATTAAAAAGCCACGGAAGTCACTATCAGAGTTCTTTGTGTTGTGCATATTCATTTTTTACGACGAGCTGGGACCTCTTAGCTACCTCGGCTACATTACATGTGAACGATTTTATGTCAACTATGTAATGGCACTATATAGTGTGGAGTTAACATAATGTCGATATACTTATCAGATGATGGTAGAACAAGATAATGACATTGGAAGAACTTGTTGAAAGAACTTCGATTAACTCATTAGCTATATAGAAATTGGCCATTCAATATGCACTTTCTGAGAAATGCAAGTTAAATGTTGATGTTCTATAAAATAAATATGCACAACACAAAGAACTCTAATGATGTCTTCCGTAGCTGGGGTCGAAAACATGTTTAGTTCTGTTGGTGTTGTTGTTGCATATTCCTTCAATGTTAATTCTCTTGTATAAATCATTAGAAAGAATAATTTTCTATTCACTTAGAATAAAAATTTGCTTATCATCTCAAAAGCGAAGAATTTAAAAATAATGCTTTCAATTGTTAAAATAAATTATGTTTGATATAATATTTAATTTATCTCCAATTAATTCTATTTTCCAACAATAAATTTAATAACTTTTAGTTTCAGCTGGGCTTTCAGAAAAATGAAATAGCTTTATTGAAAATGTAATAAGTTAAAAAAGTTTTTACACCTATTTTTGGCCATATTTGTATGTTTAATACTTTAGCCGAGGTTGTTTATTTGGGGAACGCAAACTGATTGCCTCTCGCTTTTTTGTGATTTTTGGCGTTATAGCCATTTGTCAAAAATTTGATCACTGTTCTCTTTTTAATACGGTTATGTATCTGTCGAATTCGAGTAAAGCTCGAGATTTTTAGGACTTTATTTCGGGCTGAGGGATTTTCAAATCAATAATTGTTGAATCACCTACTAACGAAAAGCTATGCCCAGCTTAATATTGTTTGCGTTTGCCATATGTATACTACTAGTGAAATTTTCGAGTTCCCTTTTGCTGAAAAATTGTTGTTTGGAGGAACATAGATACTTCTCTCAGTCAATGAGCTGTAACCTATTCTATTTTTAGACTCATTGAAAAGGACCTAACAGTTTAACACCGACTCCGAACGGCAAATGCATTAGAGAAGTTTTCAATAGTAGTAATACTCATAACCAGTTAATAGCTAATGTTATTGTTGATCTGGTATTGAACCGAGGACCTTGTAGTTGGTAAGCCATAACAATGCGGCACACAATTATTATGGAAATTATTTATTATTTATAATTTTGATTTAGTACAAATTTTTCGCATATTGCTATTTATATTTTTAAATTTAATTAATTAAATATCTTTACTTTGTTACACTTTTATTTGTTTTTAAATAATTTTTTTAAGAAATATCGACATAAAAAGAAACGTTTACATAAAGAAGTGGTTACGTTTTTGTTTACGTTCTGGTCAAGTGTTCGATAGAATTACTATTGCAGAATGATAGCATTTTTATATTCTTTGTGGAACTAAATGTTATTCCATATTATTTAATAAATTTTTAAGGCGTTATCACTTGAAAAAACAATGTACTTTTTTATTAATTGTACTGCTCATTTTTCCTAAATTTACTTTTTTTTCAATTAAATATCTGGGTACCCTAATTCTAATACTAGCTATTTAATCTGATATCGGTCGAAAATTTACACTTGTGAATTTTAAAGCTTAAATTGAAAATGCAATAAAACAATAACGGTTTGAAATTTTGTAAAAAATTTTTTTTGTTGTGAAGTACAATTTTTCAGGTTAGAAATGAAACATTATTTTATCATATAGCTGTCGCGGCTGGGCTCACAGTACCCCATTCGACCGGACCAATTTTCGAGCTTTTTCGAGTGTATGTGGTCGTCTCTCGGCAATTGCATCACGAATGTTGTCCTTCAAATGCTCAATTGTCTCTGGTTTGTCTTTAACGGCGCCCCACAGCAAATAATCAAATAACAGCTTGTTGGCGGCCAACTTCTGTAAAACCACGTTTGGGTTTTCTGAGCCCCAAATACGGCAAGTTTGCTTATTAACGTACTCACCAAGATGAAAATGAGCTTCATTTGAAAAGATGATATTTGAATTTTTTTGATTTGTTTTTTTTTTGCAACTTCCGACGTAAGTTGATTCATTTCGTTCAGTGGTGATAATATACTGAATTTTATGACAGAATAGAACGACATAAGTATTGCCAGATTCGAAATAACCGCTGATTCAAATTAAAACCGATAGATGGCCCATCCGATATATGCCACCACATGAACAAATATCAGCGCATGCTTTGCAAACATTAATATAATTCGTTTGTCAACCGCTCATTATCACTGGAGACTTTAACTCTTGAAGCATTTTTTGGAGATCTGCTACTTGAAAATTTCATTCTGAACGAAGATCTTATCGTATTAAGCTCTGGCTACTCTACACATGATTCTCAATGTTCTATCTGCAAATATAGTACCAATTCAAAATCCAAACAAAAATCCATATGAAACTGGATGGTTACAGGCCGATATCGCTTCCCCCATTTATTATCAAAATGTTAGAAAAAATCATTGCCCGACGTTTAATGTAGTTTCTTAAGATCAATAATTTTATTATACCCAAGCAGGTTACGTTTATGAGAAAACAAGTAACAGACGACATCCACTTATACCTCCAACATTTCATTTACAATGCGTTATATAACAAAAACCATATTTATTTACTTTCAACCGACCTTGAAAGAATATTTGATAGGATTGGCATCCAGGCTGTATTATTACAACTAAGATAGCGGAACATACGTAAAGCCATGTATGATTTAATAAAATGGATGTGTGGCATACCTCAGGTTTACCGTTATTCCAGACAACGTTTTATACAATATGCATGTTGAGTCCGTTATGTTGCGGACCAGAAAAAAACGCAGGTTAATTTTATTTAAAATAAATTCACTTTATTAAATATTTTCTTTATTAACAATAAAGATGGCTCTAGAAGCTTTTGATGCAAGTAAACTACTGATTTTTCTTTTACAAAAAAATTTACTTCCAACTAGTATCTATACTAATAGTAGCAGTCAGGGCTTCTGCCTTATTATATATAAACCATTACTAAGGAATGCAACTCCGTGCATTTATAATTCACCAAAATTGTTAGTTTTGACATCAGCAACACGTACTGTAGCTTGAGGATCACTAACTACTTCGGTAACTCTACCGATAAGCCATTGCTTTGGGTGTTAATTATCTTCAGCAACAAGAACTATATCACCCTCATTTAAGTTTTTATGCTTTCTAGTCCACTTGACCTGCTGTTGCAACTCGTACAAATATTCTATTGACCACCTCTTCTAGAAGTGTTGTTGTATAGCAGAAATTCGTAAACATTTGTCTAGGTGAAACCAGTAATCACTATCTACGTTTAGTTCTGCAATACCGACTAACGGACCACCAGTAAAACAATGGACAGAGTATAAACACCTTCATTATTATTATTAGACATGGCTACCAACTGTCTGTTCAAGTTCTTCAAACGTTAATTAGGATTGACCATAAACCGCCAAAGTGGAGAGATCGTGGTGGAATGTGGCAAAATTGAACCCCATTAGTAGCATAATATTTCGAAATCTAACCTTACACCTGTTGATCAAAAAACATCTTCCTTAATGTTTTCTAACACTCTTCGGGTACCTACGAAGTTTGTAGCAAAATCGCAAAACTTGTGACGACAAAAGTCAACCGGCTTCGTTTTTGGGTCAACAAACTTTCATTTTTTGCTATTAATCTTGCATTATTAAGTATACCAAAATTATTGCTGTAATTATCTAATTTTAATTATTACCCTTTATATCATTATTAGTAACATTATTCTTGTTATTGTTATATTGAATTTATTTATGTTGCTGGATTGAATTATATTTATAAATATTTTGACTGTACTTTTACGCAGACTACACACAGAGTAGGATAACGGTGTCAGCACGTGATCTTACTGTGTTGTGACCAATTGTGTGTTGGTTGGATGTTCACTCCTACTCTCGTAGCCGCGAATATTGGTATGATGTTGCAAACATCACTGTCGGTGCGAACATGTTCGATGTCATGCCACTATCGAGGGTATAAAAGGGCGAACAAACCAAGCAAAAGGAGGTGTTCAGCTTCGAAAGGGTATTCCGAGTCAAACAAACTAATAAATTTTGAAGTAAATAATATTGTTACGTTTTTACCTTTTTGAAAACGTGTTTTTATGAGTTTGTAGATTGTAGTTAAAATAAAACAAATTTTGTGTTTCGTTTTAATTAAAAATCCTTTATTCAACACAGTTATGTACACCACTGCTTGTAGTCTTTTTACAGGCTCTTAGTATTTGTTGTTGCTTGTTTATTGCCCGTTACTTGTTTTCTTTGCTGCTTAATTATTGTTGTTACTGTTGTTATGACCCAGACATTTAGCTTTTCCCCAACTAAGACAACAGATCGCGACGTTGGCGGAGTGGACAAGGGCTACTTTCCGTCGCAGTGTGGTAAACAGGTGCGACTGAGACTACCCCAGCGGCGAGATGTCTTGACCACCACTGGGATATCCGTAGTGACCCAGACATCGAACCTTTCTCCAACGACAGTACAAGTGGACGTGGCTGAGGGAACAAGGGTGAAGCTCTGTCGGAGTGTTATGAACCACTTTGAACGATCCGTTACCTGGCGGCCAAGTAACCCGATCAACACTGGGTATCCGTGATGGTCGAGTTACCCAACCTTTCCTATATTCCCTTCCCTATTATCATTGTTATTATTATGTGTTATAACATAATTTTTAAAGTATTTATTTATTCCATATGCTAGATATAATTATTTTAGCATATATCTAATTGCTCCAAATAGGAATTATCATTTAAATATTTATTCAGAAATTTTATATATTTTAAATACATTATTATTGTATTTATTTCAAAGTCTATTTTATAGTTTTAATTATGAATATTTTTTTTTAATTCTATTTAACTCTTTTCCTATTGTGAACGTTTTCATCCTTCTTTGTTCATTATAAATCTTTCCAATTTAGTAGTCTGTTGGCGTTACTCTCTGAAAGATTGAACAGGTCCATTTATGGATTTGGTGAGAGTAAGATTGTGGTCCTGGATATTTTCAAGGCGTTTGACAGAGTCTGGCACGAAGCTCTCATATCCAAACTTATTGCCTTTGGTGTCGGTACTCACTTCTCTCGATTCATATCGAGCTTTCTCAGAGATCGTACTATGAGAGTGGTTACAGACGGGATCTCATCCGACGAGGTCAGAATAAACTCAGGGGTACGGAAATGCTCTATTCTTTCTCCACCTCTATTTCTAATATTTCTTAACGTCTTTCTTTTTCTCACTTCTAATTCTATCTACTCGTTTGTAGATGACAACAATCATATTCGTTTTATCGTAGGCCGAGCCTTTTGGAGATTGGAGCAAAAATTCGAAATATTAACGACACGCTTACAAGCGACCTGTCGAAAATCTCTGAGTGCGATTGCGTGAACAGGATCAACTTTAATGCGCGTAAGACCCAATGTTGCTCTCTGATACATAGACGTAGTGGTGCGGGTCATCTGTATCTATGGATAATGTAAATATTGAGAAATCAGATGCTCTTGATTTTCTAGGCATCAGAATTCACTGTGACGTTCGTTGAACCGATCACATATTTCGAGTGTCGAAAGAAGCTTTCAAGTGCCTCAATTTTAGAGACGGTGTAAGAAATACTTCACTCCATCTGATCTCCTTAATGTAGGAGTGCCAAAGGTAGGACATCGTAGGAGTGAGAGAGAACGAAAGAGAGTCACACAGTACAAGGTCAAAGAATAGGCAGATCAGTGGTGAAGAGTAGAATGAGTAGATAAAAATATGATAGCAGGTAGATGACGTAGAGTAGTATAGAGAAGAGAGTCGAAAGCAGCAACCAAGCACAAAGGACACGACACGGAGAAAATAATACTATCGCCCAACATTGTTAAATAATAATTATATTGAATTTAGATAAACAGTACAATTTAACAATAATTACTTTAACATTAAAATAGTTAAATCATTATTAGTTAAAAAATTATTATAAGAAATTTAAATAAAATAAAAGTGTGTGTTAAATTATTTCAATAAGGAGATAAGCAAATCCCACATTAATATTTATAAGACCAATATCCGATCCACCTTCGTGAGGGGTGGTCATCTTGTCGCGATGCGAAAGCATACGTGCAAGGTGGCTTGGTAGTCTGTCTGCTCCCAGAGGGACGGCAGCTGTCTACAACATGGAAGTTATGTATAAAATGCACTTGTTGTCTTGTTAGTCCGATGAGTAAGTAAGAATCGAGCCCCATGTATCCGGTCGGGGGTCTTATAATCTTTGGAGATCCTATTCCCACGGCGACGTCCTTGGGTCGTGGTGAATCGAATACTTTCAATATCCAGGTTAGTCTGATGTAGACACCAGGTTAGACTAGTATGCACGCTACTGGTATCGAATTAAAAGCAGGAGGAAGTAAGGAGAAACCTTGACCTTCAAAATGCGTAAGACATGCCCCGTAAGAAAGTAGTGGTAGAGAGGTGCCTCTGGATTCAAAGGCAAACACCTTTAAAGCTACCTTGGTCCGCGCCAACGAAGGACCGGTGAAACCCCCTGCTCGGTCCCTGCCAACTGGAATCCTCGGGCGGTAGATAACCCTGTGCCTATTGTGAATAAGGGAAACGCGAACAAGTCTTCGGTCTCCAAAACTACTCCACACCTTGCCAGTGAAGGAATTGCGAACAAGTCTTCGATTTCTGGATCTGCGCTCTCAGTTAAGAAAACGTCCCTGGTGTCACATCACTCCTGCCAGAAAGAGCATCGGAAGCGACGTGCTTCTGAACGTTTCATGGAAAAATTGGGTAATAAGCCCCAAGAATTCCTAACTTCTGAGGAACTTGTTTCCCTCATCTGGGCCAAATCCTAGCCTAATCAACCCCCTCTGGTGTCAAAGGGGGCGACTAAACGGCAACGTTCAGAAGAGGAGGAAAAAAGCCCGGGACTAAACGTCCGAAGCCATCAATTAATGGGTCCTATAGTGCGGCGGCAAAAGGTCAGCTCATACGAGCCATGATTGATAGAAGCGACGCTAATTGCTCCATTTTCCGGGAAAACTGGGAATTAGTGCGGAAGAAGCTGATGGGAGTGCTCTGGAGAGTCCTAAGGGAAAACCCAGGCACTTTTCTTCAGTCGGCTTTACTTCTAAAGCAGGCGATCGCTCTTTTGGAAGGTCTCTTGAAGAGATTCCGCGTCGGCCTAGGGCCATTGAATTCCCGACGAACCATCCGATAAGGAGATACCCATACATTCCGGTAACCCTAACATCCCTTCACATGATTGGATCGGATGGCTCATCCAGGAGGATAATTCTCCTCCTGAACAAGGAGTCTCTGCCACTTTGCGGAAGAAAGGTGGAAAGATCTACTACGATTTCGAGTCGATCATTCTACAGGTCTACCGGTGAGACAGGGAAAAACCGGTTCAGGACGAGAAGGATCCTGCTCTGGAGGATATGTGTTGTGACGAGACCACTAGTTCTTTCGCGCAAGAAGAGAGCTTCTGGGTGATCTTTTTGATCTAATAAAAGAAGTGGTTGACGAAGACGCCCTCTTGGACTCTGAATAAGACGACATCAACGTCACAGTCATCCCAAAAGACACTAATGGTGAAGATAACTCAGGTTAACATTCACTATTCTAAAGCAGCATCGGCTGCGCTGCTCCTCCGCTTGATTGAGAGAGGAGTGAAACTGACACTAGTTCAGGAACCCTGGATAGTTGGTGACAGGGTCTGTGGGCTATGTGCAGAGAACAACTATAAGCTGCTACATGTAACGGGGTCAGGTAGGATCAGATCGTGCTGTGGCAAGCAAGAATTTGAGTATCTTCATTCTATCTGATTACAGCGATGAGGATACGGTAGCGGCGGCCGGGAGACCAGATCTGGTACCATTTTTGTGGTCTCGAGTCATATGGCCCACAACCATGGCGAAACAAAGTGGCGATAACGGGTAATATGCCGCATATTATTGGGGCTGACGCCAACGCACAAAACATTTCGTGGGGAAGCTCGGACACTAACAAAAGGGGTGAGTCTCTTTTTCATTTTATCATTTGTAGTAGTTTAGATATAATGAATACCTTTATGGTTTCGAACAGAAGGGACGTTCTTTATGTGACCTTTGCCAGTTCCAGGCACTCAGATTGGGTTAGAGGGTGGTGGGTCTCTGGGGAATGCTCCTTCTCTGACCATCTGTATAATGATTTCGCTTATTAATACATACTTATTGCCAGATTCTAAATAACCGATCATTCAAATTTGAACCGATAGATGGCCTACCCGATATAAAGTAATGGCGTCAGGAATAACGATATTACAAGCAGTAGTATAAATAGCTCTAAGTCATTTCAAAAATATCAAAAAGCTCTAAAGCACCAAGCGTATTATAATGAGATTGTAATCTATACACCAAATTTGTGTTTGATTTCCATTAAAGCCCGCTTTAAAAAAAGTTACATTTTGATAATTGCAGCTACTGTAATGTTTTTACCTTCTTCTGTTGAATTGAAATTATTCGAGTTAGGGTCCTTATGCATACGAACAACGGTAGGTCTGTATATTTTCAATTTCACTTTTAAATAAGATATCAATCGAAACGGTGACATTTATGTTCGAAGAATTTGATTTACAAAATCTTTCCTCTTTTTTTAGAATTTCGTGCCAAAAATAAGATATTGATTTTTTTATAAAACTCTCTTCCCTTTGCATTTGAACAGAAAAAGAGGATTTCTCTTTTCACTCTAGTTTAGGTGAATATTGTGCTCTGATTACTTTTTAGTGCTAAAAACCAGAAAATCAATAATAGTCGAAAACATACTTTTATTTTCACATTTAAATCTACTGTAAAATGTATCCAAAACGGTGTTTGTTATATTCTAAATGGTTAATTTAAGCAATTCAGGACTGTTCCGAAAGAGTTGTAGTGCAAATGAATACAAAATTGTTGAAAGTAATCAAAAAGAATAAAAAATAATCGTTGAAAATAATTGGAGTACTTTTTGATTACTTTTGATTCTTTTTTGATTATTTTGTAGTAATTTTGATTATTTGTAATCGAAAATAATTAGTAATCAGAAATTTATAATTTTAGAATTACATAATCATTACGATTCTTTTTAGAAATTTGTTTACTAATCGTCATCGCTATGATTATTTCGCATATTTTTCGAGTTTTATTATTGTTAATTATTTTGAGTACAGTGTATTTTGCTAGATAAGTGATTATTTTATGTTTTATATTTTTGTACCTTATTTTTGTTCTGTGAATTATTTACTGAATTTATTAAATCTTGTTTTGAATTTTTTTGTATATTTTGCAACAACAATAATTTTTTGCTTCCATTTTTTGTTTGTTTGTGCATTGTTTGTTTTTCTGTGTTTTTCTTTTCTGTTTTATTTAAATTATTTTGTTTTTGCTTTAGTTCTGACGTTTGTCTTGCTCCATTTCTTTTCGTACAATTTTATATTGTACACAGATAGAAAAATCACATTTTATAATAGAAGTGGATCGTTGTTGAATTAAAAATTTTGCAACTTGTATTTATTTCACGGTAACTCGACGGTGAGCAATTATGAAAGCTTGCAAAACTATACAAAATTAACATATTTCTCTTTAAAATAAAAATTGTTTTACTAATTTGAAAATGTTTAATATTGAACTAAACATAAAAATGTTGAAATTCTGAATTAGTTTAATATCAAAGACAACAACCGCAAGATGAATATGTTCCAATGTCGATTTTAAAACGAGAAATTATAAATTTAAGGTTGTGCGTTTTAAATTAAAAAAAAAAATATATTTTCGATTCAATATGAAAAGACTTTTAAAATTACATTGGACGTTGTTGAATATATTTTAATGGTGAAAAACATTAAACTAACATTGGTCTATGTTTAATCTAAAACTCATTGTAGATTTGATGTTAATCGTCTTGGATTTAATTTTGTTGTACTTTAATTTAAGGTTGTGCGACCTTAAAATAGTGTTAAAAATTTTATAATAAAGTTACACAAGCCAGAAGTTCAAATAAATAAAAATTGAAAGACGTCAACTAACAGTTCTATTTTTGTGAAAAAAATTAATTTTGGTGATACTGAAATCTCAACAAGTCCAATACAGAAATTAATATCTTTGATGAAAGATATTAATGTATTACTACTGTTGTCAACATTATAAGGTAAGTAAATACATTTGGATATATTTTTAGTACAGATGCAGTCTCGGGCAGCGGTATGTAATCTGCTCAACTGCCTCCAGTTCATATCCACCTCACACATCCTACTAAAGTTCGGAGTACCGTTTTCCCATAAAATACCGTTTCCACGTAAGAGACAGTGTCCCGTCATTATAAATATCACACTTGTAAGTGTTCTCCTGTCCAACCCCAAGAATAATTAAACTCTGAATTCATTCAACCTCAACTTGGGATATTTTGCAGTCACTCTTTGAGCCTTCAGATTTTATCGAGACAGGAGCCTAATATTCGTGCTCAACCATCAAACATCCCAGCTGATCCTATTCACCTGTTGACCACACCGTCAGAATATTCTTGTAGCCTTCATATCTTAATAACACTAGACCTGGTTCACTAGGCCTAATCAAACTCCTTGCCGCTCCCTGAAATATTAATTTGTTTATTGGATTTTAGTATGGTACATAAACCAAATCCAAATTATAAAAATTTAAATATATTGGTCCACTGTATATTTATGTAAACATTTTTAAAATTCAATTCCTCTTTCAGCAGGTGTACTTTCATTGGAACATACGACATCCTCTCTCGCATACATATACCGATGCTTGCTTTAACCATACGACATAATTGCAGAAAATTAAGAAACTTAGGTATTTTATATCCTTTTCAAAATGTTATTGTGAATTGATTACTTTGAATAAAATTTAGAAAAAAAATAAATTCTATTTTGAAATAAAAACCCATAAGGTTTGGAGAGAAAATATAAGCAAAATGGCCTACGTAGAAAGTGCTAGATTTGAAGACACTACACCTTTTAAGTAAAGTTGTGCTATACTAATTTGAATATTTTCAACTTTGATTTAAAAACGCTTATATTTTGTAACAAACGTTGCTCGTTTCTAAATTAAAAATGCCCATTTTTTGTTTCAAATTGGCCAATGTTAAAACAGGTACGACCAATTTTAAATCAAAGTTGTTTCCACATTGGTTTTGAATCTATGTTGTTTTTACGTTGAACCTTGACTAGTTTTCATAGCTGATTCTTGTTGATTTAAGATTGTTTTTGCTGAATATCTGTTGGTTTTTTCTCTGGATGTGGTACTTTGAACTGTGTTACCTTTCACTTGATTTGGATTAATATACTCAGCTAAAAAAAATAGTGTACAACGTTTATTACCTTTTTTAAAAACCAAATGGTTTATTTCAAAAATTGTTTTTAAGAAATTAAAACCTCTTTAGAGAAGAACTCAATGTAGATATAAAACTTATGTATTGAATAATTTTATCTAATATAATTAAAAAACTATATTTTTTTCGAATAAAATATTTTTTAAGCTGCTGACCAGTTGGTTGATAGGACTTTGGGCCTATGTTGGTGTTGCCCTAGGTGTTGGATTATAGATATTGAGTTTTATAGGTTCTTAGCTGGAACCCGTCGTGAGTTCAGTGAGATTAAAGGGGGAAGGAAGGTTTTACCATTTTGAGAATTTATAAATCAATCTGTGATGTTATAAATCAGGTTATTGTGTCGGAAAATGTTATGACAATTCCTTCTTCTAACAACGTTGCCCCTGCAATTGGTTCTAGCTTCAAAATTTCAGCTGATCTTCCAAGCTGAAGTCTGCAGATCTGATTGGAATGTGTCAGAGGTCTTCTCTGATACCTTTGTCTCGTAAAAATGTCGCTTCTCCTGCACTGTTGACATTTTCTGTAGTGCCTGTTTCGGTGGGTGTTTCTACTATTGCTCCGAAGAGTAATTTCATAATATTGTCAACAAAAAATCAGGTTGGGCACCCCTGCGCTTATTACATCGCTGAAATAAATAAACAAAAGCTACAAGAACAACTGTACGTACTGTTTATAAATAACCAGAATCAACAACAACAAACATTAGCAGAGATAAAGTTAATAAAAATAACACATCAACAATAAAAACTAACAGCAAAGAAAATAATAACAAGCAACTACAAATACTAAGAGCTGAATACATAAGAACATACATAAGCTGGCTACATAAGAACTAAATAGAAGTAAAAGAAAGAAATGGAATCAAAAGCTTTCGATGTGTTGTTTACTCAGCCATATAAAAAGAATATCAATGCGAACAACAATGAGTTTATGTGTGGTAAACTCAGCGAATAGAGTTTATGTGTTATCAACTCAGCCAGTAGAGTTTATATGTTGTAAACCCAGCGTGAAAAGATATAATTGGTTTGAACTACATGTGAAGAGAGTTTATAAGGAGTAAATTCGTGAATTTAGTCCTAAAGTAAAAAACCAGTTTAGGTGGAGCTATCTCAGTAAAGAACCTAATTTATAACTACAATCGGGTTAGAAGATCTTTAGGTAGTAAGAAGTAGAAGTTGTAAATAGACGGAGTGATTAAGAATCTAAAATTGTTATTGCTTTTAAAACGCTTACAAGCAGTGGTGAACAAAACAAACAATTTTTAATTAAAAACTAAACACAAGATTTATTTTATTTTAACTACAATCTATGAACTCATAAATACACGTTTTTAAAAAGGTAATAACGTAACAATATTGTTAATCCTGCGTTTTGGGTACACTTTGGTTCGTGAGTTTCAGTATAGGGAAAACCTATTAACAACCACAACAACAACACACAGACAAGCCAAAATAATACCAAAACAGAACACCAACATATAACAGACACACACAGTAGCCTATTAACAATAAATGAGAAATACAACAACAACAACAAGGCAAAGCAAAAAAAAAACACAATGAGAATTCAACATTTCATTCATAAACATTTTTGTAAGTAATAAACAAAGAATCCTCAGTGTGTTCATAATTATTTTGACGTTAATAATCGTAGTTTTGAGGGAATAATTGATTTGACCGATAATCGACTTTTTTAACTAACAAAACGGGTAACAAATTGGCGACTCTCTTGCCATCTTAATAAATTTTATATACTAAACTCCAATTGTAAGGTCTCCCAAATTCATCCTTCAATTGGATTATAGGTAGATGATGACAAGGTCTCTCGAATTTATCCTGTCATCCTCGTAGCTGTATTTACTCACACCCCCAATTATAAGGTCTCCCGAATTTATCCTATAATTGGGCTATATAAGTGGTTGGTGGCAAGGTCTTCCGCATTTATCCTGTCACCAATAGTAATATTTACCTAACTAAAACACGCTCCACACGATTGATAGACGACTGTTCCAATGATCCTGCCAGAGAAACTTCCGACGACCGTCCCTGTAAGCCTGTCAAAGTAAGCGCCGACGACCGTTCCTGTAATCCTGCAAGATTAACCGCCACCGACCTTTCCTGCTCCTGTACTTCTGCCAGATTTACCTCTGACCAGCCGTTCCAGTGATCCTGCCAGAGTAACCGCCGACGACCGTTCCTGTAATCCTGCCAGATTAACCCCGAAAACCGTTCCAGTTCTTGCAATCCTGCCAGTTTAATCACCGACAACCATTCTTGCAATACTGCTGATTTTCCACCCGTTCCCGTGATCCTGCAAGATTAACTGCCAGATGACCCGTTTCCTGACTTTCTCACATACGACACCAAATACAACCCCCAGAACCGAATTTGTGGTAGTTTAAGCTATCTATTGAGCGTAGAAAGTAAGGGTTCAAATTAAAGTTTTGCCTATATTTTAATTACGGAGAAAGCAGTCTTATTTTATTCATAAAGAACGCAAGTCTTTGTTCCGACCCTGGACAGACTGGAAAAAGAAACTACGTTACACTTTTATGACTTCGTTCGTGTTCAACCTAAATCATCTAATTTTCACTGAAAAAAAATCGTCAGCTGATTATTTTGGCATTTCAAATATTTTTGGCGACTTCTTTCAGTCTACGTATAAACAATTGGACTCCGTATTATATTCAGAAGAAAAATTTTCATATCCTTAATCTTTGGGAAGTGTGTCAATTTCTAATATTTATGAATTTAATGTTGAGTCTGTTCTTGAATCTTTGTCTGGGCTAAAATCTACGCACTTCCCAGGGGCTGATGGGGTTCCTGCCTGTGTCTTGTAAAACTGTGCAGTCGTTTTGAGTGGTCCTTTGAAATCTATCTCAAACTTTTGGAAATAGTTCACTTTCCTCGTATTTGGAAGAGGTCTTTTATTATTTCTTTACATAAATCCGGGTAGATCGAATATATCGAATTATAAGGGAATTGCTAAGCTCAGCGCTATCCCTAAGTTAATGGAGAAGTTGGTGACTGATTATCTCTCTTTTCAGACGAAATCTATTATGTCACCCTTTTAGCATGATTTTCTAAACAGTAGATCGACAATAACTAACCTCCTTGAATTTAATACGAGGGTTTTTAAGGGCTCTGTCGCTGATGGTCAAACTGATGTTAATTATGAAGGCTTTTGATAGAATTGATTGAGTCGTAAATTGGCACTGATTGGTATTCCTGATAGACTCTTACCGTTCTTTTAGGACTCAGAGAGTTTTGTTTAGGAATGTATTGTCTAAGACCGTTTATGTTTCTTCCGGAATTCCGCAAGCCATTTGGGTGCGCCTTTGTTCTTTGTTCTTGTCATTTCTTAATTATCTTCCTGAGGTTTTTTCTGACTGTAGTGTTCCTACGCTGATGATGTTAAATTATTTTATACTTCTAATGATGTTTTTTGACAGACTGTTCTGCAATGGAGTATTGATGTCTTCGTTGATTGGTGCAGAATAAATTTAATGGATCTCAATCTCAATCTTTTCCCGCAGGAGTGTAATTCCGTTCGAGTGTAAAATTAATTCATGTCCGTTATAGCCTTTTACTACCTTTCTTAATCTGGGCGTGTTGATGGATAGGAAACTTTCATTTATTGATCATATTAGTATGATGATTAGTAAGGCTCTGGCTGTTCTAGGTTTTTTAAAATGATTGTCTAAGAATTCACTGATCCTTATATTACGAGACAGTTGTGTATTTCGCTCGTTAGGCCGGTTTTGGAGTATGCCTCTGCTGCTTGGAACCCTTATTATCTGTGTCATATTGATTTAATTGAGTCCATACAGAAGCAGCTTTTATTATTCTGCTTACGTGTCTTAAGGTGGAATTATGTCGGATATTTCTTTCGTATGGGGCTAGGTTGGGCCTGATTAAACTTCACATATTGGAGAAGAGCAGTTTTGGATATTTTTTTGTTTGCAACCTTGTTGCGGCTGATATTTATTGTGGGTTTCTACTTCTAAGCCTGAAAATTAGCATCCTGTTAGATTTTCCCGCAACTATCATCCTCTTGAGTTGGACTTCAACAGGGCAAATTATGCAAATTCGTTTCCTTTCCGTAGATTATGGAATGATTACAATTTACATTACGAGTTTTACCTGTGACGTCAGTAATAACAAACGTAGTTTGCTTTCTAACATTATTTTCTAAATTTTAAAATATGTATTTTCATTCTTAATTCATGTGTATTTTTGTTAGTTTTAAGTATGTACATATGTGCATATATTAATTGTTTTTATGTTCAGCTTGTGATTAAATTTTGTGTTCCCTTTGCAATAACTTATTTGCTTGTATCCGCTACAGTTCGGGCTACAGTGTACTTTTAGCAGTCTGATTGTACTAATTTTTTATTTCTTTTTTAATTTTGTTTTATGTGTAAAAAAACTTAACCAAAAGGCACTGCAAGCTTATTTGTTCTAAATACCGTAAATAAGCTTAAAAATTAATCCATAATTTCAAAAGGTAGACAAAAGACTAGTAGTTGAACTAAATCTAATCATTTATGATACTCTTTTTGCTTGTTCACTTTTTTTAATAGTAGTAGCACGAATTAAATGATTTCAGTAAATCTTTCTTCTTAGATTGGAGACAATCGAAACTGTCTCATCCTTTTTTTGGCTTTTATTAATTTTGATATGAATCTGGAATTTCGAAATAGTGCTAAATTAGTAAGCAACTCACTCTTGTACTTTTGACTTGCAAATAGTGCTAAAAAACGTGCAATTGTACCAACTTTCCCTTCCATGTTTGCAGTTCTTTGAAAATAAACAGGTAAATTCAAAAACTAAATCACAAATATATGATAGTAAAGATGAGTAGCCACTGTAAATCAATTAAACGATAAACTGGAGAAATTCCATTAAAAAAAAAAACTGAGAAAGTTCATAAATTGTACCAAATGAGTAATTGGTGTACCATTGTACTTTTGAATCTGAAATTGTACCAAAATTTTTAGCCCTGGTGTACGTGCTTCTACGACATGGTGACGAGCTCTCAGGGGTCGGATGAAGGTGGGTAAGTAAGTGGTGTGACCGTTCGAGAAAAAAAAACATAGTTAAAGAACTACTCTTTGTAATGTAATCATGGAGTTTGTAGTTACAAAGTTGGTTCTATGTAATGCAGGCAGGGACTATTCACTCTGAAACAAACTGACCGAGTGTACATATCAGGGTTGGCAACCCACTGGTTAACCCAATTAAACCCACCCCGGGTGAGTTTTTTTCATATAAAGGTTTTAGTACAAATTAATTCGGTCCGTTTATTTTAGCTCAAAGGAGATAATGAATTAACAAATTTATCGAAATAAAAATTTATTAAATCACTGCATACATCTTTTCCCCACCTCTGAGCCAATACATGGACCCGTCTCAAAGAACTTCTCGAACTTTGAGAGATTCACTTTGAAGCTGATTTTTTATTTCTTCAAAAGAAGTGATTTGGTGAAAAGCCAAAATATATTATATTCGTCGACACAGCCAATAGCTATTGGTGAATTGCTTCTTCTGACTATAGTCAAGTGAATACTACGGGTACGACAATTCATCATTTCATTTTTGTTTAGCAACTTCTGCGGATTGAGACCAAGGCTGTTATGCAAAAGGAAAATTGTATCTGACTGTCCGCCTTTATATCCGACCGTTTTTCTCATAATGAACGATTCAAACGAAGTAATTGCAGCCTGCTCCGATCACGGAGTTTTAGCAGCTTATAGTACACAATGCAGTCTTGATCCTGCCAAAAAAGCAAAATTGCATTGTAGATAAAAAGAATAAAACCCATCCAAAAACTCAATAAAACCCGATGGGTTGAGTTTTTTTTTTAAATTGAGATTTTGCCAACCCTGGTTCATATACTATATATGGATATGTATATACAATACAAACTTTATTTTCTATTTAAATAAAATTTTCTCTTTTCATTTTTAATATAAATGTTTTCGTACACAAAATAATTTAATAAATAAATATATGGATGACATAAAATGTGAATATTTTGTTTTAGAATGACATAATCCATGTCTGTATTACATAGGACTATGTTGTAACTACATACCAACCAACTTAGACCAATTTGTAACTCCATATACTCCATCACTGTATTATTTAAGTGTAGTCCGAAAACTAGTCTATGTAGCTACGTATATAATTCATGCATGCATTACATAGAACCAATGGATTATATAATAGAATTTTTTCTACAGGGTATTGTTGATTACCCTTCGGAAAATGCTGCTACTCCCCACACAGTGTTGTCAGAAATTCTTTTGAAAAATACTTACGCATACTAAAAGAAATCCTATTTTTTCCTACATTTTGAAAAGATTTCCCCTACTAATTCATTTCATTTACTAAAATGTAATCCATATATTAATTTATTAAATTATTTTGTATACGAAAAAATTAATATTAAAAAAGCAAAAGAGAAAATTGTTCGTAAATAAAAAATAAATTTTGTGTTTTTAAAAAGTGAATATGAAGAGCATATCGCATCAGAAAACACTACTACAAATTTGTTGATTCAAATACACCAACTGAGTGCGCAAGTGTCAAAGATTTTGCTGGTGGCCAAGATTCTTTTGTTTTTTGTTACTTATTTAAATTAAAATGAAAATTATACATACATACGAGTAGTAGTAGTAGTTTTAGCATCGTATTTAATGCTGTGTGAACCGGTGCGTTGTCTTGAAGAAAGAAAACTTATTTCTTGTTTAAATGTGGTCGTTTTTCCTTGATTGCATCAACCAATTAACTAAATAATACACGATAATACTCAGCTGTGATTGTGGATCCCTTTTCAAGATAATCGATGAACAATATTCCATGTGCATCCCAAAATACAGTGGCCATAACCTTGCCAGACGATTTCGCTGTTTTCGCCTTCTTCGGAACACTTCCACCAGCTTCCACCCATTGCTTCGATTGATTTTTGGTTTCAGGTGTGTAGTGGTGGACCCACGTTTCATCAACAGACAACAAAATGTTGAACACACGTTCATATGATATGTTTACCATTTCAGCAATCTCACGTATTTCGACCCGGCGATCATCGAACGATATCGAGGATTTTCTTGATATTTTCTTCAGTAACCACCTCTTTTGGCCTACCTGTTGATGGTATTGTTCGGCCCCGTTTAAATTCAGCAATCCCATATTTTACCATATAATCTGACGGAGCAGATTCGCCGTAATGTTTATCAAGCTTTTCTTTTGTCTCTTTCGCCGTTTTGTCTTTCAAATAATAGTGTTTAATCACTACACGAAATTCACTTTTTTCCATTTTCCAAGAAACACAAAAGTTGCTTATTACAAACGACTACAACATATAAACTAATCGATGAATTTGGCTAAAATTTTAACAGCTGGCATTTGACAGATCGTAATTTCTAAGAAAGAAAAAGTTTTTGTGTTTGTGCTGCCATCTAGCGCTAGGTAGCTTCAATATCAATCCGCCCTCGTATGTATGAATACATTTTTGTATCCACTTATTTCTTTAATCAGATTTTTTTTAAATTCATTAGAAAGCTAATCAAATTTTAAGGAGTGTTCCAAATATTTATACTAAAATGTAGTTACTAAACTAATCTACTGTGGTAATCCATGGAGTATCGACTGAAAACCTTTTGTTTGTTATCTATAGAGTATGAATAAAAAGTGTTTTAAAAATAATTACAAAATTTGCTCTAAGAAGTAAGTTCTAATTGACATAAACTAGTTTTGGGTTTACACTAATGTCATGCACTGATGGAGATAGCATTGTGAAAAGGAATATGTTTTTTTCATACATTTGTTGAGCACACTTTACAAACATCTATAGAGCACTAGCATTTTCTGCAGAGTAATACAAAACTAATACAAATAGATAATAAAATATAACAGTTTTTTTTATTAAATCGTCAAATTAGTACAATGATACTCTGTAAACTTTTTTGACGCCTAAAATATAGGTTACCTTACGTTTTTGATGCATAACTCTAGTTATTGCAATAATGTCTGTAAAGGGGAATATATTGAAATATTTAAATAATATGTATACATACTTTTAGACCAACAACTTCCAATATGATATGAATTTCTTTAATATACATACCTCTATATGCATTATCATCATACAATCCTGGCACAGTTGGTAATGCCCAAAAAGGCTCATCGGGGTAAACCATCATCATGCAATTTTATCATTAATATACAGTTTATAAAAGATGATCCACTTTGTTGAAAAATTAACACGAAATATTTAGTTTTAAATTTCATAAACTTATACTTTAAATTGTCACTGAAAATAAAAATTATTATTAGTTATTTTAAAAATTATAACTGTTTGAGTTAAAGAAAAAAGTTTGATTATTTATATGTACATATATGTATGTATGTATGTATGTATATTGCAATTGGGGTTTCTTTCCCCGCACTTTTTCCATTCCTGGGAAAACGAAAAAAAATTTCTCCTCTCGGGAACTCCGATGTGAAACATTGCTTCCCATGGAAGAAGGAGACAGAGCAATCACAATAGGATCATGGGTTAATAGGCATGTGCTTCGATTACTTAGTGACTCCACCGGCATATGTATTGGTTTTAGAACGTGAAACATATTTAGAAAACTTATATTTTCTTCTATCCAAATGTTACCCATTGGTAAGTCAGTGAGGGCTTTTTTGTTGACCTCTTTAATTTTTTTGACATAGGTACAATTAAATTTTATCGAGTTATAACATCTAAGCCAAGATACACTTTCTTTTTCTTTTAGAACTACTTTTTTACTACCATAGCATTTTTCGTTGGGCTTTTTCGAAAAATGTTCATAATTTTCAGTGTAACATCTTGAAGTTCTTTGGTAGAATTGTTTATTATTATTCCCTCTCAAAATTGTCATTTCAAATGTTTCCCATCTTTCAAAGAATCTAAACAATGTGTTTTTATATAAAGTATCTACCACTGTCAAATGTATGGCATCTACTAACTTATATTTTACAAATTTCTTCATAATGGTACGTTTTTACCTTTTTAAAAACGTGTATTTATGAGTTCGTAGATTTTCAGTTAAAACAATATAAATCATGTACTTAGTTTTTAGTTAAAATCCTTTATTAACAAAGTTTTGTGTTCCACTGTTTATAACCTTTTTATAAACAATTATAATTTCTATTCTTAGTTACTCGCTCTGTTTACCAATTTGTAAACAAAAACAATTACTCGACAGATCTTTCTATAACAAGATCTTCCAAACCGATCGTTGTTACAACTTAGGTTCGATCACAACCTTTTCAACCAGACGTTATCCACACTTAACTCTCTTTTATTTAGTTACCTCCAACTAAACTGGTTTTCACTTCACGAATTTACTACAAATAAACTGATTGTTGTTCGCGTCGATATGCTTTTTATATGGCTGAGTAAACATCGGAAGCTCTCGAACCTCTCGATTATTCAGGTACATTCCATTTCTTTCTTTTACTTTCCTATTAGTTCTTATGTAGCCATGCGAATGTCAACATCTACTTTTTTCTAATCTTGTTGTTGCTTGCTATTGTTTGTTACTTGTTTTCTTTTCTGCCTGTTTTTTTTTTTTTTTTGTTGTGGTTGCCGTCTATTTTTATTTGTAAGCAAGTACGTAGTTGTTTTTGTACCGATGTAACAAACGACAGTTGTTCCCAAACTTGATTTTCGTAACAATAACTTTGGAACATATACTACATACATATGTATGTAAATAAGTCGACTACATTTCTCAAATACTAAATTATACTCTTTTAAGAGAGTTTCTGTTAGAGATTTTATATCAGCTACGCTCAGCGTTGCAACTTTGGTTCGATCGGACAAACTTGGTAGTTTGGTTGGTTTGTTGCCTTTTTTTTTCGAAATTTTTGGTAGTTATTTCTCCTTATTAATTTTTTTTGTCATGATAAATTTTTTTCTTAAAAAAACTGTACATAAATTAATAAAATATATAACTTTGAATTTAATAAACAACTTTCAATAATGTTACCACTGTTACTGAGCGATGTATGCAACTGCTTACTATTGTTTTTACGACGAGTTATAACAAAGAATAGAGATGATGCTATGGCAATGACTATAGAAAGTCGCACAAGATTACCGCGAATGAAGAGTAAAAGATTTAAAAAACTGATTTAACTTCCTTTCATTAATAGCACATCTGTTTTATTTGTTTCGTTTGTTTTAAATACATTTCTAGCAGGCTTTCTTACATTCTATTCTAAATGTTGTATGCAGCAACTTAGTTTGCTTGCATTAATGACATAAAATATTAAATTTGAAAGAAAAATACAACATTTTATGATCATTTGGTATTTTTGATCTTGGTCCTATGGTTTTTTCTGAAAAGTTTCTTAGAATTTTTCGTTGATTTTGACGATTTCCATTGATCATTTTCGTTTATAAAAAATATTCCTCCGGACCACAAACCACTCCAAAACATAACTTTTTGTTGATGTAAGATAACTCTTCTATTCCCCTAATGCGGCAATTCTGCTTGTTGGGCTCCGTCGGTGAAGATTATTTTGTTAAAACATCTTGAAAACTTTTGACATTTTCAAAAATGTTTTAATAATAAGAAGTGTAACGTTCCATATTATTATTAGTGTAACGATCCATATTAACTAAACGGAATGTATTCAGAATCTGATAATAAAAATTTCGAATAAAAATTACAAGTAGAAAAAAATGGCAGCAAAACTATTTTGGTACTCCAATATTGGACATCTTTTATTTGTCTTCATCTACTTTATTACTTGTTGTGCTTTATTTTAATATTGTTACGAAAATAAATGTGCTTAAAAAAAATACTCCACATCAGGGACTGTGTTGGGGGATTTTAACCTATTGGCTTATGTCAAAGTTCTGAATGTGTTATTCGGGTAATGCCGTACTGATTTGCGCATTTGACGGCATTGCCATACTGATTTGTGTATTTGACGGCATTGCCAATTCGACTATCTTTTGATAACTCAATCTTACATGTTTAAAATTAACGAACTTTCCAAACTGTAGCAATTAAGTATATAAGGAGGCTGCTTTGTCTACGTTGATATAGTTTTCGTTTTGTAGTCATAAAGTAAAGTCGTGTTAAGGCGTGAATAAAAATGTTGTATAAACGAATATTAAGTGCAAGTTAAGTAAGTTGAAGACTGTATAGTTATAATTGTATACTGTAAGTGAGGAAATAAAAAATTTAAAACAACAACAACGTGATGTTTATTTTATTTTGACACAAGTATAAAGAACTCAAACGTTTTAAAAACTTTGCAACGTAAGAATATTTTAGGTCTAATATTGAACTTTATAATATTCTACATGAAAAGTACTTTTTATAACATCTACATACAAACAAATTTGAAATAATTACATAGTCTGAACACGAAGTCTTTAAAAATGACTGAATTTCAAACAACTACAAACATGTAGCTTTTTAAAATTGGATTTTCACAAAGTGAATTACAAATTGTTAATCAAATTTTATAATTACTTATATTAAATTAGTATAACCAGCGCAGGTGAAGAATTATGCGTTCATGAGTTTTATTTCAGTTAAACTGTTCACGGTCGTCTTCGTACAAGGTCCGAAATATAGATATAAGCGAAATTTTGACAAAATAAGACAACGGATACGCCCACCGCCCACAGATATTTACAAAAAAATTATTTTTAGCATATGTGTGTTAGTTACTGATATAAATAAATACTATATATTCCAAATAACAAGTTTTTAACACATCTAATTTTGTGAATTTTGCAAAAAAAAACATTGTAATTCAGCATTGTTGTTCAAATTTGGAATTTGAATAACAATTTTAATTGTTTCTGGGTTAATATTAATATATTAATTCCCATAACACTCCATGAGGGACCATGTGGATTTCCCTCAGCCAATGAGCTGCACCCGATTTTATTTTTAGACTCAGTGAAAGGGACCTACAGTAAACGCCGGCTCCGAACGGTAAATACATTAGAGAAGTTTTCAATAGTAGTAGTACTCATAAAGGTTATATCGCTGTTGAAAAAAATTTTTCTTCTATTGAGATGGTCTGCCATGGTATTGAACCGAGGACTTTCTGGTTTGTAGTCGGGTGTCTTACCTACTATACCACATATATTGTTAAAAATAAACAATGTCTAAAGAAAGATACATTAAATTAGTACAGTAGTTGTCTTAGCTATAAACTTTATTATGGAATTTATTGGTTTGTGTCAAGGCTCTGTCACTGTCACAATTGTCTGTGCTATTAAGAGTGCTACCACATGCATGATTAAAGGTATTGCCAGTTTGATTCCTTTTTATTTATTATGATATTATTACCTTTTGAATTTAATGTAAATATTCAATGAAAACACCAGTATGATTAATTGTCCATTTTACATGATGGGTTTGGGCTACAATTGTCTCCTTAAAACATTCTCTAGTTATATTCATTTCATCTGACGGTCGAGTCTGGTATTGGATCGAGGACTAAAACGCAACTCAAACATATCACAATACTATGCGGAGAATAAAACGTGGTGGTAACTTCATAATAGTTTGTAATTGCATTTCGATAAATGATGTAGGTCCATTAGCACGCATAGATGGCACAATGCGTGAGGAATAGTACCTGTCGATTGTGCAACAAAATCTGCCAGGTGTAGTAGAAAAAGTGTTTTTTTCTGCTGAAAGAGTAATTTTCCACCAAGGCAATTACCCAAAACATACTGTACATATTATAAAAGCCGGCTTAAAAAGACAGTGATAGTTTATATGCTATGACCTCCGGATAAAAATCCCATTTTGAATTCATGGATTCATGTTAAACCACTATTCGGTAAGTATCCAAGTCCGACCAAAAGTATGAACGAGCTGTAGAAGCGAACAAAGGAAGTCTGGTAAGATATACCAGTAAAATTAAAAAAACACATCCAGTATCCCTAATTGCATCCAGGCTCAAGAAAATGCAGAAGGATACTAGAAATCCTTTGATTTTAATGCTTTTAATTATTATTATAAATATTAAACTTAAATTAACGATGCAAAAGTGTAACATTTGTTTTTATATACACTTTTTGCTGCTACTACTGTCGTTGTTTATGTATTCGTATCAAACTAGTTTTGGAGGAAGAGGGACATGTGTACTTATAATACCATACAACAAAAATGCTTAGTTCATTTATACTTAAAAAAATACAGGGTGTTGAAATGGAAAGTATTAAATCACGTCACACTTTTTGCACGTCACTGTATGTATATAGACATGTGGCCATTTCATCAAATAGCTGCAAAAATGAACTTATTGCTCCTGTTTCAATTATTATCATTATTATTATTATTATTATTATTATTATTATTATTATTATTATTATTATTATTATTATTATTATTATTATTAATTATTATTATTATTATTATTATTATTATTATTATTATTATTATTATTATTATTATTATTATTATTATTATTATTATTATTATTATTATTATTATTATTATTATTATTATTATTATTATTATTATTATTATTATTATTATTATTATTATTATTATTATTATTATTATTATTATTATTATTATTATTATTATTATTA
>JAKWBJ010000165.1:332500-585000 GCA_023159175.1 Wohlfahrtia magnifica | reverse complement strand
TGAATGTAGTAGAATGTATATGCCAATATCTAACAAATGATCTTAGCGCATGTTCTTCAAACCTAGTTTTAAAATATATGTAATCTTAAGGAATTGTTAGTCTTGAAATATGCATTTCATTTCGTTTATCTATTTTCAATGTATAAAAGATTGCTTGGGGTTACTCTGTAATTTAATTCAAAAATTAAAATCTTTCGAATGGCATATTCGATACGAAAATTAATTTGTACTGTCTAACAATTTCGAATAGCTCACCAGTGTTGCCAATTTAGCGCCTTTTTTCTCTTTAACGCTTT
This sequence comes from Wohlfahrtia magnifica, assembly GCA_023159175.1. Classification (NCBI taxonomy): domain Eukaryota; kingdom Metazoa; phylum Arthropoda; class Insecta; order Diptera; family Sarcophagidae; genus Wohlfahrtia; species Wohlfahrtia magnifica. Next base: position 584,704 of record JAKWBJ010000165.1, on the reverse strand, counting down.
CTTGCAAAAACGCGCACGATAGCGCAACTCAACTTGCAAATTTTTTTTAAGAAATACGAATTGACTAAATTCAATGCACTCATTGATTCATATAAATTTTGACTTAAAATGCTGTTAGAATTACGTAATTCCAGATAATATTTTTACAAAAATGAATATAAATAGTGTTTTTGAAACTTATCTCAAATCTAAGGGCTCATTTTACAAGACTTATAAATCATTTTAGAAGAAAGCTAAATATTTTATTTATTTAATTAAAATACTGAACTTTTAATTTGCTTCTATATCTTTAAAGATTCCAAGGGTATGTGATATCAAAATATGGACTTCTCTTTCGATCTGTCTTCTCTAGTAATGAGCTTGCCTTCCGATTCTTCTGTTTCTCTGCGAGTTCCATTCAATGAGTAGTTTTGCTAAGTCGTAGCTTGGTTTCATCAGAGTGTACCCTGGCCAATTCCTTCATTACAAAAACTGACAAGAATATTTTCTAAATGACCCGTACACATCGATTTATAAATGCCTGAATGGAAGAAGAACGCTCCATAGCCATCAGTCGGCCTGAAAAGGCCAATCTTTTCTGAATAGCAGTGCTTTAACTGCCGGACGTAGTGACGATACCGCCGAGACAGAAAAAAGACGGAACATCTCCAAAATTTCTTTTTAAGAATTCGGAAGATCGTTTTGTTATTGGCATTGGTTGATTCACATAATTATGGTTTTGAATTTCTTTATCCACAAGCTCACTTTGTATGCATCTGACTGTATAGAGTCCAGATTTCTTTACATTTAGCAATGTATGTGAGCAAGTTAAACAACAGTAGAGAAAGAACACTACCTAACACCAGCACCAAAAAATTGAGAAAAAGTTTTTTAGTTGTTGTTTTGTTCTGTATTAGTTTTATTTTTTAATCGATCAAATTATGGAAAAATCTCTACAATAGTCGAAATTTGAATAGTATAAGTTTTCTTCACAACTTCAGTGTATTTTTTTGAATTTAAATATTATTAACGCTTTTTTCACAGCGCGTTTTGATTACATATATTTACATAAATTATAATTTAGTGCTTTTTAGAGCCTTTTGAGTATTAGGTCTGCGCGTTTTGATCATAAAGAGTTGGCAACACTGTAGCTCACAGCGTAGTGTTACAACGTACATATGTGGGTAAAAATAGCAAATACTTGGGAGCATTGACCTTAAATGTCGAAATAACCAAAAAAAACTTGTTAAAAGTGCTAACAAAAGTTTAAAAAATTTAATATTTTGTATTAAAATTGTTTACATATAAAAAAAAAAATCTTAAACATAATATAAAATGGATTTGAAAGGCCTTTAATGAATAAACTAAGTACATATTATGCACAAGAATTACATAAATTCCAAATTATGTTCTTAGCTTTATTAAAAACTTTAGATCTAAAAGGATGCCACTTAGGTTTTTTCAAGGGTCTGCAATGATTTCCAAGTTGGATACCAACATCAAAATGTTCAAAATCGTCTCTGCAGAACATTATAACAGAAATTTTAAATTAAATTACGAACGTGTCAAGCAGAATTCTGTGAAATTCAATTCTAATAAAATTTACAATGCTTCCCTTTCTCTTTTAAAAACATATTTTTTGATTTTACATAAAAAATATACTTATATCTTTATTTTCGTACACTTCCACTAGAAAAATATCTCGAATAAAACACGCACAGTTGTAACCAAAGCGAATTTATTATAAGGTGCGGGCAATTCAACATTCAACATACAAAACAGCAGGCAATTTGTTGCTATTATTAGAAAATTGTAAACAAATATTTTAAGAGCGTATAAATATAAATTTGTAAACGAAAAAAAATTTTTTGAACAGCTACAATTGCAAAAAATTTGAACTACAAATATAAATAATTAACTAAAAGGTAATAATAATAATAATAAAAATAAACAAGAAGTGTTTATCAAATTTCTAATACTCAAACAACACCAAAAAAATTGCTGAATATTCTGTCGTTTTTGACGTGCGTATTCTCTTCACACATTGGACTCCAAATGAATGCAAAACAATTCCTATCTGGAGTTGAAGAAACTGAAATTGTTTTAATGTATTTTACCATTTTCCAGTCTAGTGTTATTTATATGGTAACTCAAAATACATGTATGTGATTTAATCATTAACTTTTACACATTTAACTTTGTTATTAGCTTTAAAGGATATTTAAAAATCTAATAAGAATGAAAATTTGTTCCGGGAAATTGAGTAGACCAAACCTGTATTCATTACCAAATTCAATACAAACAAATACTGTTTTTGAACATCGCATTATCAGCGCAGAGCTGATGTCGTTTGGCCACCTCGGAGCTGCGATTTGACACCGTTGGACTATTATTTGTGGGGTGCCGTCAAAGATAAGTGTTACGCCAACAAGCCAGAGACAATTGACGCTTTAAAGGACAATATTCGTGAAGCCATTGGTGAAATGCAGCTGCACACAATCGATAATGTGCTTAAAAATTGGACCGATCGTGTAGGCTACTGCATGGCCAGCCGGGCAGCCATTTGAATGAAATTATTTTCCATTATTAACCGGAAGGATTGTACTTTCAAATAAAAAAAGAAATTTGAGAAAATATTCAGTAGTCTTTAGTTAAAAAAATTGTATACGGATTATATTTTGGGGCTAATTTGTAACCGAAAATTACAGAAATATTTTGATATTGACTTTATTATATATGTTTGTTTATATATTTAAAATTAATGAGATATGTCCTTTTTGAAATTTATGATGTCGAGTACACAAAACTTAGCGAAAAAAAATAAAATTTTAAATAGCAGAAAATTTTATTTTAGGTATCAAAAAATTAAAAGCAATACTTCTACTAAAAATAAATAATATATTTTTATAAAAAATTTCTTCAGGAAGCTGTTTTTCATTTTCTGCTGGTAATATGCTTGAATTTTACAATATCTGTAATTTTCAGGTAATTAATAGGTACTTTGTCTCTATAAGCTAGATCAGCATGGGTTGGTAAGTTACTACAAGTACCATTTTTTGTACTCTTTGTTTAAGCAATAATTTCGAAAATAGCAGATTTCTTACAGTTGTGACCTTTTCGAAGTTTTTTCTGTATCTGCCATGACGTCTAAAGTAGAACGAATGCTAGGAATGTTAGTTTTTCAAGCGTAGTAGGAAATCATTTGGGACTCATTGTTACGAAAAAACGCATTTGCCAAAATGTGCGGGATGTGCCCTATTCGAAATTGCATATTCACTTGTAGTTGAACTTTACATGGGTCTCCTGTATCTCACAAATCTTATTATATATTATTATTATAATATCTTTATTGATATATTATAAATAAAATAATATGTATGTTATATTATGAGATTTTGCTTAAAGTATTACAAGAACTAAAATCTTAATTAAATAAAACTATTAAAATTACTTACATATGTAGACGTTCCGCATCTTTTATTAAATAACAGAGTCAGTTCCCTTTCTAAAGATTTAAGCATTACATGGTTAAAGTTACTGTGCAGCAAATCAGTGGAGTATCTGGAGTTTAAGCCACGTTTATTGTAAAATGTTTGTTCTGAAATACCTGAAGTTTCTTTTTACATGTTCCAGAAGCTTCGAAGGGCCATACCTGGCACGCATATGTCATGATAGGCCGAATACACATTTTGTACAAGAGAATCTTATTCTTGCAATCAAGTTTATATATTTTGTTAAAAGAAGGGTGAAGGGCGTGACTCGGCAGTTTGATAGTTGAGCCTCCTTTTACTCTTATTTTTTGTATTCTATTCGTTACTGAGTCCTTCGAATTAGAAGTTTCTCAATAAATATCTCTCGGCTGAATTTGACAACTTTATTGTTCTGTATTTTAGTTTACAAATTGATTAAAATATACAAATGGTTATTAAGAAGCACACATATCATCCCTTAACTTATGGCGTTTTCTGTTTTAGAAGAAAAACTTGCACTTTGTTGTCCCTACTTTTTTTGTGTTCCTTAAAAAAAAAAATAATGATATCCCTAAAATCTTTAATACTTTTTTATTTTCGACAGCGTTTTATGGCAAAGAGCAAACGAAGTACAAAACTTTTTGTTAGAAAAGAAAAAGGCATTATTCTTAACAAAATAAAAATGCCAAAAAAAGATACCCCACATCAGTGCCTGTATTGTAGGATTTTGGTCTATGGTTTATGTCAACGCTGTCAATGTGTCATCCTTATTTGGCAGCATTGCCAATTCTTTGGGTAACAATCTTACATTTTTAGGATTAACGGGCGAATAGAAGATTTTTTCTTCCAAAACTTTCTCAACTGTAGGCATTTAAGTATACGCGGGACGCTACTTTTCCTACATCAGTTCAGTTGTACATTGGCAGTCATTATGTAAAGTTTTAATTTAAAGTCATAAGGTCGTATAAAGGCGTTCTTAAAAGTGTTTAGAAATTGTGTATTAAGTGGAAGTTAAATAAGTTGCTGTATAAAGTAAAAGTGTGGGAAGTAAAAGACTATAAAGTAAAACATTATATTCGCTGCGTTATTTTATTTTACTCTATTAAAAAGAACTCAAACGTTTTAAAAAGGTTGAAGTGTAGTATTAATTTAATAAAAAAGTGCAGGTACCTTAGTAAAAATTTCGACCATTATAGTTTCATAATATGGACAGCCATGGAAAGTTTTATTACTAGGCAAGTTAACGAGTACTTGGAAAGTTATAGTTTCTTAACAGATAGGCAGTCCTAGGAAGGGTAGTAGCTGTACTATAAATCTAGTAAATTTGGTTGAGGGTCTTAGGATGAAATTAGATGAAAATTGTATATCTCGTTTAGTTCTTTTGGATCACACTAAGGCGTTTGATACCGTTGATCATAAAGTTTAAATTAAGGAGCTACAGAAATTGCTTTACTTCTCCAGTTCTGCATGTAATCTAGTCTATTCATACCTTGTCTATCAATATCAACGAGTTCATTTGGATAACATCATCCCAGACCCACCTAATGCTAATAGAGGTGTTCCACAGGGATCGCTACTAGGGCCTCTTTTGTTCTGTATTTATATTAATGATTTATCTGTCTCTAACCTCTTCAATATTCAGTTAACGTTGTCTAATCACATTAGTGTCGTTGTTGGTAGAGCTTACAGCATGTTTAGAAACTTGTGGGCTGTCGTAGATGCTACTATTTTTGCCATTCGTATGCAACTTGCTAAAACGTACTTAATTCCTGTTCTTTTATACGGGTGTGAAATTTACGCAAGTTGTGATGATTATGACAAACAGAAGCTCAACGTTGCCTACAACAACATAGCAAGATATGTTTTCCTTAGAGGATGTCGGGACCACATCTCACATTACCCTTACCACATATTTGGTATGAGTTTTGAGAACATTTTGAAAATTAGATGCCTTGTATTTCTACATCGAATTATTACCTCGGAACAGCCTGCTTATTTGTTCAATAGGTTTCAATTTGCTAGACCAAATCGTGGAAAGAAGATTATTCAACAACGCTATAGGACTCTGTTGTCTCAACGCCAATTTTATATTCATACCACAAATCTTTGAAATTCTTTACCTAATTATATTCAAAATCTGCTACTATCCATCTTTTACACTTACACTTGCTTTTGAGAACTTTAATGTGTACTCATGTCGATTTTTTTCATTTAATTATTTTGTAATATTATATAACCTCTGTTGTTTTTTTTTGTTTGTTTTTTATTTGTGAATATTTTTTATTATCTTATTTCCTTAAGTTTATCAATAATTTTTTATCAATAATTTTTTAATTCTCCCTCGGCGCTCTCATTTATAAGATTAATGTCTTGTTGCGCTCTGATATGATTACGCAAAATAAAAAAGTAATATATTATAACATTATATGGAAATTTATTGATATAACTACCATATTTTGGGCGAAAAATTTGCTACGCCCATAAAAAAATTTTGAGCCCGATGGAAAAATACTGAAAACGGATTTGAATCCAGCGCATCAAAATCATTATATTCCATATAGTTTTATTTAAAGGTTTTTTGCTGTAGACCAGTGTAATTTTTTGTTTATTTGCTATTGATGGTAGCATATAATTCATCAACTGTTTGCGGGGATGGAAAAGTTGATACGATCTTGCTTTTGCTTAAATTTTTCATATTGTGCATCGTTTTTAAATACTTTTTAAAAGTTATATGTTTAATTTATTTATAATTAGAAATAGATACTTGAAATTACAAGTTTTTTTATAATTGTATATGTCGAAAAAAAGAGACGGTAAAATTATGTGAAATTAATTTCAGTTTCCCATTCCTGACATTCTTTCTGTGCTTCTGCAAAAATAGAACTCTGATCAAATGAAAAGTCTTTTGTTTAAACAAATTTTAAAATTTATATCTATTTTTGACATTTCATTACATATTCTTTTACACTCTTACTTTTTCATTTTTGACATGTCGTTGATGTAAATCAGCTAAATGGATATTTGCAAAAAGTTAAAAATATACGCAGACTTTTGTCTCTACAGATGCGACTATCAAAAGAACCACTCTCCATAAGTCATCGCTTATCATTCAATAAGATTTTTAAAATAACTTTTTTAATGGAAAATATTTTCCAACTAATGATTATATTAATTATGGTATATAATTACACACAATACATAAGCGTTTATTTTTATTATTTGAAAAATATTCATCTGTGTTTTATTTGTAAAGATAATAATTCATAACAAGTTTTGTAGTTTCGATCTTCCAAGCAAGTTTAAATGTTTGTATTACTAAGTAAGTGTCATACAAACATATACATACATATGTACATATGTAGTAGTAGTGTTTTACATACCGTAGTAATTAAAACAATGAAACCTGTACCCAATATTATTACTGATCTTATTCGAGTTCAAGCACCACTCTTATAAACAGTGTTGCCAACTTTTTATGATCAAATCACGCAAACCTTCTCAAAAGGCGCTAAAAAGCGGCAAATTTTAATTTATATAACTATTTGTCATCAAAACGCGCTGTGAAATAGCGTTTAAATTACTTAAAAACAGAAAAATACACTAAAATTTAAAAAAAAAATATATCTTTACGATTTTTTAATAATTTGAACGATTACTTAAAAAATAAAATTAAAAGATTCAGAACAAAAAGCGACCTGAAAACCCTTTTCTTACTTTGTGTTTAAATAAAGCATTAAGAAAATACCTATCAGAAGTTTAAGACAAGGTTTTTTCTTTCTCCACCGTTGTCCTCGACTGTGCTTAACGTGGTATAACCTGGGGACTTAACACATAGTTAGGTTAAAGACATCGCGAGATGCAACGAAAGCTGAATTCTACTCAGGTGGAAGCATACAGAGGGGGCTTGCCGGTAAACAAATCCAAAACCAAAATTATGCTAATCAACGCTAATAACGCAAAGGTCTTTCGAATTAGAAACATACATTTGTGAGATACCACGCCTTTTTACTATCTCGGCAGTATGCTAACGACGTCTTACGGTTCCAGTGCTGATATTCAGAACGTATTGAACCGAGGTACCCAATCTTTTGGGCGACGGAATACAACAGGGCGTTGCGAGTTACGGAATGCGGCTGTGATTGGTGTCAATTCCATTCAGTTCCATTCGCACTCTGAGTAAATCAAATTAAGATTTAGCGGAACTGACTCTTAAATGGAACTTTCAGGAAAGCAGAAGAATCGGAAGGTCAGCCCATTCCTAGAGGACAGATTGTTTCTCACAGAATAACTTGGAGACAGATTTTATCATTGGTTTTAAATCGGCATAGATGGAAAGAATTTGTTATAGCCCAATGATACCCTTGGTATCTTTAAAGGATCTAATAATGACAACTCCAAGTTTAGTATTGTAATAAAATATTTAAAATTTTCTATTTTACTTAAAAAACTAATGTTTTGAAAAACGAATAACGTAATTTTCACTTCATGAAGCATTTTAAGTCCATAATTTATATAATTTAATAAGTTTAGTAAATTTAGTGACTTTCTATTTTTTACAAAAAATTTCAAATAGAAGTGTTAACTTACCGCGATTTTGAAAAAATGCGATAGAGAACAAACGCGCCTTTTCGGTAGTTGAAACGCACGAAATATAGCGAAAGGCGCTGAATTAGCAGCACTGATTATAAATTTAAATATATTACTGCAAAAAAGAACAAGCGGCACAAATTTTATTTTGCATATTTCTTTTCACTGAATATTAGAAATTTATGTATATTCCAACTAAATACATTAAGAAAATTTTTCCTTCTGCAATTGTATGAATTGGTAAAATTAAAAATTTAGTTTTTTCACATGTTGATTATTTATTTATATTAATTTATAATTTTTTGAATATTAAGTAAAGCAATGATTGTTTCTTTGTAAACAAAGTTTTTTATTCTTAAAATGAGACTGTTAATTAAACTCTTTTTTTATATTTCAATTTTGTGCGATACTATATATATATTTTTTTTGTACATACATACATACATACATAGGTATATACCCAAGAAGTATTTATTACCTTTGCTTATTTTATTATATATATATATATATATATATATATATATATATATATATATATATATATATATATATATATGTATATTCTATTATTTTAAATATTGATTTTTAAGAAAAAACTATATATATATATATATATATAGTTTTTTCTTAAAAATCAATATTTAAAATAATAGAATATACAAACTCTATTACAACATTTCAAATTCTAACTATGTAGACTACTTTACATACAGTAGTTGTTTTTACTTATATTGAAACCAGAAGCAGAAATAAATTTATTTTTCAACTAAACAATTTTATTAGCTCTTTTCTTCTAGTTGAATAAAGCACCGAATTCAACCCAAACTTTGTTAGGTACTAAATCATGCATTATTTCACCTCATCTAAAAGACTTAAATTGTACCTCTGCCTACGTACATATTTCACACAGGTACACACATTTAAAGCATATAAAATAAGTAAAGAAGACAAACAGTTAACCAAGATGAATTTAACAAGGTGCTCGCAAGTCCAAAAAAAGCAAGCAATAAACAAAAACGACGACTATCCGTTTTCAAAAAAATTTTCTACTGTGCATGTGCGTCGCAATAGAATTAATACGAAATAATAATGAAAATTGTTAAAAGAATGTTGTTTCTTTTCATATGTAACATAGGTATAAAAAATTTATATAAAATTGTTAAGTTAATATTTATTAAAACATTACTGTTACTCCCACATTTAAGTAAAATATTTTTATTTTTTTTTTCATTAAAATTAGCAGTCTATTTTATAATAATAAGCAAATTCGATAATATGTAAATATTAACAGAATCTGTAGATATCCATCGGAATATAAACACAAAATATTTTTATAAGAATCAGTACAAATAGTTATAACACTACCTATATTATTAATAAAAGAAAAATATATATATTGTTACATTTTTACCTTTTTAAAAACGTGTATTTATGAGTTCGTAGATTGTAGTTAAAATAAACTAAATCTTGTGTTTGGTTTTTAATTAGAATCTTTTATTCAACATAGCTTTGTGCACCACTGCTTGTAAACTTTTTACAGGCAATAACAATTTTCTATTCTTAATTACTCCGTTTGTTTACAACTTGTAAACTACAACAATTACTCGACAGATCTTTCTACCTAAAGATCTTCCAACCCGATCGTAGTTATAACTTAGGTTCGATCACTACTTAAGTTCTCTTCGACTAGAGTATAACCACTATAAACTCTCTTTACACTGACTTCAAACTTCTCGTTCGCTGAATTAACTTTACTTAAACTGGTTCTTGTTCACATCGATGTGCTTTTTATATGGCTGAATAAACAACACATAGAACGCTCTTGAACTTCTCGATATTTCAGGTAGATTCCATTTCTTTCTTTTAATTTCTTTTTAGTTCTTTTGTAGCCATGCGTATGTAAACATCTACCTCTTTCAACTCTTAGTATTTGTTGGTGCTTGTTTATTGTCTGTTACTTGTTTTCTTGGCTGTTAGTTTTTGTTGTTGCTGTATTATTTTTATTTACTTCATCTCTGCTAATGTTCGTTGTCGATTCTGATTATTTATAAACGGCACGTATAGTCGTTTTTGCAGCTTTTGTTTATTTATTTTAGCGATGTAACAAACGACAGTTTTTCCCAAACTTGATTTTCGTAATAATATACATACATAAATATACAGTAAACGTGAAAATAAACTGTGCAACCATATTCTTTAGAATTAAGTATTTATATCAGCCTTTTAAAATACGGTTAATTTAAACATTTTACAGTTGTTAAGAGTGTATTTAAGGCTTTATAAAATCCATAAAAAAACAAAAATAAAATTCTTACAACAATTTAAGGCATACAACAAAAACGAAGGGTTCTATACTTTTTACGCGTCACAAAAAAAAAACCGTGCAGGAAAAAACTCTGCCAAAAATAAGAATGAAACAAAAAAACCTGGGAAGTGAACCATTTTTTAAAGATGCTATCGAGTAGAATAAGAATCTGCTTTTAAAATTTTCAAAATACCTCCAAAATCCTGAGTTATGTTGAAAAACGTTTGGGTAATAACTTGGCTAAATATTAACCAATGTTTTGAAGATATGGAAAGTAGAAGAATAGACCTCTTAAATGGTACACACTTTACTCAATTTAACTTGTGGAATCTGTGTACATTGCTTAAGCAAACGCATTTTACATCCAATTTATTCCAAATTGTTCAAGTTTAGAGAAGCTTTTAAATGCATTTTATACAGGGACCGTATTATTTATGTATTCACTAAAGAAGTACGTTTAGTTATGAATACAAAAATACTTGGTTTCTTAAGATCCGTTGGAAATTGACTGAGTTAAAGCACCTACTTCGTAAAGCACTAAATATTAGATATTTCAAATAGTTTTTTATGTAACTTTGAAATTAAAATTTTGCATCAAGCCAATATCGTTGTTTATTTTAACATACAAATATCGTTTACTTAAATACGATAAGAAGAACTTGTAGAATAATGCCGAGAAAAGTAGCTTTAACTTATATAACAATCCCATATGCCACACTTTATCAAATGCCTGTTGTATATCCAAAAATATGTCAGAGCAATATTTCTTCTTTTCAAGAGAATCAGCTTCAGCTTTACAGATTCGGTGGCATTGTCGTAGCGTAATATGCTTTTGTCGAAAGCGGCATTGATGGTCCGGAATTATTGTTTTTTTCAAGAACTGGTATTAAACGTTTTAGTATGAGCTTTCAAATATTTTTTGGAAAATGTGGGCAGTAAACAAACTGACCTATGGGAAGATATTTTATTCATTGCTTCTCCTATTTTTAATTAAAATCATTGTTATTTTTGAAACTTTCCATTGAGATGGAAACTTTTGCAATCTTAAAATCGAGTTTAATATTAATGTCAGGAAAACCATTCCGTTAATTGGTAAAGATTTAATGGCAATTGGATCTATTTTATCACATCCCGAGTTCTTTTTGTTATCAGCCATTATTTCAGCTTTGGTTTCATTTGGAGAACTACTTTTTATTGGTAAATCCATTAGAGATTCTGCATCTAAAAAATGTAAGATACTGGTATCATTTACATTGGTGCAATTTAGTTTAAAAGTTTCCTTCAAATGATCTGCAAAGCCTACAGATTTCTTCAAATCATTTCTACAAGCTCATTTTTGATGGGAAAGTAAGTCTTTGTAGGACGTTTTAGATATTTAGTAGCATTATACAGCTCAAATTACTTGTTTTTATTATGTGCTTTTAGATTTTTTTAAACTGTCCAATATTTTCGTTTTTTCTTTTGCCAGAAATTCTGAGCACAGTTAAATGGCAAGATTTCAGTTTTTCCTGTCAGTTGGATCCCAAACTTTTCACAACCGTCTCGATTGCCGAAGCTCAAACTTAAGACTCTGAGAAAACTGCAGAGTAGGAGTAGATAAAACAGCAGCAGCGTCATGTATGGAAAAATTTCGAAAGCGTCATAAAAATCACCTTGTTTGATTGACATTTTTAGTATTCCTCTTAATTAATTTAATCTTACTTGGATTTATCTCCACGTTAGCATTGTAGTTGGCAAGAAGTGGGATTGGTCAGAATATAGATTGTCATAATTTAAGGTATTAAGTGAATACCTGGAAATTCCATCATTAACTACAAAATCAAGCAGATCCGGAATTTTTTTAGGGTTTGAGGGCCAGTAAGTTGGCTACATACACTTATATAAATTTTTAGCCTTAGTATTAACCTGGAGCCCCACAAAGGATGTTTTGCATTGAAATCCGCTACAATAGTGAAAATAGGTCCCAAGTCTTTAAAAAACGTTCATATTCATCACATTTTGCACTAGGTTAGGTTAGGAGGGAGTGGCAGCCTCGTTGGGTCAAGGCACACTTGGGCGCACATAGAGGCCCGTTGTGATACCAAAAATTAAGCAAAATCCCTGTACCGGCCCCCAAGTCCTGATTAACCAGTCTTGACGATTATCCAAAGGTCGCACATAGAAACACATTCCCGGAAACCACGTCTACGTCTAACTAGAGACGGATATTGGCAAATGAAATAGGCCACACTCCAGTGCCCCACTCCCCTCTTCCTTAATTGATCTCCAAGATGTATACCAGAGAATGACAATAAATATTCACAAACAAAGTATACAAAAATACTTATCTATATATTTTGTGCTGTGCATACCAATACATTAACAACATACAGATATAATTCCACTTCATACTTCTAGCAAATATGTACACAACAATCTTAAACAACTTAAACAACGTGTTTTTATCCATGTTATGCGCTACGCCTATAAAAATATTTGTGTGTGTATCAATGGGAATGGAAAAACATTAAAAGAAAATTAAAAGAACATTGTATAATAAGTACTCACATGACGTGCGTGTATGGATGAACAAAGAAAATGTTTTTACATCAATGTTTGTGTTTCTTCTTTGTTTTTTTTTTTCTTTTTTTTGTAACAGGCCCAAGAAACAGTCCAATACGGAAAAAATTGTAATTGATCGCGGAAGTAATATTTTAAGTGCACTTAGAGATTTCACAAGACTAAACTGTTCGCATCATCTTATTTCTAATGTCCTAATAGATACTTTCGAATATACGAATGAATTAAAAGGGATTACAAATGCTTGGAAAAAAATAGTAAAATACTTTAAGAAGGCCAATAAGCAGCACATGCTGGAAACAACTTTGAAGGGCAATTGTCCTACAAGGTGGAATACGAATTTCGCAATGTTTGAGTCAATTTTTGAAAATTACACAAAGATCAAAGAATTTCTTGCGGATAATGTTCAAAGACGCAGTATGTTAAATTTTAATTATTCTGTCCTCTAAGGCTTATTAGAGATTTTCAAGGACTTCGAAATAATTTTCAAAAAACTTCAAGTCAGTGTCTCTCCTACATGTTATGTACATGTGTTTCGTTATTCCATCCTTTAGTAAAAAAAAATGCTTTGCCTTGTTAAAAATAATGAATCTCCTACATGTTATGTACATGTGTTTCGTTATTCCATCCTTTAGTAAAAAAAATGCATTGCCTTGTTAAAAATAATGAAGAAGCTGATATCGCGACTCTAAAGATTAATATAATGTCGCACTTGAAGAATTGGAGTTCAAATTTAACTATTTTATATCTTCCTGCAATATCTTTACAGTTATATGAAATAAATAATATATAAGAATTTTACATCGAGAAACTATCCGACAGAATTTTCTCACAGATGTCAGTCAACACCAGCAATACGACCACTTATTAAAGACACACACACTTCAGCAGAATCTGGGTTCCCGTTAAGTACTTCACCACAAGTTTTCCAGACATCTTCTTGAGAGCCAGCTACTTCAAATTTAAGATTTTTTTTCCAAGTCTAATTAACACGTCAGTCGCTACACTAAAAACCGGAAGTGATGAAGTCGAGCGTTACTGCAGTGAAAAGGTAAGGTTTACAGAAAATTTCGACGTAATGCTATGGTGGAATAACAATTCTATTAAATATACCAAATTATCAAAACTAGCTATGAAAATATTGTCTATTCCTGCTAGTAGCGTAGCATCCGAACGCGTTTTTTCCTTAGCTAATACAAAACAATAGACAGTATTATGTTTTTAAATTCTTTGTATAAAAAAGCATTATTATAAATAAATACTTATACATTTTAATAAACTAAATTATTTAAACCACAAACATATAAGTTTTTTAATCAATTGGCTAAGAAATTCGGTTTGCCCTAATTTTGTAAATTTGATCGAAATTCAACATAAAACTTAAAAAAGTTGACTTTGACCGGACACTGATGAAGTACTTAAATAATTATCCTAAATAAAAGCTTAAACATCAACATAGAATTTTTAATGTTAATGTTAATTTTATCAGCTTTTATTTTTTCATTCTTTAACTAAGATCCGTTGAAAATTTTTTGAAAATAGCCCAAATATGTATTTAGTCATATTAGCTTCACTAAAATGTCAACACTTGTATTAACTGTATTACAGCGATTTCGAAAGGTTTTATTTTGTAGAAATATACTCTATGTATACACTGTGTGTAACTCCAGTAGAAATATACACATACCCAACTATAAATATACCCATGCTCATAAACACTTTACATTTATAAGTGCGGGTATGACAGGCCCTTCACGCAACTCCTACTTATAGTTATTAAGCTGGCTTTGAATATGTTGTGTATGTGTACCGTTTTATTTTTAACTTTACTCACTCATAAATGCTTGGCCACTAATACCTTAAACACGTTAATCGCCACGATAATATGAGAAAAATTTTCACCTTGTCCATGGTAACTTTATTAGATAATTTAGTTAAAAATGTATTAAGGAAACTTAATATATCACAGAACAATTTTTTGCCAAAATTCTCGGAAAGACATTATTTTTAATTCACACATATATGATTCACAATGTCCTATATTAGAACTTTTTTCTCGACAAGCCGTGTCAGTCTTATATGTCTGGCGCATCCAAACAAGATACAACAAGAAACATAATGCAAATGTATCGTTTGCAACGGACATCTGTGATTGACGTGGCCTTCTACCAAATCTCGTACGTCAAACATATGTATATGTCTGACATGGCTCATGTAGAACTTTTTAGCGTCAGACACATATGACTGACATGGCGATTAACGTGTTAAAAGTACACAAAACAATACTTTTGTTATTCTATGATAGACACAGTGGAGGATATGCTCTCACGATCTAATTTAAAAAGCTGACTGGTACGCCTGCCATCCAATCTAGACCAGGTGAGTCTATAAGTGAAGCAAGACTCATCCTCTTCGCAGGATCTATCAGCGTCTAATAAATACTTCTGCCTAATAGACAGCCTAACGGAGGACAGTGGTACACCAACTCTTACAAGTAGGTCACTGTCCGGAAGAAGTGTGCCTGCTTTAGCAAGCTCATCAGCTACACAATTATCCGGAATGTCCCTGTGACCAGGAACCCAGATGGGATGGACACCAAACTGTCGAGGGAGCAACCCAAGGGAATCACGACGGTCCCTAACGAGCCTGCACCCGAGAGAGATCTAATAGCCGCTTGGCTATCAGAGAGAATGCATATATTAGTTGTGTGAGTACCGCCTTTCTGTATCAATTCGGCAGGATGGTAAATAGCCATCACTTCGGTCTAAAACACGATGCAGTAGTCTGGAAGTCTATACTTAGCCGTCAGTATAGATCTCCACCGCATCGCCGGGGCTGTCCGAGCCAGAAGCCATCTCTGCTAGGGATCACGGTATGACATTCCACAAGTATCGCCAAAGGAAGCCAACCTAGCATGACAAAAAGCGCTCTCGTAGGGGTAGTACGTAACGCCCCCGTAATCTGAATTGCTGCAGACCTCCTGACCTTATCCAGGAGCCTGATGTTGCAATGTTTCTTGAGGGCAGTCCACCAAAAGACTGCTCCGTAAGAGCATTAGGTTCAATAACCGTCGAATAAGTCCAGCGAATGAGGCCAGGTCTGAAACCCCATCTAGCACCTACTGCTCTCCTACAGCAGTAAGTCGCACAAGACGCTTTACGAGCTCTCTCAGCGAAATCAGCCTTCCGACTTGGCTTGGGGTCAAGAATAAGGCCCAAGTATTTGACGGTCGGAACTCCCCACACCAATTCCCAGGGCAAAAGAGGAGGTTAAAAGTCGAGACTTAAGCAAGACCTCTATGAACCAAACTAGGAAAGAATCGACACCAAGGTAAGTGGAAAGTAAATACACTGCTTTATGAACATCTGAACTATTCCGGATGGGAGGAGGACACCGTAAAGGCTAGTTCAAAGTCTCTCACTGAATAGCGACCAATTAGTACACTTCCTGTTAGTGGTAAGAGTCTGCCTGCGAGGAGAAATTATCATATTGACAAAGAAGGTTATGTACCTTTGGTTCGAAAAGGAGCATTAATCAGACACATACCAAACCATAATAATAGCAGATGCGTGTTCACTGATCAGGGTGATGTCCAATAGCTCTCTCCTATTAGAGGTAAGGAAGATTGGTTCACCACCACGATAAGCAATACTGATGTTATTATTATATTAATTCCCATAACGGTCCATGAAGGAACATGGGAGCTTCTCTCAGTCAATGAGCTGCACCCGACTCTATTTTTAAGCTCATTGAAAAGGATCTACAGTTTAACACCGGCTCCGAACGGCAAATGCATTAGAGAAGTTTTCAATAGTAAGTAATGCTAATAACCAGTTACTAGCAATACTGAGGTTATTATTATATTAATTCCCATAACAGTCCATGAAGGCACATGGGAACTTCTCTCAGTCAATGAGCTGCACCCGACTCTATTTTTAAGCTCATTGAAAAGGATCTACAGTTTAACACCGGCTCCGAACGGCAAATGCATTAGAGAAGTTTTCAATAGTAAGTAATACTAATAACCAGTTACTAGCTAATGTTAATGTGATACCGCTGTCGAAAAAAATTTTCTTTTTTAAGATGGTCTGGTCTGGTATTGAACCGAGGACCTTCTGGTTGGTAGGTGGGTGTTTGACCTACCATACCACAGCGACATAGTGAGGTTATTAGCAACGATAAAACCAAAAAGACAGTCACCTCGTTCATTTGAGTCCGAACTGCCACACATTTCATGATGGGCGATGGCGTCGCAACCGATTAGAACGGGAGTACCTCGTCTGTGCGCTAAGTCTGTGGAGAAGAAAAGCGTTAATATAGGTTTTGACTGGAATACAATCCATAGCTCTACTTTTGTCACTAACGTAAACCGTGCGATAACCGATGGTTTTGAGTCTACAAACCATTCCACCCAGGGTTCTTGGACGAGAATGAGTTGCCTTTACCGCTTTGGCAAGACGCAGGAGCAGAGCCGCTGATGCGGTTTTAGAGTGATGGGTGACCCTTAACATTGAAGGCAACCACAGTCACATCCGCGTCGTCGTCCTCTGAATACGGAGAGAGAGCGTCGGAATTGATCTCCATAACATCAAAGAGATCCCCCACCATTACAATATTCGTGGCGGGCTTAGCAGAAATTTTATGAGAGCCCCTATGAGCAGAGGCTGCAGTTGCGCTAACAGAAATTTGCCTAGTAAGCGGCTTGTGTCCGCCTGCAATGGTGGGCACAGAAGTGTTTGAAAGTCTTGGTTTATTGTGTTTTCCATCCATGAAAAAGGTGTCTCTACTTAAAACGCTATCCTTGTCCGTATGTGTAGACACTATAAAGGCCCCGTGGTTATCAATGCAAGCAGCGAGGCCACCAGAAGATTGGCACCAGCCTTCATGTGGACAGGTACTCAGAATCAGACCAGTGCTAATCGGGAGTCTTATCAACCGAACCTACACCAATAACTTAGTGGCGACGGACAAAAAAGTACTTTGAGGCCTGCCAGGGTTTTAACGGGACGGAGGCAGTTGTAGCCAGTGAATCCACTATATTACAGCCACCGGCCAAAGTCATCAAATCAAACAAAAATAAACAAGAGAGAAATCCACAGACAGAAAAAAAGAAGATCGTGCCAGAGAGTGTAGACCATTTAGCGTAGACCAGGGTGCACCACGTGGAGGCGATCTACCTACACCCCTTTTTTACGCTGTACTTAGATGGAAAATATATTGAATAAATATTTATTGGTCTATTGTTACATATCAGATTTATACTAGCGGCTTGTACAAAGTTTTTATAGCAACTATAGCAACTTCATAACGAATTGCATATTTTATAAATAAGCCAGCACCAGCATGAAATTTGTTATCAGGTTGATTGGTGAGGACATAATTTTAAACGAAAGATCTATCTATTTATTTTAACGAAAGATCTATCAGGTAAATACGTTACAGGTATAAGGAAAATGTCAATGTGTTTCGATTTCATAAAGCATTCAAGTTCATTCCGTTTATTTATTATCCCATTAGCTAATCTTAATTTTAATTGCATAATTTGTTTATAAGAAGTGACATCATGTTCGTTAGCGTGTTGGTTAACTCAATTTGTTTATTTAAAAGATTTTCAATGTTTTTCATAACATTTTTATTTAGATTTTGGTTTCCCAGTTTGACATATGTTACACCTGGATTAAAATTATTGGGATTGGTATAAATCAATCATGATCTTTTCATGGGACTTTGTCCCCGAACAGCTCACACGTATTCTTATTCTCTTACATTTAGCCGTCAAAGAGACAACATCGAATGCACATGTATGGTAAATGTACGCAAATTTTTTTAAGGCACAGACAAATAATTTAAAAAAGATTATTTCGTTTTGCTTTTAGTTGTCACTGAAATAGCCACAAGTGCACATGTGCAGCGGATGTATGTTGATTTTTTTTAATTTCTTTAAAATATCAACTTAACTCTCTCAGAGAGAGTAATTTCTATGTTCTCACTAACACAACTACATTTTTACTTTTGCACAACACTTTTATAAATGCTACCTTAAGTCTGTTCGGGTTTAAACTTGGAAAATAATTCTTGTTTATTAAAAGTTTATTATGAACAATATACTGTTTATCGACTAATTTACTTTTAAAAGTTTTTGGTAAATTTCGCATACTCTATAGTTAGCAGTATGTTGCTGCAAGCAGTGTACACATCAGAGAATAACAGAAGTATGGTTTTGAGTACTTTTAAAGTATTGGTGGCCGAGTATGTATGTGTGAGTAAAGTTAAAAATAAAACGATACTCATACACAACATATTCAAAGCCAGCGCAACTTAAATAACTACAGGTAGGAGTTACGTGGAGGGCCTGTCATACCCGCACTTATAAGTGTAAAGTTTGTATGAGTATGGGTATATTTATACTTGGGTAGGGGTATATTTCTACTCGAGTATACACAGAGTATACTTACGAGTAGATAATATTTATACAAAATAAAACCTTTTGAAATCGCTGTGATACCTAAGCCTAATTTCTTATTAAATTCATTAAAAAACTTACATGTTTGTGATTTAGATAATTTAGTTTATTAAAATATACATTTACTTGTTATAATGCTTTTTTACACAAAGAATTTAAAAAGATAATACTGTCTATTGTTTTGGGTTTCAACCGATTATTTTTTTCGGTAATAATATTTCCATCTAAGGAAAAGACGCGTTCGGAGGCTGCGCTACTAGCAGAAATAGACAATATTTTCATAGCTAGTTTTGATAATTTGGGATATTTGATAGAATTGTTTTCCACCATAGCATTACGTCGAAATGCTCTGTAATTCCACCTTTTCAATGCAGTAACACTCGACTTCATCTCTTCCTGTTTCCAGTGTAGCGACTGACGTAGTTATTATACTTGGAAAGAAAAATCTTAAATTTATAAACAGCTGGCTCTGGAGAAGATGGCTGGAAAAATTGTGGTAAAGTACTTATCGAGAATGTAAATACTGCTGACGTGTGTGTGTTTTTAATAAGTGGTTGTGTTGCTGGTGTTGTCTGACATGTGTGAGAAAATTCTGTTAAAACTTCATACTTTTATGTTGTTTATTTCATTTGACTGCAAAGATATTGCAGGAGGATATAAAAACAATGCTGCTGTAAAATAGTTAAGTTGAACTCCATTTCTACAAGTGGGACATAGTATTAATCTTTGGCAAAATATAATGTAGGGGAGACACTCGCTTGAAATTTTTTGAAAATTATTCCGAAGTCCTTACAAATTTCTACCAAACCTTGTAGGACAGAATTATTAAATTTTGATGTACTCCACTTTTAAACACTATTCGCAAGAACTTCATTGATCTTTTTATAACTTTCATAAATTGATTCAAACATTGCGAAAATCTAATTACACATTGTAGCACAATTGCTCTTCAAAGTTGTTTTCAGCATGTGTTACTTATTCGCCTTTTTAAAGTATTTTACTATTTTTTGCAAGCATTTATAATCCATTTTAATATTTTCACCATATTTTCCACCAAATTGTAGACACTTTTGAATTAATTTACGCAAACCGGAGCCTTCAATGTTACTGAAATGACGACAGTCTTCTATAGTAGAATCCATGCATTTCTCTCCTCGGTTTTTATTTGAATTGGTGTGCTTTCATGAGACTGTGAATGAACGCACTTAAGTATGCTTAATTAAATTTGATGTTTGATTCTTTGCAAATTTAAAAATCTTTCCGCACTTTTGGCAATATGCTTTGTCTTGTAAAATAGATCTATCCTTCTTTTCAATTTTAAGAAAACGAGTCCATATAACAATTTTTCCAGTTTTTCGTAGCACTTTGCATAGTCATTCATTTATTTTCATTCATTTATTTCGTTACAGTTCTCCATTATTAAAACATGTACCGTACACTTTAAAGTTCAAATGCTAATGAAAACGTGAACTCCGATTGGCTTATTATCTACTATCTAATTTTGAGGATTTCCCATATTTTTGAAGAAAATGTTTTGCTTTTGAGCTTTCATGTAGGTATATGAAAATTCTTGGAAATTTTTCAAAATTGAAAGATCTTAAATATTCTTATTAAGCGTTTATAAGTGTGCCTTTGAGCATACATATTGTTACGTTTTAACCTTTTTTAATACGTTTGAGTTCGTTTTACAATTTTACAGTTTTTATTTATTCCACTATAACTTTTATACTGTTTGTCTCAATTATGGAGATCGGAAGCTTATTATTTTAAACGGTTTTTTGGTGTTGTCGAATATGGTTTTTTCAAAATCTTAATTTTTCGGATACCGAATAAACCGGTTAATTTAACACGAATAACTCATTAATTAAAATAAGTATAATTTTTTTACGTTTGTATGTTTTTTTTATTGAAAATATGCTCACTATTTGTATAAATTTAATTATTTTTGTATATATGGCAACCTTGAACATCTCACAAAGAACGTGATCTCCAAGGTAGATCGAAAAAGATATGCACTCTTGAGCAAAAATAACCTTTTCTCATCTTCTGTAAATAAATATTGATTTTTATATATGGAGAATGATCAACTAGACTCATTGAAACCCACAAACGCAGATATATTAGCTAGAGTAGTTTTTCACAGCGTAAATACACATAACCAATCGCTAGTAATGTTGTGAGGTGATACCTCTATTGAAAATTGTCAGATGATGTGGCCTGGGATTGAACTGACGACTTCTTGATTGGAAGCATGGCCACCAGATTTGACAATTTATCGTCATTTTGACGATTTTTTAATAAAACTGTGGCAAAATGACGATTGACTTTTTTGCCGCTAAAATGACGTTTTTTGCTATATGGACAATTGGCAGCTCTAAAAGTAATTGTAATTCTTTGCAGTTAAGACAACTAGCTACAGATAAAGAAACATGCACATGAATTTCTTAAGCTAAAAATAATAAGCGTTCCACTGTAAAGTGTCCTAAGAAAGGCTTCGAAGATAAAAATATCACTGAATTAGACGGGCTCCAGACTTAAACGCGATAGGTAATTTGTGGAATGTAGTAAAAACATCAACCAGACATAGTATTCCACAAATTATTATGAGCTTTGGTAATTAATTCAGGCCCTGTGGTATGATATGTCGGCATTTTCGATTCTGTACCCAGTCGGAATCTGGCAGTTTTAAATAACTACGGAGCCTCGACAAAACATTAACCACTCTAGAACAACATCAGAACTGAAATTAGTGTAAATCTATTATTATATTATATTTTTCTTTACAGGTTGAATTTGTATTTTAAATTTAATTTAATTATATTTTGAAATACAAGCAATAACTTAATATAAATGTAAGGAAACTTGATTCTGTAGTAATTTACTAAAAATAAGAACAATTATTTATCAATTGTCTCATTTTACGTACTTTCTTATCAAAGCTCAAAGTACCACATTAGCTTCTCTATTATTTCTCAGATCAAAATTTTTGAAAAAAATTGAAAACAAAGAAAATAAATTTTAAAGAAATCAAAAAATAGTTTTAACTCTTTTATAAATCTATTACTAAAATTATAGGTAATTTTGTCGTTTATTATTATAAAAAGTTACTATTAGATTAATTTGTATTGAATGCAGTGTTTTGACATTACTATCTAGTAACATTCTAAAAGTGAAGTTAATCGATTTGACAAACTAGGTATTCATTCGTAAACAGCTTTAAGAACGCGTTAAAAGCTCTCCATCAGCTGCTGCTTATTTTTAAAACGACGTGATCCAGCTCTGCGCTTCAAGAATTAGGTACAATTTTATTTAAATAAAAGAACCGTTTAACCGGTTATTTGAATTATTATTAACCGAAAACCGGTCTTTTTAAAGTGCCACTTTTCGAATTATTCGGAAACCGGTTTCTGAAAAAAGTCGAATAATCGATCTCCCTAGTCTTAATACAACACTTAATATTCGTTTATACAACACTTTCAATTTCGCTTTAACACAACGTTATTGACTGCCAAACGATAACTAACTAACTTGTAGGCTTTCATTCTATCGCTATTTTAATTCGTGAACGCACAAATTCGTGAAGTTCATTGAGGCTTTTCTGTTTTTCAGCGTAACTGGCATTCCTCTTTGTGATAGGCTTAACACCAAACTCTAAGTCACCAGATAGTTTTAGCTCAGTCCCGAAAATAATCTTGGCTGGTGAACTAGATGTCTAGTCATGGACAGCTGATCGGTACGCCAGTAAAAACCTCGGTAGGTGTTCGTCGTAATCCTTCAGATGCTCACTCACTACATTTCGCAAGTACTCCTCCAAGGTTTGATTAAATCATTCTACCTACCATTCCATCGGACTACGGGTGAAGCGACGTCGTTCGAGTGTTTTAATACCATATACCTCACACTTATCCTTGAATATAGCAGACTTAAAATTTCTAATTTGAGCGGAAAATGTAGCTCCATTGGAACTTCATAGCGGCTACCCAGTTGTTCACAAATACATTTACAATTGTGTTCGCTTCTTGATTGGGAATGGCATACACCTCTGGCCATTTGCTGAAATAATCCATCACGACGAGAACATAACGATTTCCAGCATCATTGATAGAAAAAAGGCTTGCTACGTCCATCGTTGGAAGGGTGCGTCCGAGTTGTATTGTTGCAGCTGACCTCGGCTTCTTTTTACTGGACTATTAGCTGCAATACACTGGGCACAGTTTGCTATTCAATCCGGCAATGCTTGCTGACATCCAACCCAATAAAAATCATCTTTTTCCATCTGCACTTTCCCAATGGCGATATAAGTCCCCATTAATCAACCTCAAACTGTCCCATTGTGCCTAATACGTCTTTGTAAGAGGATCTTCTACTGAAGTTTCATTGCGGGTAAGCCATCTGTCCTCTTCTTTTGCTGACATAATCTTTGCAAATATTGGGTCACTCCTTTGCGCTTCTGACAAGTCTTCGTTTGCATCTATTTGCATTAGCCGGATATCAATGATGGAATCCATCCACTCAGCTTTCACACAATATTTACATTCCAAATTGCAAGGGAAGACGTGAGAGAGCATCAGCATTTCCGTACTTTATGCCACTTGGGCGTTCAATGCTAAAGTCATAGGCCTGGAGGCGCTCAATCCAACGTGCAAACTGTCGTTCAGGGTTCTTAAATTGCAGCAGCCATCTCAGTGCGGAATGATCAGTCCTTAGCAAAAAATTTTGACTATATAGCTACGTATGGTAATGTTTTATGCATTCCGGCACTGCCAGTAATTCACGTGGAGTCACACAATAATACTGTTCAGACTTTGACAGCGTGCGGCTATAGTAGCCCCCGCCTCGTTGACTACCTGTGAAAGGAAACCACCAATACCATATCCACTGGTATCACTGAATATGCCAAAGCCGGTGCAAAGCACAATAGGTCTTTTAGGGTCTGGACTCTCTCCAATGATAGATCTTAGATTTCTTTGTAAGCTCATGTAAGCTTGCTGCCATGCTCGCAAAATTAGGCACGAAGCGTCTGTAATATGTGCATAGTCCCAAAAAGCTACGTTATTCATAAAGATTCTATGAGCGAGGCCAGTCCTTTACTGCTCGTATTTTCTCTTCATCCCTTGAAATGCCATCTGCTAGATTCCCTAAATATTTTACCTGTTTTTGGAACAATGGACATTTCTTCACGCTTAATTTTAGTCCAGCCATTGATATTCGTTGCAGAGCTTCTGCTAGGTTTTTGAGGTGTTCGTCGAAAGTTCTGCCCATCAATATTATGTCATCGAGATAAACCAGACAAGTCTTCCAATGGAGTCCCTTCAATAAGCCGCTCGAATGTGACCCAAATGGCGTAACTTTAAACTGCCACAAGCCACCGTTCGAACTGAAAACAGTTTTCTCCTTATCCTTGTCTGCGATCTCTACCTGCCAGTACCCGCCTTGTAGGTCCCATGTAGAGAACTACTTTATTCCAGCTAACATGTCGAGCGTATCGCCAAATCTTGATATCGGGTGGCTGTCCTTTTTAGTGACATAATTTAGCTTCCTGTAGTCTACGCAGAATCTTGTACTACCATTTTTTTTAACTAAGACTACAGGTGAACTCCAAGTACTCGATGATGGTTCACTTACACCGCAATTCTCCATTTCATTGACCAGCTCCTTAACCTCATACTTCTGGGTGCCTGTTTTATCGGTCTCGCTTCGCCAGTATTTATTTCATGTTTGACTATAGCTGTTCTACCTTGACTTTTATTTTTAGTGGCGATTACGCAGGCGTACCTCTTTAACAGCTTTTTACCGATACTATTCTTGCTTTGTTGGGCTTAATGAGAGCCTTTGCTGACAACAAGTCCACTTTAATTTCCGCTAACTCTACCACCAACAAGCGGTTGTCTTCACAATCTCCTTTCATACGCACCCATATCTCTAACTCAGTCTGAGGTGGTAGTTTTTGTTGTTTGACAGCAACTTATCTTTTGACGTGCACTTGATGCTAGTATCCTACGTCAAGAGGTATATCTACATTACGCCAGTTCATTATCTGTTGTTCCATATTTAAATTGATTCCATGGACTATAAAAAAATCGACACCCATGATAGCCTCGTCTACCAAAATATGACTTACACTGTTCTCTATAGTCACCTTCACCTCAATATATAGTGAAGTATATAGTGAGGGTGTCATGACAGCCATTAATGTGCACGCACGCTGAAAGGTTGCTGTTATTTTTCTGCACCACTGATAAGCAGATTGTGGAGCCCTTGCTTGTGAGACCTAGCTCCTGCCTTTCAGTGCAAGCTTATTTTAGTTTAACGGGGATTCTTTTTTTGTTTGATGGTAGTTGGCCCATTTATTATTTCTCGGTGGTGAAACGGATCTGGACCTTTTGCGTTGCATTTACAGTTTCTCTGGAAGTGGTCGCTCTTTCCGCAATTAAAACATTTAAATTTTGACTTCTACTCAACTAGAAGCCGCTTTACCACCTCCTCTATTTTGTTGATTTCATCATTTTCTCTGCCACAACTTCTAAATTACCTACCTTTGTATGTGTATTTGTGGCTTTGATATCGACCTGTCTCCTGAGCTAGTTCAACGCCACAGTATCTGCAAAGATTGTCTATTGTGTTGCACATATAGCTAGCCGTTGACAAAGGCTTCGGTCTTGAGATGATCTACTAGTGGGTGATTTTCCCCTGGATAGGTTAGCTGCACCAACCTCTAGATTTCCAATGCAAAGGATTCATTAGCCTTTTGCGTTCGACACCCTTATTCCATGCGATACAGCTCTCGTTTATGCACATCGCCAAAATTACGCTGTAACGCCACCATTAATTCACTTTGGTTGCTTCTGCAGCTTGCTGGCATGGTTTCTAGAGTTTCCGCTGCAGTACCTCTTAAGGCTAAAATTAATTCCAGGGCCTTCTCTTTATTGTCACGTCCGTTTCTGTTGGCTATAGTATCGATCTAATATTTGACTACGGATAGGATTGATCTACTAATAAAGAAAAGTGTTTTTACTCTGCTGGAAACTTTTGATATAATACAAACTGGTTCTTGTTTTTAGCACTGGAGACTGTTGGTTTTCTTCCCCATTACAAAAATTTTTCGTCAACAGTCTTTTCTAAATTTAACATTTTTGCCCCGACGCCAGTTACTCTTTTACTGACCGTCTCATAGATTTCCTGCAACATCTCTGTTGTCGATTTAGATATTTCTTGTATTTCGGCTCTACAGGTTTCTAGTAGCTCAATAAAAGTTTTTTCAAGTTTCGTTTCAATTTTTGCCAGAACATTCTGATTTTCAGCTCTAGATGTTTCTTGTGCCTCATTAGAAGTTTCTTTTCAATACCGGCTAGAAAGTTCTGGTTCTGTACTTGCATCTGTTTCATCATGGGTGCAAGCATTGTATTGATGTCCAAACTGCTTGTGGTTGCAGCGTCACTTATCTCAGAAGCCGCTATACGTTTAAACAACACTTTTATTTCCGCTTTAACACAACTTTATTTATTGACAGCCAAAATATAGCTAACTTGTAGATAAGGCAGCAGGTTCCGGAAATATCGACTATCTTCTTCAAATGTAACGTAAAGATGGTAGATTTGGCGGTGCTACCAAATTGACAGGGTGACATATATACCCAATGTACAAATTTTGGCATTTTTTTATTTTCGTAACAATATATTTAATGACCAACAATGTCTTTCCATGAAGAAAAAGATTTTTTAATATTTCGCCCAAGTTTTTTAATGATTTTTATAACAAGTAATGTTCTTCAACGGGTTTTTCCAAAAAAAGCATTGCAATTGGAATTAAAAATGCAATAATAAACGCAATAACCCTTTGATTTTTTTATGCTGAAGTATCAGGTTTTTTTATAAATGATTTTTTACTTAATATTTAAAAAAATAATAGGAATTTGCTTAATGTTTAAAATATTTTTTTTATGCCTTGGATTGTTTCTTGAAACACAAGCATTAATGTAAAAGAGTATACGAGATCTTTTATTCATTCATACACGTATGTCATATGAATTCTTATTATACACATGAGTACTTAATGAACTATCAATATTTTTCCATACCCATTGAAACATATATTTCGAGGGTATGTGTATGTGCGCACTCAAGTATTTTTATAACAGGGATACAAACATGTATTTTAGTAATTTAAGATGGTTTTGTACAGACATGTTTGCTATAAGTATGAAGTGGAATTATATCTGTATGTTGTTAATGCGGAGATACACAACACCCAAAAATATCGATAAGTACTTAAGTATACTTTTTTTTGAGTATTTATTTTCATTCTCTGTTCTCTGGAGGAGTTTCGGTTTTTTTAGGACAATTAAGCGAAGGATGACCAAGTCCGCATTTGACACATACAAATGGCTTTTTACAATACGATTTCGTATGCCCATATAGCTGGCAGCGGTGACATTGGACAATTTCTTTAGTACTTTTAAGAGCTTCTATTTCAACGATGCACCGGTTTATTTCCCGTATTTCAAATATTTTTTATTATTGGGCTCGGATCGATATCCACATAAAACATTGGTAATGGATTTTTGGAGTATTTGCTTTTTACATTTGTAACATACCTTAGAACATGACCTCTAAGTAGGTCTGCTTTGATATCTACTATATTATTAGTAAACGAACCTAGAGGAGAGCTCACTTTTTAGTTGATATGTATGGTAACTCATTAGCAATCACACTACTAATACATTTTATTTATATTCGTAACAATGTTTATAAAAATAGGCGGTGGTTCAATAATTTTTTCATCTTCACTGAGGTGGTGCCAGAGCCTAACACCTTATAATTCGTGCTTTGGAGCTCGCTTCTTGATTACGGTGGAAGGTGGGGGTTATGCGATCCGTGCTAGGGATCAGCCGGGCCAAAGACCCTCCTTTTTCTTGGGATAGGAAAAGAAAGAAATAGTCTGATCGCAAACGGAGCTTCACCGATACGTGGTCACCGCGGTGAATAAATGCCTTCTGTTTCGAAAAAGACATCCCCCTCAAGGGAGATCTTCTTCGAATAAATTGCCTAACCCTCAAGGGAGGTTAGGTCTTTCTAGGGAAACTTTTGGCCCAGCCTACCCTCATTTTATCCTCTTGCAGTAGTGTGCAAGAGTAGTGGAATTTCCAAGGTTAACCCAGACAATAAAGCTACTGCTGTCAAAGGCCCTCCCTCTTCGGCCAGAGTGGAACAGACGAGGTGTTACAAAAATCGGAGAGTCGCACTCCGAATTATGTCTACGCTGGAATCCATTCCACCCAACCAGCTGTCAGAGGCTGGGCGAATGGGTGCAGAAAATTTTCCTCCCAGAGCGGGTGCTAAGGCGCCAGGCAGCGGTGAGGATGATGCTGCTAAAACAGCACCTAAAAGGCAGCGGACAGGCGAAAGCCAGGTGGCGACGGGGCAAGACCCCAAGAAGCCCGAGGTTCAGCCTCATTCGGGCGTAGCCAATTTCTATGGCGCGGTTTCGAAGGACGCCTTTGTCTACGCTATTATCGATCGAAGCCAAGCTGAAGGAACCATCTCTCCAGCTGATTGAAAGGTGTTCGAATCGGCATTGCTTCTATCATTCAGAAAGGTCTTTCTGGCTAACTCTGGTCCTTCCCCGCGTGTTCATAACGCAGGGTGGTAACACGGTCATGTTAAGCTGGTAGCCTGTAAGGACACGCTTAGCGGATCTTTATATGCTTGTCATTGAAGACCTTGGGGAAATTTGGCCTGGAGCGCAGCTTTGTGTTGTTGCCAAAGACCAAATTCATAACAGACTTAGGTCTTGCGTCATGCTGCCTGCAGACATCTCAGATCCTGAGGAGATCTCGGTGAGTGAGGTGAGTCAATTTTTGAATTTCTTATGCAATGTGACTTGTATATTTTGAACTCTGGTAACGAACCCACGTTCTACAATTCTGGACGGAGGGAGGTTATTGATATCTATCTGTCATCCATGACGTGGATAGCCTGGATAGGACGGTGGATAGACTGACAGACAGGGCAGCCACCAATAAAGCCTACAGAGGAAAATCACAAGAGGCAAGTCTAAGCCTAAGTGGTGGAGTCCTGAGATAGCGGTCTTAAGGTGCGAGTGCCGAAGGCTGTTTGATGAGGCTAAGTTGACGAATGACTGGGCTGTTTACAGAGCTAAACAGCAGGAGTTTAAAGTAATGATAAGGAGGGCGAAAAGGTGCTCATGAAGGCCCTTTTGTGGTGAAATTGAGGAGTCCAGTGAGCCTGGTAGACTTCGCAGACATCTCATGAGAACATAGCTATGTTGTGGGGTCTATACGGTCTGGGGATAATTCCTGGACTACTTCCAATGAGGAGACCTTGAAGGTACTTCTTTATGCACATTTTCCGGTTAATTGAGAACGCAATTGCAACTCCCCTCGAGTGGATGCAACTGCTCAGCAGGTTACTCTTAACTTGAGCGATGGCGACCTTCAATAGACCATCGACTCTTTTAATAGATATAAATCATCCGGTACTGATAGCATCAACCTGTTGAACTTCAGGAAACATTTAATATGATGATTCCTTTTCTGCGGGGAATTTATTATGCTTGTTTCCACCAATCAGGTGGAAGGAGACGAGGGTTGTTTTTATCCCCAAAGCGGGAAAACCCTCTATTTCCACTGCGAAGGATCTCAGGCCTATAAGCTTGACATCTTTTCGTTTGAAGATCTTGGAGAGGATTCTGGACAACGAAATACGCTTCCCAATAATGCTCAACACGCCTACACAAAGGATTGGTCGACTGAGACTGCACTGAGTTCCTTAGTAGGATGTGTTGAGAAGGCTTTAGAGAGCAAACATTACTCTCTAGTTGCATTTATCGACGTGGAGGTGGCTTTCAACAATGTCCATTCAACGGCGATTGTTGGAATTCTCAGAGCGGGTAATGTGAGCGAATGTGTGGTGAAGTTTGTGCAGGATTTTTTGACTGAGAGGCTTATTACAGCCTCCATTGGTGAGGCTAATTTGGTAAGGGCAGTGAATAAGAGGTACCCCACAAGGAGGGTCCTCTTGTCTTGCTGTTGGGTAATCTGCAGCGATGTGGTTTTATGGTCTTTGGTTATGCTGATGACCTTTCCATTTTAGTGTCGGGTATTGATCCACATAGCCTCTCATCGAGGTGTAATCAGACCATCAAACTTGTTGTGGAATGGTGTTTGTCGTGCGGTTTTAGCGTACTGGCTTTATAAGACCGTGGTAAAACCATCTCTACTCTACGGTGCTCGTATCAAGTGGACGGTGTGTAGATATCAATGTTACTGTAAAGTGATAGACAGGGTGCGCAGACAAGCTGCCGTCCTGATCACCAGTGCACTCTGGTTTACTCCAACCAAAGCCTTATTTTTTGCTATGCTTAACAGGCTCCTCTCCGACCTTCTTCTCAAGCAGAGGGCTAAGTTGGTGGCAGTGAGGCTAAATGCAGCTAACTCCTGGTCAAATCTGGGTTTTGGTCATGCTGCGAATATTGGGGATCTCAGACATCTTCGGATCGATTACATGATCCCTCGTAACTTTCTCGATAGGAGATTTCACGTTGATATACCTACGAGGGAATTCTGGTCTGATGGACAGAAGTTCGCTCAGAATACCCTTGAGGCTTATACCTACGGCTCTAAGATGCGTGGCAAAGTGGGATGTGGTATATTCATGAGAAATTCTGACACAAGACTGTATTACAGGTTGTCTGATCATTGCAGTGTGTTTCAGGCAGGCGTCATGGCCATACTGAAGGCCGTGCAATGCTTGTTGAATGGAGAAATTCTCTCTGAGAATCTTCTAAGCTTTTCGAACAGTCGGGCTGCGATAAGATCTCTCGCTAAAGTCACCTCGACGTCCATCCTAGTTCACGAATGTCAGGGGTTTCTTATGGAAATCTCAGTTCATTCGAAGGTAACTCTTTTATGGGTTCCGGGGCACAGGGATATCGCCGGGAATTGCGTTGCTGACGAATTGGGCAGGATGTCTACTGAGCTTGATACTTTCGAACAAGAGCCTAGCATTGGTGTCCCGATTGCCTCGGTTAAGCTGGATATTCTAAGATCAGTTTATGTCGACGCTCAATATCGTTGGAAGCAGAGGGCTCGTGCGATATCGCCAGGCTCTGCTGGACCGACCTCGACGAAAGGGGAATTAAGTGTCTTCTCTCCCTAAGTCGGTTGGCGATAGACTTGGCATTCCCTCGAATGAATTTTGCAGGAGTTGTGGTTTCAAGGAGGAGGAGGAGACTGTCTTTCACCTTATGTATCAATGTCCGGCTCTTGCTACCAGAAGGCGAAGGTTCTTGAACTCCTACTTTTTGTCATCTTTGACTGAACTCTCCAGGATAAGGGAGCAAACAAAAAAAATGAAAAAATAGATATAAACATATATACATATATGTATATACATAAAATAAAAATAAATTTAGTATAAGATTTTCATTAGGATAGAATAGAAATAAGTTTATATATGTTAATTGTTTAGTATATAATGTTTTTTTAGTTACTAGTGTTAGTAGTCAATAGAAATAAGGTACATAATTAGATCGTCCTTATTTTTTTCTTTTAGGGTAGTTTGTTATTTAGAATTTTTTTTCCATTTGGTACGATTAATGCCAATTATATAAAAAGATTAGTACGGTCATAAAAGTTATTTCGTTAGTTTAAATATTTTTTTATGTTTGTTATTATAGTATATTTTACTTTTTTAATTTGATAATTTTTTTATCATTGATTTTTTCTATTATTGCAATGAAATTTTAAAAATAATAATAATTTGTTATGTGTAAGTTAAATGTGTATTTTTGTCAATAAAAATTTTCTTTTATATATGAATATGTTCGATTAAAATATTTGTTAAAAGATTTCTGATTCTATGGTAATGATCGCGATGCTGTTGCGAGGATGAATTAATTGGTAATTATGAAATGTAAAGAGGTCATAATACTGGAATAAATGACATGGGTTGGGAGGGCGGCGACGTTTCTGGACAACGACAGAGGTCCGCAGAGAAGGGCATCTACGATAGTACACCTTAAATTTCTA
Source organism: Wohlfahrtia magnifica (assembly GCA_023159175.1). Lineage (NCBI taxonomy): Eukaryota > Metazoa > Arthropoda > Insecta > Diptera > Sarcophagidae > Wohlfahrtia > Wohlfahrtia magnifica. The sequence continues at coordinate 552,293 of JAKWBJ010000165.1, read as the reverse complement.
ACCGTAGGGATTCATCTCTTATGTTGATTTCATTCATGTTTGTTCCTTTTAGATTAGTAACATCAAATTATAAGTATTTTTTTTTTTATTGTTCATGACTTGTGGCAAGGGAAGACGAATCACCCATGATGAGTTAGCGGAGTTGGCGACTATGAGCCGAGAGTTCCGTAACAAAGTTATTGTTTGTCCACATATACGTCACATTTTTATGATAGACAAGTTTTTAATTTTGACCTACATACTGTAGTATAGTATTACTTAAGTAGTTGGTATCCAGTACATTCAAATTCGAATTGTGTTCTTGATACAAATGATATTAGATATTCCGTGCCTTCACAAATATATTTTATTGTTAAACCAATTTTATTTCACTTAAGCAAAATATACTTTGCTGAATTATTTTAATTAATAGTCCGCTATCTAACGTTTTTTTTTCAACTAGTGCTTATTTCGTGAACGGTAACACTTAGCTCATTTGACAGATAATTCGTTTCATCCTTCCGCTGAACGAATATGGTTGTGTATACGCTTCGCTAAGTGGGCCTGCGATCGACTTACAGAAGATTGCGATTTTGCCAAAAAAAATCTTTTCAGATGAAGCTCATTTTGATATTGGCGGGTATGTAAACAAGCAAAATTGTCGCTTTTAGGGCACAGAAAGCCCGCTCGCATACATTGAAAAGCCGATACACCCAAGACGAGTCACTGTTTGGTGCGGATTTTGGTCCAGAGGCATAATTGGGCCATTTTTCTTCGAAAATGAGCAAGGAGTGGCTGTTACAATCAATGGCGATCGTTATCGGGCCATGTTGAACGAATTTTTGTTCACAAAAATTGAAGAGGAGGATATTAGCAACATTTGGCTTCAACAGGACGGCGCTACGTGCCCCACAACCGAATCTACACTCGATGTTTCGCGCCCTGTTTTTGAAGATCGCGTTATCAACCGCAGAACTGATGTCGTTTGGCCACCTCGGAGCTGCGATTTGACACCGTTGGGCTATTATTTGTGGGGTGTCGTCAAAGATAAGTGTTACGCCAACAAGCCAGAGACAATTGACGCTTTAAAGGACAATATTCGTGAAGCCATTGGTGAAATACAGCTGCACACAATCGATAATGTGCTTAAAAATTGGACCGATCGTGTAGGCTACTGAATGGCCAGACGAGGCAGCCATTTGAATGAAATTATTTTCCATTATTAACCGGAAGAATTGTCCTTTCAACTAAAAAAAAAAGAAATTTGAGAAAATATTCAGTAGTCTTTTTTTTATAGCATTTTCAAAAAAAAATTATTTGGCGGACCCTTTAATTAGTCTTGTAATTTTATGAAATCAAAATGACATCCAATAGTGACAGTGTATTCCCGAATCTTTTTGAATCTAAATATTTGTGGGTCCTCAAATTAATAAATTTTTTAATTTGAGTTTTTTAGTCGGCGATGAACGGACTGCTTGAAACTCTTTTAAAGTTGTTGTTCACGAATTTTAAGAAAATAAAAAAAGTGAAAATTACCAAGTCATTGTTGCTGATTTACTGAAGAATTCCAAATGGAGGGGTAACATATAAATATGTTCCTCAAAATTCATTTGTTACACACCCGTTTGGATATTTTTCCGCATACCTTGCAAATATGAGTAACGAGCATGATGAATGGTTTGACCAAGATATAAAATTCTATATTCTGTATATTACTCCAAGCTATAAAGATTTTTAGATCGGCAAGGAGTGGCATGTGGTGTGAGGCCACTGTTGGAGTCTCATAAAAGAAACAAATTTGAATTCATTTAAAAAAAAAAATTCAATTTTATTTTTTTGTTCCTAAACTGATGTTACTTTTACATTTTTCGTTTTTAATAAATATCTCACAAGTTTGACGTACGGAGTATTTTTTCAATAATTTTCTCATAGTTAGACAGCCTAAACTAACATCCTCATGCATGTTTTAACTTATGAACAAAATCCTTGTAAACTAATATTATCAAATAAATTCTGAATATATGTAGGGTATCCAGATTTTAAACTTTTAATATCAGTACACCCAGGAAGAAAATTTAGTACAATTAAAAGAAAAATAATACATTTTTTAACAAAAACCTAAGTATTCAACTTAATAAGTTTTCAGAGGTATTAATTAAATAGCCAACAAAAAATTAAAAAAAAAAAACAAAAACAAAAAAGAGCTTATAGTTGTAGTTATAAAAGATAAAAGTAGATTTATTTTAAAACACATACATAACTACTACTTTAAGTCTTTCTAAAGACCAATATAGTTATGTAGAGGTGATTTTTTTGCCACTTGGTTCTTCAAACCAAATTTTTTATATTCAAATTCTCAATAAGGTTTGCGATTTCACCATGAATATACCAACAAAAAATTTTGCAAAAATTGTAATTATCGAAAATTTTATTATCGGTGCTGTGTGAGAAATATGCTTCGTAAATTACGTCAACTTTATGGCCGTCGTAATCGGCCCACCGAATAGGCTATTCAAGCTGCTGTTACCAAATTCCGCACCAGTTTCACTTCATTGAACATAAATTAATCCACCAATTCGTATGCGAAAAGTGCGTACTGTATAGAACATTGCTGCTGTATTGGTCATTGTCAATGAAGATCGCAATATGCCAGAAGAAGTCAAAGAAGGTGACCTACCACAACGTCGGTTGTTTGGTAAAAATGTATTTTCTAGCTCATTTTTGTCTCAATGGGTACGTCAATAGACAAGATTGCCGAATTTGGTGTGAAAAATAGTTAGAGGCACTTCAAGAGCTGCCAATGCACCCTGAAAAATGCACTGTTTGGTGCGAATTGCTGGCCGACTGCATCATTGAACCGTTCTTGTTCAAGAACGATGACAATCGCAGCGTTACAGTTAATAAACCAAAGTACCGTGCGATGATTACTGAATGAAAGAATTGGCAAAATAGAGTAGTATTTTTTTTTTTAAGTAAAAAACTCAGTAAAAAATCAGTTGTTCAGCTGTTTTAGGTGTTTTCCATAAAAAGTACATTTATAGAAAATCAGTACAGGTACTGCTAAAAACAATACGTCTGGCACCCCTGTATTTAAGTCAAAGTTTTACAAAGTGTCTTTTAAAAGACATGCAATTTTTCATTCTCTTTTGATAGACAGGTAGAAAAAATTTTTGATTTATATTTCTCTCCCTTTCTTTCATATGCAACAGTATTAAAATGGCAATGAAATGAGAAAAATAATATGAAGCAACAGGATGAAAATTACGAAAAGTAAAAAAAAAAAACAAAATATGTCAAGTACAAACAGTCGTGTACTACAAACTCTACCTCTTCCACCCCTCGTCCACAAAATTTAACTGTCTGCCACTTTGTAAAAGGGGCCAAACGTATAACCTTTTACTTTTTTATTATATTTTCCTTCTTTTCAATTTTAATCTTAATATTTTTATTACGTTTTGCTTATGGAACGTTTTATCTCTATTTTTATAAAAACTGTTAAAAAAATTTATTGAAAAAATCTAACGAAACCAATTTATTCTAAAAAAAAATCCTAAAAGGTGTTCGTTCAATTTTTTTTTACGACCTTTATTTATATGATAAATTTTTTTCTATCTATAAACTCTTGGCTGCGAAAAATTGCCATTTAACTTTTATTATGTAAATTGAAATCGAAAAAATTGAATCTGGGAGCTAATTCTAGCATTCGTATACGAACGAATTTTTATTCGAACGAACGAGTTTTTAACTTAAATTCGCTTACTCGATCACGAATAAAACGAATCGAAATTTCTAAGTATGGCTTTCAATATCGAACAATAATTCAAAAGTAAGCTTGCAAGGAAAGGGAAAACTGAGTTTTATCATACTTTACATATTGCAAACTTCCAAAAACGGAATTCAATGAAAATTTAATTAATTAATTAACTAAATTAACTGTTTTTAGAAATTTGGAATATGTAAAGTATGGATAGTACTACAAAAAACCCAAGATCTACTGTTTAACACGGCGGCGAATAAGTTATAAAGTGCATGTCGATATATGGTGTCGGTAGGTTAAAGTTCATAGCCGGAATAATAAATCTGCATATGTAACTCTATATTATAAAAGAGGAATTTCTTCCAAACGCTGAGAAGCTGCATCACAATAGTGGATATACCCATATGTATAACATGAACCTCAAGCATTCTTCTATGTTGGTAAGGTTATGACTTCCATATAACATCAAATAATCATAGTTAGAGTAGTCACTTCAATCTACCACACATAAGTTTACTGAACACTTGTGGGTATATTAAAGATACAAGCACAAGAAACGAAGTCATCATCTGTTCAGCACCTTAAGTCAATTTGAACGTAAGAATGGGAGAAGTTTTCACCAGGATTAACGAAAAAACCATGCCTAATAGACTAAATTAGGTTGTAAAGTTAAAAAGAGCTTGCATTGGTTATTAAAAAATTTATAAAGCATTGTTTAATACAGTCGTTCACAGCCTTTTGTAAGCTAAGGAATTAAAAGTATTTTACTTTTTTAATTTTTTCACATATTCTGTATTTTGTTGTAAAGAAATTGCTTTTTTAAGTGTTTTATTAAATATTATAATAAAAAAATAAAAAGAATGGACTGTTTTGATCATACATGTATTGAAAAATGCAGTTTTTGTTGTCGTTCGTAGAGTTTTGTGGCATAGTGTATATACATACATAGCTTAAATCAATCATAAATAAACACTGTATTACCAGTAAAATTAAAGTAAAAATAAATGCTTATTGATAATGAAATTTCATTTGCATTACCAGTAAAATTTTTGCTGATTACTGAAAATTCCTACTACTGATCACAAAATTCGAAACGCATTATTTTAGTTTGACAATTTATATTTACGACTTTATTCATCTCTGATAAGAAACAAGTCCAAATCCAATACAATAGAAAAAGAATATCTTAAAGACAACATCTGTTTTTATCAGTGACCGTAAGAGTTATAACTAATATTATACATATCATAATTTAATTGTTACTTGCCGATTTTTATTTTTTAGTGCACTAAATTTCCACTAGCAATAAAAGCGTTCCATTTAGTGCACTAAATTTCCACTACCTCTAAAATCGCTTCCAAAAGGAGAACAATGTAGTGAACGCAAAAGATTTAGCTATGTAACGGACTCGTGAGGTTTCCGGTTAAGCTTTACGCACGTGCTAGTTAGCTCGCTTATAGAGAAATGGACCCGGATCTTGTTTACCTGGGTAACTAGCAGAATTACAAAAAAAAAATCACATGCACTTTACCAAGCCCCTTACAATCAACACACCTGTTTCGCACCCCTAGTGATAATTTTTGTAACATAAGAAAGTGAAGATATCTATCTATCTATCGTTTTATATTATATTAATTCCTATTTCTTATTAAACAATTTTAAAATATTTTTTTCACAATCTTTGAGGTTATGATGCGATAATTATTTACTTTCTGTATGCACGAATCTTTAACAGAAACAAAAATGCCTTTAAGCGCATGTACTCGCCAAAATCATATAACTGTTTATAAGAAAAAACAGGTTTAGGTAAATACCATCCTGCTTTTTGAAGAGTTTGACCTTATACATTGAATATACTCATAGCACAGGCAATATTTATAGGAATTTTTTTTTTTCGTCCCAAAAGACATAGTTGGATTAGAAGTAGTTCAGTTTTATCGGAAAGAATAATTTTTGTAGTGGTGATGTACTCAGCCAAGTGTGTTTAGATTAAACATGTACCATTTATTAATTTCTGTTTATCATTAAGGTTTCTAATTTACATTTAATATATTCTAAAGTTCTTTTGGGTACATGAGCGTTATCTGTTTCCTCCTGTTAAACACAATCAGAACTAAAATAAATCTTTTCTCCAAGTAACAAATTGGAACTAATATTTAATTATTTTAGTATATTCACCAATTTTTGGACATAGAGTTGACGTTAAGTAAAAACAACAATAACGAAGCTTCGGGTCGTTAGATGTTTTGTTATCGTAACTCGTTGGAGGTTCTAAATCATAGATACCAAATTCAAGCAACCATTCTATAAAAGGAGAATCATCAAACGCTTATTTTGAGTCAACTTATGAGATTTAACATAAGGCCGAATTTTGTACGGTATTTTGTTGTTCTATTAGGGTTTCTCACAAGGGATAATACCTGTCGAAAATGTCCATGAAACAGTATTGTCACCATAAGTAAGGTTATTAGTACTAGCGTTCTTTAAAAGGCAATCGGTAACGCTTAGTGTACGTTTGTGATCATTGAAATTTCAGCACAAATAATGATATCTGTCTTAAGAAGAAGGTGTGCATATTTTGTGTGAGAGCGAAACGATGAGACAGATGTGTCTAGGACGGGTACACGTATATTAAAAACCGTATGTGATGTTCGACACCATTGTAGGATATTAGCTGTAATGGCGATCCATGCAACTGACATAAAGTTTGGGGTGGGAGAATCCTTTAAACTGACAGACCACTGCAGTGTCTTACAGGCGGAGGTCTCGGCGATAAAGAGGGCAGCGGACCGGTTGATGTACTACAGGGGATATGGTTGTGATATCCGAATATCCACGGACAGTTAGGCTGCGATCAGGGCGCTCTTCGATGTCTACTCGACATCACGACTGGTGTGTGAATGCCGGGCATCTCTGAACGAGATAGCGAGACATTTAGTCCTGGAGATTATCTGGGTAAGGGGATTATCTCGGACACCCGGGGGAACTATGTGGCAGACGAACTTGCTGGCTCTCTTCTCTGAAATGAGGAGATTGACCACTTAGTTGGGATGCCGCTCTACTCTTGCAGACTTGTGGTCATGCGATACATTTTGGGCAGGGCACAATTACGGTGGGATGATGAACCCACGTGCTCTGTATCAAGGCAAAACTGGCTCCTGCATGATCGAGCTCGCTCGGAGTCTATTATGGGGATGACGCAACATAGGCTGCGAATTCTTGTGGCTGTGATTACTGGGCACTGGGTGGCTGGTGTGTACGCTAGGAGATTAGGTCTGTCGTTCAACGACTACTGTAGGATTAGGAAAAGGAGGCTGCCGAGCATTGCTTTTAACAGTGTCCAAGTCTTTCGGATATCCGTTTCTGGATGCCTTGTCTGATGTGACTATCAGCAGGTTCTCTTCTTTTGTGCAAGAGTCTGGTTGGTTCGGTTCAAACCGGGATGCGAACTAGTTGGTTTTTCTTTCCTGGATTACTGATATGGGTATCACAGTGGGAGTGAAGATGTTTGCAACTCTCAAAAACATCTTTAAAAATAATATGTCTGATAACGAAAGTATGTGTAAAAGCACAAACTTGTTTTAATCTGAATTAAACGTTGTTTTTTTACGTTATTTGTGCACTTATTTCTTGAAAGCATTTTAACTGTTAGAGTTTAACACCACTTGACTCTATATATTAAACAACCCAGTATTAATACACTTGATAACACAAACACTGAATTGCCGACAACATGCAGTAGGAAAGGCAGTATTTGAAACCAACAAAATAACATCTTTCTGAAATAATATGTACGTTGATAAGGATGGTTGTGATAGAAAACGAAGCTTAAAAGCAATTAATTGTGTAATTCTAAATGATACGTTATTTATTTATTTGTTTTGTGTTTATCTTCTTGAAAGCTCCTTAACTGCTAAAGATTGGCATCTCTTGAACCTATATAGTAAACGACAATGTATTAGTACACTTCAAAAAAACATGCATTAGTGAGAAACGTATTTACAACCAACAAAAAAAAACACCTTTCAGAAATACTAATATGATAGTTATGACAGAAAAAGACGTTTAAAAACAATTACTTGTTTTACTATAAATGGCATGTTGTTTATTTGATGCTTGTTTTCTTGAAATCTATTACAATATAAATTAAACGGACTAGTATGATTACACTTGTCAAAAGAAACACTGCATAGCCGACAACAATATTACCAAGAACGGTTTTAAAATAATTAGGAATATTTGAATAAGATAATAGGAATTTCAGACAAATTTGGAGTTATATTAATGATTCGGTTAGAATAATTTTATAGGTTTAGGTAAAGTTTAAATATACATAGTTTTAATTTACTTTAAAAATATATCAGCAGGTAAGATTAACTAAATTTAATTCATAAATATATTAGCATGTAAGATTAATTAATTTAGGTTAGAGTAGAGTCATAATTAGGGTATTTTCTTTGGACTTTGAGAGGGCATTTTAAACATTAAAAAAATCTTTTAATCATATTGTTACGATAATAAAAACGGCAAAATTGTAGGATTTTAGTATATTTTGTGTCACCGTGTCAATGCCATACTTATTTGTGTATCTGGCAGCACTGCCAATTAAATCATCTCTGGGTAACACAATCTTAAAAGTTGGTGTCAAACAACAAAAACTACCACCTCTGAGACTGAGTCATTTATATATGGACGCGTATAAAGGGAGATTGTGAGGACAACCGCTTGTGGGTAGTAGAACCAGTAGAAATTAATGTGAACTTGTTATCAGCAAAGGCCCTAGTCAAATCTAATAAAAATAGGAACAGTCCCAGTGAATGTGCTCAATCTATCAGGCAGTGTTGCAAACCGCTGTTTAAACCACAAATTTTTACTTACCAATTAATCCAGCAAAACTACTTTAAAAAGAAAAATAAGTTAACGTTAAACTAAAAATTCGATTTACTTTTTATATAAAAGCTATTTTATAAGTTAATAATACATTTACATCTATCCATTTAAAATTATCATTTTGAGAACAATATATTTCTGAGGTACCAATTAAATTTAAAAGCTTTCCTGGTACCTTATAATCATAGCAGCACTTTTCATGTCGATGAAGGCCATACCTAAAAAAATTTAATTTAATTTAAGAACACAATAAAATAAGATAGCCTTATGACTTGCTTTACTGTCAAAACGTTATTAACCAACTCAGATTGCAAACGATTTTTTAATTTTGATTTTACAGCATTAAGTTGACTAAAAACTCGCTCAACATTCGCATTTGACTATCGTATACACAAAATTTGCAAAGCAAAATCATGTAATTCCTTAAAAATATTATATTCTACAGAATCCTGATGTGCAAAAACTTCGAACTAAAACAATGTAGTATTTGAAATACTTTTCCATCTTATGATGTTGATGTTACTAAGCTGGACTACTACCAAATTGTTCCAATAATTGAATAACATCTCTTTTGGATTGAAATACGTTATTCACCGAAAAAGTATCTATTTCTGACAAAATATCTCGGTTTTCTGGTAACCTGAAAGTATGTAGAGCTTAATTAGTTGTAAAAGCAAAAAAATAATACTTTTAATTACCTTTGAATCAATTGTCTCAATAGCGATATATGTACAAAAATGCACGCATCGCTGTTTTATTTCTGATTCTTTTTCAGACGTAATGATGCCAATGCGTTTGTAATTTCGTATTACACTTACAAGCTGATAACCGACATTACTATTAGGCTTAATGTAATATTCAAAACATTAAATTTTAAATTGTGTTTCTGTATCGCATATTTTAGTTTTTAATGAATTTATTGACAATTCATTAAGGCGCTTAGTTGGATCTGAACTATTGCTTTGAAAGCTAATATTGACAACATTCATGTTCGAAAGAATTGGATTCGAAAATGGGAGGCAGATAAAGTTTATTGCATCTGTATACATGTTACAAAGCATTTCAGGTGAATAGCATCTTTCTGAGAGACAGGCAATGCCAAAATGCGTTTCTAACTCTAACCATTGGCCAATAATTCGTTTTACTTCTACGTTAATAGATAGCCATCGAGTATCGCAAGTACGGGTAATATTTAAAGGTTCCTATGTAAGACAGTAGTTGACAGAATACGAGTATATAAACAAAACTTATTTAGAATATAGCTTGTCTTCATTAATAGCCTTGTATAAGTTTTTGTACGAAGACTTTCTTGCGGAGCTTTGGAAAACTAATTGTAGGTTTCCTGAACTAAAAACTCTAAATTTCTGGGAAGAGTAGCATATGCACGGTTTATGGCGAGTTGTACAGAATGGCAATTTAATTAGTATTATATTTGGATATACTTTTTTAGTTCGGCATATACACTTTTATTGGACCAACCATGACGTTCGCGTTATTTGTGCCAATGCCAATTAAGTTCTTTATATTTAACTGAAACTTTTTTTAAGCTCTGAACTACTGATTCTGAACCTGAACTAACTACTTTTCTTTGTTTCAAACTGTAATATATTACTACAATGACTATAGAATGTTACTGTTAGTTAAAATAACGTAATTCTTTTAAACTTGAGTAAAGTTACCAATAAGACTCACTACTTCAATATCAGTTGATTCATCTAAAAGGAGACTAAAACGTGAAGAACCAATATCTTCTTGCAGGTCTTCCTTAAAATGTGTGCATAAAAGATTTTGAGCATTTTTGGAACACTTTTTTCTATGTAGCCGGATTTGTTGGCAGGTCTTAGAATCTTCAAATTGGTTTTTTAAAAGCGATGCCAAATGATCAACAGGGGACATACATAGGTCCACGTTGGCAAAAATACATATCAAGTGCAGCTTCATGCATTTGTACTTTTCGGCACGATGATTGAAACGTGAATTTATTATACAGTACCGACAAAAAGCCTTTAATGTATTTTCAGATTAACTTATCCAATCTTTTAGTTGGGGGTGTGTCTTCCATTCCTCTCTAAATTTTTGGCTATAGCTTGGTTTTCCCATTATACTGCATTTAAAATCATTGTAAAACAAGAAACAATAACCACATTAATTTATTGTAAATATATGCACATATTTTGATTTTTTCTTCCAATAGTATATTTAATTACAAAAATTGATTTAAATAATTTTTGTATTTAAACTTTGTTGCTTATTTATTTTGTTTTATTTTCTTTTCACTTGCTTTTTAAAATAGAAATGATGAAAAAAATTTAAAAAATGTTATTGCTTAGATATGTGCAAAACACCATTTATCGATAAACCATATAAATAATACAAAGAAAAATTGACGTACACTTAAAAAAATAAATGCCAAATATTGATATTGTACATTGTTTAATTAAATACATGACCATAAAAACGGCCAACTGAAGATATTTTGCAGATGATGCATTTCTGGAATAGATTGGGCCAAATTGTGATCTCCTATGAACCAGTATTTTACAACAGCTGAACGCTCTTTTCCATTGTATAACCAAATGTAGTCGAATCAGATAACGCAACGAAATGGTTCCAACTGGCAGAAGTCTGCCTATGAATGAAGTTCAAGGGAAAACCGATTAACTCGTTCACTCGCAATCGCTTGTGGAGATTACACAGCTGTTAAATTGTGATATACTTCATACGAATCTAAAAATTCCTTAAATAAATTCAACCTAAACAGTACTCCATTATCCGTAGTAATCGATTCAGGAATGCCATAAAAACATGCAAGATTCTTTTCTCTAAAAAGTCGATAATATCGCTTGATGAAAATTTCCTAATTGGCTCTAAAAAGTTAAACTTTAACATGTGATCTAACACAATAATAATTAATATGTTATCAGATTTAGACCTAGAATATAGCCCTAACAGATCTAAATAAAGTCTGCAGTCCTATAAAAGCTCTTAAAATTTTATTACTATGTTTCGTCTGTTTGCAAGCCTCGCAAGAAAGAACATAAACAGAAATTTGTTTAATCATCTGTGGCCAAAAGTAAAATGCTTTCAAACGACGTAAAGTTTTGTCAAGACTACCGTGTGTACAAAGAGGATGATCATGCCTGCTTTATTAACTGCTTCGTCAATGAGGATGAGCAAGACAACTATTTAAATAGGATTGTGACATCAACCATTTTAAGGATGCATGATCTGTTTTGACCTCAAATTGATGAGCCACAGTATATACTTAAATTTTTTAATTACCCTTACTGCAGTTAAACATTCTGTTCTGAGACCGAGTATTTTTCCTGAGCAGATGATAATTTGTGACTCATATATGCTATTGCTACTTCATCTCCATCATCGTTCATCTGAACCAACACAGTACCAATTCCATATTTGCTCGCGTCACACTGGATCAAAAATGGACGAGAAAAGTCAGGATTATGTAGACCTGGAGCTGAATATAACGCATTTTTAAGTTCCTCAAATGAACTTAAAGAATCATCGGACGATTCAAAATTCCTCTTTTTCTGCAGCATATTCGTTATAGGTGTTGTAAGTGTAGCAAAATTACGTACAAATCGACGATACTAACCGCATACACTTAAAAATCTTCTTAGCTGACGAACAGACTAAGGTAAACGAAAATCAGGTATCGACGGTACCTTATCAGGATCAGTCTGAATAGTTCCATGTCCAATTATATGCCAAAGATATTTCACTTATTTAAGCACAAACTTAGTCTCCTCAATATTTAACCTCAGGTCTGCTTTTCTCATGTGCAATATCAACAAGTGCTCATCAAAGGTTTTTGTTATCAAAAGCAAATTATCTAGAGAAACAAAATCTTTTGTACGCAAGTGTGCAGGAATCAGTTTATCCATCAGTCTGGATATCGTCTGTGCGCATTGCATAACCCAAATGGCATTGTTAGAAATTTGTAAAGTGGACGATCGGGCACCTTGAAAGCTGTTTTCTCCTTGGACTTCTCATCGAGCGAAATTTGCCAGAAGTCATCTTACAAGTCCCTTAATCTTTTAGTCGATCTCTTTTTTTTAGCAAACTTTACTTGATTTTCTATAACCTTATTAAAAATTCTTAACTTTGCTTTCTTATATTCATTAAGCCTAATATGAAATGGTTTCAAATATTTATGTACACATTTACTAAAATTATTACTTTCATGCAATACTTTTTCATTACTATTAACAATAGAATATGGTTGACAAGAAACAGATTTTAATACTGGGTTGCTTTGGAATTGCACTGAGTTTTCTCTACTCGGGGAGCTATGTAGTTTTTTGGCAAATTATTACATTGAGTACAGTGAGGTTTAAAAATGTTCGGATTGCCACAACCACAGCAAAATATTCTCTTTTCTTCTACACAATCCTCAAATTTATGCCACTTTCCTGAGCAGTTCCTTTATTTGTTGCCATAGTTTCTACCCATTTTAAACCTATTTAATTCCTCATCGAGGATTTTATGTTTTCAAACAAATTCTCTCAAGTCGGAAATTCGGTCAATATTAAAATGCTCCTTTCGTACTTCAGGACGTAAATTTCTTTCTAAAATCTCGGCAAATTCAAATTCGCTAAAAGGTGTATAAAGGCGATCAGAAATCTGTTGAATAGAGTCATAGAAGACACCGAACTTCTCTTCTATTTTCTGTTTTCTACTACGGATTAATTCTCATAAATCAAAATCTGTCCTACGATCCTTAAACTGATTCCTTAACTCATAACACAATGTTTGCCACTCTACTGTCCTCACTGTTCTGTGGAATCGTCAAAACCTGTAAACAAAAGATTTACATGACGGCAAAGGGTATTAAAATGTCCTCTCAGACTTTGCATAGTCAGTGTGTGACCTCTATAGATAAAATTATCTACAGATAAACCTTCTTCATCTTGACCACTGAACTTAAGCTATCAACTTGAAATAAGATATCCACTTATCAGTGGAAAAATCAAACAATTAAATATTTCCCTGACCAAAACTTTGGCTATTTAGAGAATTTCTACTACCACGACTGCTATTGTTGTTCACATTACAATTGCTCAAACTAGGTCTATTAGTATTAAAATTCATCTGAGCAAGCAGATTCCTTACTGCTTCGTTGACTAAATGCTGTAGTGTACTATCACTAACGTTGCCATCTCTGGTTTCTCTAGATATATTCAATAAATCATCTACAGGCCTGATCTCATTAAAATTGTCGACTCTAGGATATGATGACAATCTTCTGGAGGTATTTCTATCTTCCCTCGGTGCTGTCACATTCGAAATGGTTCCATGGATCGAAGCATCTGTCGATTTTTCCCTCTCAGCTAAAGTATTGTATGATATAAGCTTATTTTGTCTACAACCTTAACCACAGGACATCCTAACGTCTGTTTTATCTGTGTCTACGATACAAATATTCTATACTTCAAAAGGAAACCTGGTATATATTTTGATATAATAACGTATAAAAACAGACAGGAATGATTCACCTATAACTAAAGTAGATTGCAGAAGATATAACATAATCTAACTGCAATATTCCGACCTTTAAATTATGGGTCATACATTATTGATCTTGACTAAAATAAAGACAAACACAACTATAAGATATTAAATCAAAATAAATACATACAAGTGTGCCTCAATATAAATATAAAATATAAGATTTTCTGCTTTGTGAACCCAAGGTAAAATTCAGACTAAATGTTCCGATATCAGAAAAAATTTTTGAAAAATATACACTATGTCTTGAGCCACACATTTGGCGCCATTTTTGTAATATGAGGGTTCTGCTACTCTGTTTATACCACATTGGCCGTCATTTCCGAAATGAAAGTCCCTGCTTGCCTACTCTATATCTCAACTTTTGCTACTGCCAAAAGGAGAACAATGTATTGAACGCAAAAGATTTAGCTATGAAATAGACACGTAAGGTTCCCGGTTAAGCTTTACGAAGTGCTTGCTAGCTAGCTCGCTTATAGAGATATGGGCGGCATCTTGTTTACCTGAGTAACCTAGCAGAATTCCAAAAAAATCACGTGCGCTTTAACAACCGCTTACAATCAACACACGTGTTTGCCAAATCTTCCTACACATCAATGTTAGAGAACAAAGATATCATGGCTCTCAGCCTCTATACCCTCCTTTTCCATGGTTTCTACTGGCCTAAAAATATTTTAGAACCCACAAACACAATTTTCCTTTTTGACCGATAGCTACGAAAGAATAATTCTTATCAAGCATAGAGTTCATAAAGCCTAAATTATCATTTATATCTTAACAGACACTATTTTTATGAGTGTAAAAATAGAAATTGAATATCATGTTACTATACCAAACATTTTCTTATTTAAAGTTACACTTATAACTTAATTCGTTACCAAAGAAATCTTAAGCTTTTGTTTCATTTAAAAGATTATTCTTTTTTTCAAATTCATGTATTTTATTTTACTGTCTTAAAATCTCTTTACTAAACGAAAATTGAGAGTAATAATAATTTTAAATTGATTATGTAAGGCTATAACAAAATACTAAAAGAGAATGTGATAAAAATAGATCACTCACAGTTTTGGGTTACTTTTCTGTTTTAATTCCATCTGTTTACGCTGCTCACCCTATTTTTAAGTAATAATCTGTTTAGTTTTTAAGTAATATTATTTTAAGTACAACCTTGAACTAAATACTAAATAGAAGAAGAAAATAGAAAATTGTTGTAATTATCAACCCCCAACCCGAAGGTACGTTTCTATTGTAACTACCATGAATAAATACAGAAAAAATTAATTACGTTTGTTTTATTTTCTGCTCAATCTCAGAGTAAATATTTTATTTTTTAAATTTCCCCTTTCACCATCGATAATTTACAACGGTTGAACGCTCTTTTCCATCATAATCAAATGTAGTTGAATCAGATTACGTAATATAGTTTTTCCAAGTGGTAGAAGTCTGCCTTTGATTGAATTTTCGTAGAAAACCAGGACAATTAATAGCCCCGTAGGACTAGTTGCCCTACCTGGAATTGTGTAACCTGTGATTAATTCATTTTTTTTTTAAAGGCACTAACTTTGTCTTCACAATAACACTGGTCTACAGAAACAAAAAATTTTCTGGCCTTTAAATAAAACTATATGATGCTTGTATTCACCTTTATATTCCATATAATTATATTTAAAGGCTTTTTTGCTGTAGAGCAGTGTAATTTTTCTATTATCATTCGTAAATATTCTCAGAGGTAAATTTCGTTTTAAAGGACTACGTATCAAATTAATTAAAATCAATGTAATAAACCACGTTTTAAAAATTACAAAATATGAAGTTTCTTGTTTAACCTCTTCCAAGTTTTTTTTATTTCATTTTACTTAATATTTTTTTCTTTCTTTTTTTTCTGATCCTTACCCTTCGACTTAAATGTTAAGAATTAACCTGTTTCCATTTTATAACACATTTTTCTCTATGATCTAGCTTTCATAAAGCTGATTTTTCTTTCATTTCATCCCATTTAAATCTACATCTTTGCATATATATCTCTCTCTTCCTCATAGATATTATTTTCTATTGTACGATAATGCCATTATCATGTATGCTTACTGTTAAAACATAACTTATGCTAAAATTTATCATCAGTATGTAAAAGATACCTATCTATCTATCCCTATCCCTCAAATATTGTACAAACTATTAGATGTGTCAATATGTTTGTCATCACTATCATCATGTATGTATGTTAAAAAAAAATCATTAAAAAGATATTTGAAAGTATGAAATAATAAAAAAATGCACATTAAGATGTTAATAAAAAAATACGATATTACATGTGGCTGCAATATAGCTGCATTAATGCTAAGCCGTTTAGTAGTAATGGAATGAATTATCATTATAAATTCAATGCAATAAACCCAAACCTGGTTGTTATAAATTGTTGTTACAATATGGAAACATGTTATTTAATAAAGTTGTCTGCAGTGAATACTCCAGACGGCATCATTAAGACGTTATATGGCTTTGAAATTTGGAAAACGGTAAAAGTATGTTATACTGCAATATGTAAATTTTGTTTACTTATATAAAAAGTAAAACAATTTGATTAATTTTTGATTATAGCACTGTACTACAACTAGCAAAATAACTGTTAGAAAAATGTTCTCCCTACATATAATTTGTTATTTTTAACTCAATGTAACAGACAGACCCCTACACTTCAAAGACCCAAATAGAAAGTTAAAAACTATTTTTTTTTATTTCATAGAACAAATGTTTTCTTGTTTAAATAAATCTATGTTATATTAAAATATTCCAGTTTTTCAAGACTTTGGGCTATAGAGGGTTAAAGAAGTTATGGTAGAGGTCAAATTAATAAAAAATAATAATAATTCGGTCTGGATAGGAATGTAACAACTTTGATGTATTTGTTATAATAAAATAATAAAATGAAAATTTTGTTTAGCTAAGAAATGAAATTCTGGTATTCTTTAATAAATTTTTTATAAAAAATATTTTACGATACAATGCGCTCTACTAGAGACTACAGCATTTCAACATTGTCCACTACTTCAAATCCATTTTCAACTTTACTTAAATAATTCGTCGATATTACTGTGTCAACATTGGCACTTAAGAGTTCAGCTGAAGTATATGTAATTCACCATATTGAAACCACCGGTAAGCCGATAGCTGATCGTCCACGAAGACTTTCTGGCGACAAACTTTCCGCAGCAAAAACTGAAATATAATTTCTACTTCTACTGAATTTCTACTACTGTGGCATTTGTCGTCCCTCTAAAAGCCCATGGGCTAGCCAAATTCATATGGTGGCCAAAAAAAAAAACAGGTGGTTGGCGAGCGTTGAAGATTACAGGAAATTAAATTCACAGACAGTTCCTGATCGATAGCCCATAGCCAATATTAACGATTTCTGTGAAAAATTATACGGTAAGTCCATTTTTACAAATTCCAATGGCCAGCGAGGATGTACAAAAGACCGCAGTTTGTACACCCTTTGGTCTAATTGAATTTTTGTAAATGCCATTTGGCTTAAGAATCGCTACTCAGACGTTCCAAAGATTCATGGATAATGTGTTGAGAGATTAAGACTTTGTGTATTGTTATATTGTCATGTCTGAATCTGAAGATCAACACAAGGATCACCTACAAGGAATATTCGAACGTCTTCGACAACATGGCGTGACAATTAATGTGAGCAATTGTAATTTTGGCAAAACTGAAGTTCACATTCTTGGTTATGTCATTAATGCCAATGGTTATCGTCCCACAACTAATCATGTCACCGCCATTGTAGATTATGAAAAACCTGAGACCATATACGAACTCCGCAGATTTCTCGGATTAATTAACTATTATCGCCGTTTTATACCCCATTCAGCTCAATTGCAAGCGCCTCTAAATGACTTTTTCAGTAACTCCAGGAAAAATTATAAACGGAAAATTCCATGCACTCCCGAAACTGAAAAAGCATTTATAAAATGCAAAATTAGCATAGATGAGGCAACAATATTAGCAGACCCAGCAACTAAACCTGATTTTGCCTTAATGACGGACGCTTTTAACAGTGACATGACAGCCGTTGGGATTCTTTTCAAGGAAACTGTCGACTGCTGAAAAGAACTATAGTACGTACGACAGGGAATTGTTAACCATATATGATTCAATAAAATATTTTCCCCAGCTTCTTGAGGCTCGACACTTTATTATTAAAACCGATCATAAGCCTTTAATTTATGCATATTTCCAATGACCAGAGAAAGCATCTCCGCGTCAGTTAAGACACCTTGATTTTATTTCTCAGTTTAGGACTGAAATTATCTATCTTTCTGGCCCTGAGAATACGGTAGCAGACGTACTGTCTCATCTGTTGACATTTCAATGTCAATAACGATTTCTATGTAAGAACTTCAGTCAGCACAAGAGGTGGACGAAGAGTTAAAAACTATACTGGAGAGTAATAATTTTTTAAGACTACAAATTGTACAGTTTGATGCTTCATTTGTTTACTTTGATGTATCAACAGGCTGTGTGGCCTAAAATAAAAAAACAAATTATCAATTGGTCGCGAAATTGTTTACGGTGTCAGAAAGCTAAAATTTCTTGACAATCGCTTCGACCATGTTGACCTAGGTATTGTAGTTATGCCGTTTGTCCAGGGATACAAATACCGTCTTACAATGATAGATCGTTTTAAAAGGTGGCCGAAAGCTGTTCCTCTAAAAGATACGTCAGCTGAAATTAATAATTTTGGTCACAATGGATATCCCGGTTTGGTTGCCCAAGTATAATCACGACTGATCATGGTACACAACTCCAATTGGATTTATTTAAATCTCTTGCCAAATTTACCGGTGCTAAGCGTACACGAACTACGGCATATCACCCGCAGTCAAACAGATTGGTTGAAAGGTGGCAGAGATCACTCAAAGCTGCTCTTATGTGTCATCCAAGTGTATCTTGGGTCGAAATTCTACCAACTGTCCTACGGATGGCGAACTGCTTTCAAAGAAGACTTTCGAGCATCACTATCTACGTCTGCCGAACGAATTTTTTGATAAGACTGATAATTCGGTTAATTCTATAGAATTCTTAAATAAGCTCAGATAGTACTTATATCACACACGCTTTCTTGCGCACAAACGCGGTTCGAAAGCCTCTCCAAACACCCTACACTGGCCCTTACGAAGTAGTGTAGCGACACTCAGATCGTCTATATACTATACGAATGAAAGAGAAGGATGTAGACGTATCCGCTGATAGATTGAAGCCAGCCTTTATTCTTAACACCAACCTCAGTTGTGAAGATTCTCACAACTTTTACAACCTAGTCAGCAAACTACAATTAATAGAACAGAAAGCACATCACCCAACTTAACCTCCAACAGACCAAAGAGAAATATTGTTCCAACTAGTTCCTGGCCTTATCACTGGTATCTCTTTAATACAAGCGTACAGAAAAGAACAGAAATTGATACCAGGAGTTGGGTTCGATTCTACAGCGGTGGCTGCTTGTTAAATAAAATATAAATATAATTGTTTTTTGTTAATTATAATTAAATAATTAAATTCAAATAGTTATCTGTAAATCCACGAGTTTTATTTCTCAATGCACAACGCAATAACTATATATAATTAAAACGTTGTCTTTTATACATATGTTTCAACAAATAAAGCCTGTTGTTGTTTAAATCAAATTAAATCTTATTTCCGAATATGTATGTAAGTTCTTTGTTTGAAGTAAAGGGAGCACTGTGATAAGAAATGGCGAAATATGTATATTTTAAAGGCAGCCGTTTGTAATTTGCGTGTGACACAGACGAAGTCTAATTACTTTGATGAGATCTTCTCTATTCGTGTTAAGGATCTTGTTAAAGAAATGAGCTATGCTAGAATTGTTGTTATAAATTAATTTTCTGTACCAATCGGATGCTTTCTGATGAATAGTGTTTTTCTCTGTGTAATGGGGTTTAATATACCGATAAATACCTGTTGGATTAAAATAATTTGTAGTGATGAGAGGAGATTTAAGAGAGAATCTCGCTACAGAGGCAACTTACTCATTTCCAATTATTTTATAGTGGCTAGAGAGCCATATAAATTTTATATGTGGTTGTCTTCTGGCAATTATGTTGTGGATTTTGAAGACGTATATATTGTTGTTGTAGACGTTTAAAAAAGATTTTATGGATGGCATGGAAACAGTGCATATAGCATAGTCACCTTTTATGTTACCAATGTAGTGGAGTGACCAGTTGATTGCTATAATTTCTAAAGAGAAGATTGAACTATAATGAGGTAGGTTTGTTTCTTCAATAACTTTGTTCTCGGTTGTGACAATATATACTGTTGCATCTTTGCTTTTGGAGCCATCTGTATAATTCGGTGATTTTGTAGCTTTTGTTTAATGTCTTTAAAAAGAGCTGAAAAAAGGCGGGGTTACTAATTTTGGTGAATTGATGTATCGATAAGTCAATGATATCTTTGTCTATGCTCCAGGGAAAAGAGCGTCTCTCCCCTTTAAATTGTATATTACTTGGAACGTCAAGTGTGTTGCATTTGTTCTAGAGTCTCATTCTATTTATATCGCCTATTGATATGTAGCCCTAATAGCCGTAAATTCTCAATTTCATACATGTAGCTGTATTTGTCCAGAAGAGATTTGGCATTTACAGTTTAGCTTATAGCAAATATGAATGTATTTGCATTTTGTTGCTAATAATACTGTCCCGACGTAATCGTCCCATTCGACGATGTGTTCAAAAAGAGTGTTTAGATCAATAATAGGATTTTTATTTTTATTCAATTTTACTAATAGATTAACATCATCGGCGTATGTACTGAAATCGTTTTCACGGTAGATGGAAATTATTTTACAAGAACAACTGATAACTGTGATACTTGGGATATACCGTTATGATACACTCCTGAGTAATAGTTTCCCACCCTTACCATAAATTTTCGATTCTCTATGAAGTTTATTACATAATTTATGATTTTTGGGCCAACTTTCTAGGACACTAACTGATCAATGATTGGCCTTCATCACAATTTTCTCAAAGGCTTCATCCAAGTCCAACGAAATTATTGCCAAGTGGAAAAAACGACTCTGCAATTCGGTGGTCTATGTACTATAGATTAGCGATTGTATATTTTTCTTTCATGAAGCCATACCCTTTGCTTTCTAATAATCTTTGTGCGGTAAGAAGATACCATAGTCGGTTTGCAACCAGTTTGCCTAGCACTTTGGATTTGCAGGGGTTCAATGATATGCGGCGATAAGAATTGAGGGAAAAGTAATCGTTCCCTGTTTTGTAAATAGGAATAGGGATGCTAACTTTGAATTCTTGTGGAATGAATGAATTAAAAATTTTATTGAAGAGTTCAAGTACGCGTTGTTTTACTTTGCCTAGTGTTTGCTTAATAATTTTATATGAGATCATATCAACATCGGGTGTTCTGCCTTTAAGCCTTTTAAGAACTGAATTGAGTTCTAATATGTTTAATTTGGATTCAGTTTCTAAAGCGGCACCGCTTGGTCGTGGCATTGTTGATCTTTGAATTAAATCGTTTTTCCGGCTTTGGAAGGCTATCGGATAGTTGTCGACAGATGAAATATCGACCAAAATTTACCTGTTCGGAGGCTATTTTTTGATTTTCTGTGATCAATTGAGTGGGATGGATTGTTTTTTTTGAGGCTTTTATTTCTTTTTTTAGCAGTGCATTATTTTTTATAAGTTATTACATTCTGTATTGTCATATTTCGTTTGAAAATGTGGCAACATTTATTTGTCTGTTCTTTAAAGTTCTCCAGATGGGCATTCCACCAAGAAACCTTCTTAGTTGTAGTTGGATGAGTTTGGGGTATAGATATATTAGCAGCTTCTTTCATAATTTTACAAATGTTGGCTGTTTCTTCACTCAGGTTATTAATTATTGGCCTTTATTATTTCATTAAAAAATGGTTTTGAAAAAGCTGTACGAATATTGATTTTTCATACGGCATACTGTCGGCTAAATTATTGTTTGGGTCAATACATTTCCACGCTGTTCGCATATGCGTTCACAATTCTTCCAAATTTCTAGGCGTACCAAATTCATCAGTTTTGACGTCAAGGTAAAAGTTGTAGTGAGATTTCGTTGCTTCTCAATATTTCCCAATCCAGCGTGCGTAGACGAAAGTGCTTCCCAAATTTACCACTTCATTCCGAGAAAGCAGAAAAAAATATTAGCGGGGAACACAGAGCGGCACATTTTAAGAGATCTTCGGCAGCAAAAAGTTGAAAACAAAATATCAATTTAGAGGCAGCTTGTAGAAAGTGAAAATATTCGTGATTTTGTTGAAACAGTAGGTAATACCAGCGGTAATACCGAGCAGTTGGCTTGAGAGGACGAGTCAATGCAAAAATGCCAATGCTCACCAAAAGGCACCAATAAATCCGTTTGGACTTTGCTGAAAAATATGAATCGTGAGCGACAGACGACTGGGAAAATGATATTTGGTCAAATGAGACCAAAATTAATCATTTTAGGTAGGATGGCAGATAATGGTGTTGACGAAAGCCAAGAAATACTTTCCAGATATCAAACCATCTTCAAAGTTTGGTGGTGGCTCTAGGTAGTGGTGGGGGTGTATGACGACTAATGGAGCTGGAACAGAGCCCAAAGACTTGACGCTCAATCATATTCAAAAATTTTTAGCACTAACTTGCCCAACACTGCAGAAAAGTTCGGATTACAGACGGCGAATATCGTTTTTCAACATGTTAATATTTATTTATTTATTCAATTTAGTCGATATATTTAATTCTTACAGACTTATTACAAAATATGTATAATATGAAAAGAAGTACAAAGCTAAAATTATAAACATTTTACAAAAGATACAGCAAAAAAAGAAAAAAAATTAAAAATTTATCAAGTATTAAGAAAAATAATAATCTTGTGCTTTATAATGTTAATATTTAATTAAATTCGAACAAAAAATTATACTGACGACATAATCTCATAAATGGATCAGCTATAGCATAATTTGATCTACATATTTGAACATATAAAGGTTTATAACGAAGTGACAAGGAACATTAAATTCGACAAGGGACATTAAATTTAACAGATTCTAAGAGAAACTCACAACAAATATTCCCATTGATAAGGTTCATCAAAAACGATACATATAACATTGTGCGACAACTTTTAAGAGTAGGCAGTTTAATTAAAGATAGTCTGCAAGTATAAGAAGGTAGTTCCAAATAATTCCAACACAAGCAAACAGAACAATAAAAAATTTTTCTTAACCGATTCAATGCATGTGATATGAATATTATAATAAGAATACCATACGACTGATCCGAATTCGAAAATAGATCTCTCAAGTGAATCATAGAACTGTTTTGTATTGTAAGGATCAGAAAACGCCTTAGCCCACCGCTTTATAAACGCAAGAACACCTCTAGGTTTGTTCACAGCCAAATTAATATGATCAATAAAATTTAATTTACCGTCGAGTAAAATGGCGAGATCAACAAATGAATCCACTAACTCTAATTGATGACCATCCAGTAAATAATTTACAGCAATTACATTACTCCTAGAGAAACGCATGCATTTACATTTTATAAATTCAGCTCAAACATGTTGTGTTTACACCATAAAAAAAGTTATTTAGATCATTTTAAAGATAGACGTGGTCAACATAATTATTAAAATAAAGAAGTATTTGTACGTCATCAGCATACATCAAAATATCGGCAAAGTTGATAACATTGTGAAGGTCATTAATTAAAAAAGAAAATAGGAGAGGCCCACGATAACTACCTTGGGAAACACCCGAAGGAACAAAAACGTATTTGGATGTACTATTGTAAACTCCTACTGTCTGCTTCCTTCCCGTCAAATACGATTCAAGTCAGCTTACGCTAATCTTAGAAACACCCAACAAATCCAATTTAGTCAGCAAAAGTCTATGATTCACTTTATCAAAAGCCTTACTAAAATCCATATAAAGAACATCAGTATGTTTTCCTTGAGTAAATGCAGCGTTAATTAATGATGTTAAACCATGCTGATAAGATGAAATTATCGTTGGAGTGTTATGGCAGAGAAAATCAGCAAATAGTTAAGCAGATTATAATCTGACCGACAAACGGAATACTTGCTATAATCAGTAATCTAGCCAGACCTCTTATATTTCTTATAATATTTATTCTTGAGGTTTTCTAGTCGGGACAGTTTCTTTGAGTTTCATGGTGGGCACACTATAGTATATAAGCATCTTTTGGGAACACAAATTTCAAGAAATGAACGAATTGTATTGTAAAAATGGGTGATCAACCAATCGATATCCTAATTGTTGTTTATGGGATAGATGGAGTATCATACCAGCAAATACTTCCCATCAAGTCATTAAATAAATTATAATTAGTGCCGAAAACAGAAGACTTTGCTTAAAACAGAAGGCTTCATGTAACACAAACTTTTCATTGTTTCAATTTTACAACAGTGCGACAAACTCAATATTAGACGTATGAGTTACAATTTTTTCAGATGGATATAATTAAAAGACAGTTATCTAAACACCATCTCCTCTACGTTCATTCCGATTGTATCTATATATTTCGTAATTATTACAAAGCACCTAAGCATTGAAAACGTTATCATTTAGCCAGGTCTCAGTAAAGATAATAATATCGTACATAAAATCATAACTATTACTAAAAGGTTTGACAATTTAGTATTGTTAGGAAAATAAAAATACAGCACTGCATTTTGGGATTTTGGTATATGCCAATTTAGCAGCACTGCCACATCAACTATCTTTACGTTACATTTAAATTAACGGATATGGAAATAGAAGATGGTCGATAATCCCTGAACCTTCTAAAATGCTGGCAATTAGGTACATAAAGGTTTGTTTTACCTACATGTGAGTTAGTGATCCTTTGGCTGTCGTAATATAAAGAATATTAAGTTGTTGTAAACTGTATAAAAGTTATTGTGTAGTAAATAAAAATGTAAGAGTAAAACAACAAAATAAAACGGTATTTATTTTATTTTAAACGTAATTTAAACGAACTCAAACGTTTTAAAAAGGTTAAAACGTAACAATATTTATACCACAGACATTCTGGTATAACATATTTAAATTAATAGTAATTGGTTTTTTGAAACAGCTGAATTTGTTGATGGCAGACGAGAAGTGTTTCTATTTTCAGATACCAAATTATCTTTTAATAAAAATTCTCGAACAAAAATATTCATAGGCCAGAAACAGGGTCGACAATTTTCTGATAAAAATTAGCAGGAACAGCAATTTTAAATGATTCTATACTTCTAGGTTGTGTATATATAAACTTGGAAACAAAAATGTCGACACCAGTTCCCGATTTAGACTTTACATAAAATACGACGTCGTCGGGGGTATGATAATCAAATCACTTGGAGACATCATTATAAACATTTTTAGCTAGCCCAGAAGTTGAGGGAGCAGGCAGAGAATCAACAGAAGAAACATCAAGATTAATTGCAGCCATGTTAGCATGTTTAGCAAGTTTGGAAATTTACGGATCAGAAACTGAATAAGCAGAAGGAACATTAAAATCATTTACAGCTATGTTAACTGATATTAACGCAGGAGAAGTTATAGTATTATTGGTGTAATTAATAGCTTCAATAAGTTCAAATGTTGTAGCATGCCTATTTTGTTATAAATTATTTGATGTAACAGTCACATTATTCGATTTATTTTTATTCATGGCCGACTTACGGCGTTTTGGGGATGACTCAGGCGAACGTAATTTCCTAAGTCGCTTAAAGCCATCAAATAAAATATCATATGCCGCTATTTCATTGGACAAAGTGGACATTTTATTCTGCAACTAATAAATGCTCTGGTAAAAACAATAAAATTCAGCATCAATATGACTACAATCAGGACAACACCACTTTAAGCCCTTAGAATTTTTTAATGTTAAAGACCACGGCAAAGCCAATAACTTATCATCCTTTTGTCCTTATACTTAGTAATACAATTTTTATTCAAACATTCTGATCCTGAAGCACTTATATTTAAAATTATCAGTTGATTCCCACCAAAACAAAAATGTTTGTTGGTTAATAATAGATTAAATTATAAATCACAAGATGGCGCCACCAATTGCCAAAAACACCAACCACTTACTAAGACTAGCAGATGTTCAATGGTTTGTATTTGAATAGGAACTATAACCACACTGTTGTATTTATGTTTACTTTATTATTGTTGTTGTTGCTTTAAAGTATTATTTATTTGTGCATTTGTTCAGCTTAATTTCAATAAATAGAAAATGTTATTACTGTTGCTGTAATATTTAACTCTTTTGTGTGTTATAATATATTCTGTTTTGTCTGTATATATAAAAAAAATTATAGTGTTGTTGTGAGTGTTTATATTTTATTCCGATCATGCGAACAAAAAACATTAGAAAATTATCAAAAATATAACACAAACTTTCACACCAAAATGTTCTATTATCAATTTACACATTTCAGGCTTAAAACAAATCAAAAATTAAAAAAAGGCGAAAAGTATTTATTGTATGAATGTATAATGACCCTAAACGTACCGCCAAATATACAAAATAGCTTAATGACCATCGCTAAAAGGTTCTTGATGACCGCCCCATTCAAAGGGTCTCAACCCCATTGAACACCTCTGGGGTACGCCCGAAAATTTGGAGAATTGTAAACACATGTGCGACCAGCGTGGAATACTATTAACCCAAACAACTGCAAAAATTTAGTGGAAAGTATACCGTGCAGTATAGAGGCAGTTTTTACTGCCAAAAGAGGCTAATACTAAGCCTTTAATAAGTTATAAAATTTATTAAATAAAGTAAACTCAAAAAACCGTCTCAATGAGCAATTACATACATTTTACAATAATGGTACATATTACAACAAAGATATTTAATTGCAGTTGTAAATAAGAGTCCAATAGGTAATTAGGTCAATAATCAAAATGATTGGGTCTTTAAATTTGTTGTTGTACTTATATATGTTAACACCAGCTAAACATTGAGACGGTTTTTCAAGTGACTGTATGTATTTGGGATGTTGGATATTACATATGGTTAATATGGTACTATATAAATTGTTTTCTTTAAATCAAAGTTTAACTATCAATTGAACAAAAATTTATATAAACGTATACAAACATACATATATTATAACTTTATTTGTTAATTTGCCAATTAATCGTAAGCGACTGAACCGATTTTGCTTAAATTTGCGAAATAAAAGAAATCCTGCTAACGAAATATGTATGTAGGCTATGCTGTTTTTCAAAGTTGGACCTGGGGAAAAACAGGCCAAATTAGTCACAAGAGTTATCGCCAAATATTGCAAATTTATTAAATGGACTAACGTACTCGTAGAAGTATGCGAATATAATTAAGAAATACTTTTTTAGAAGCAAAACGGGCAAAATTGGTGATTTTTCTTCTGAAATGACACATATTTTTTCTTTTTTATTCTTTGATTGCTAACAGTCATCATCCACGTCAAACCTCGTCTTTGCATTTGGCACAAAAACTGATATAATCGGGATAAAGGGGAATGCTAATCTCATTTATAATATATATATTCCCGGAAAAGTGAAGGTAGTTTTAAATAAAGTTGTAGTTTCTTGTCATTTTAAGTAAATTTTAAGATTAGTTGGTCCATTTAAATATTAGCCATTAGCTAAGAACCTAAAAACAGGTGTAGTCCGGCCTTAACGATGCATAAATTTAAACTTCACGGTCAAATATAGTCAATTTTCGGCTGATTAAAGATATTCTTTGCCATTGTAATAGTCAAACCTTAATTAAGATTTCTTTCGTTTAATATTTACACACAAAAAAAAATAATAATTTAAAATTAACAGGAAAAATTGTCAGTTTTAAGTCTACAAATTTAAGTTTAGTAATTTCTAAACAAAATTTTATTTTAGGAATAATAATTGCTTAATCGGAGTATGCCGTACATATTTTCATGTTAGTTTAATACGACTATCAATATTAATTTTAAGCGATTTCATAGTTAAGTAAACACTAATTTTGTATTAATTCAACATGAAACTCACGTTAGCTCACTTTTCACAGTGTTTGATTCAATAAGAATTTAACATTTTTCAACAAGATTATCACTTTGATTTAACTAAAACTTCTATATTAATTTAACATGATATCTAGTTGTTTGCACATGAAACGATAATGATAAATAAAATTATTATTTTTTTCAAAAATGTTGAATCAACAAAAAAAGGCTAAAAAAAACTAAAAACTAAATGAAAGATGTCGAAGCTAAATCGAACATTAAAAGGCTAAATTTAGCTTAAAAAGGCTAATATGGTCACACTGCCAGCGGTTTTCGTTCATATTGTTTAGGTTACGAAATTATAGGTATTTATTGATACATTTATGATTCCTGCAAAACTGTTTTTGTTTTATTTTTCTATAACAAAAGAACTTAAGAAATTGTAGTAAATTAACAATGCTAAAAAATCTTGCGATCATTTGCAATAGCAATTCTATCGAATACTTGGCCAGAATGTTAACGTACGGTTACATTGAGGCATACAGTGGCGGTCAAAACATTTGCAACTAAAGCAGTATTCTAGCTCTTCAGTTAGCTATTTCTTTCCAATTGGTTTTTAATACTTGATTTTTGGTATATTATAACTTTGTTGACTGCTTTTTTGTAATAGCAGAAAGAAATCATCTCCTGATTAAAGACAACGACAAAAAAGGAATATTTGAGCAAAAAGTCTAACTATTGCTGTCCAAAACATTTGCAATTCTTACCTCTCTTACTCTATATGAACAACTTTTTACTTACAAACCTTTAGGAATGCCTTCAATTACATTTCGTTTTCATAATAGGAGTTGTAATTTATTAAAAAATTCCACAGTTGAGTGTTTATCAAGAAATAACATTTTAACTTTGAATTTTTGGATAAATGGCCGGTAGCAAATACAATTCTGAATTAAAAATTAGAATTTTACATAATTATCGCAGCAAAATTTCACACAAAGAAATGTCAGTAAAGAATTCTATTCCAAAACCAACAATTTGTCAAAAAGTCAATAGTGGCAACATCCATACGGTGCATAATGGAGTAAAACCTCGTGTAGCAACAGCACACTAAAACAGAAAAATCAAAAACTTTTTTGTAAAATATCATAAAGTAATACCTGGAGAAGCAAAAACTGAAACTCCCATAAATGTTGGTGTATCAACCATTAATAGAAGAGCCAAGAAATATGGTCTCAGACGCTATAAGGATACAAAAACCCCTATATATTTGAAAAGAACAGAGAAATTTGTCTTAACTTTGTACGAGCACATGCGAATTGGACTAAAAAAAACTGTAGAAAACAATACTGTGGTCTGAAGAGTCTTTGAGGATCAAAAGGAAAAACTTGTGTCAGAAGACCTGTTGTAAATGTTTTGACCACCACTGTATATTGGCCAAAAAAGACGTAATCACTTCTTTATAGGTATAAATAAACATTTTATAGAAACATTTCCTTTTATGTCCACATTTCTTAAGAAATGATTTAAAATCAAATAAAAGTGTAAAAAATGTTAAGTTATTATGTATTTTGAAAAATACATAAATAAAAAACAAACATATCTATAAAATAGTGAACGCTTTTTCCGTGAAATATTTTTCTCAATGTGACCGTACCTGTAGTTAAAATATTAGACAATTTGATTTTACCACATATAAATCATCAATCTTTAATTAATAAAAGTCGGATAAAGAAAGTGTTATATGGGCTCTAAAACGGCGTCGTAAATATTTATTTTATCGGGGTGTTTCAAATTACTTTTTTTCTAGGCTGAAAAACATTTATTTTTATTAAAAACGTTTAACACAAAAAAGTACAAAAAGCTAAAAGAAGTACTTTAGAGTGCTTTTGTAAGTGTTATGCAGAAAGCGCGTACTGCTGAAAACAATACATGTGACTACACTAAGTGTAGCGCATGTTTTGTGTTTTTTATTTTAAAGAGATTTTGAAGAGCTAAAATTTTGCTTGGTGCACCGAGAAGTGTTAATAATAAGCTACATAAATTTATGCATGTTTATACTTTGTATGAATACCTATTTTTTTACAGCATTTTAACTTCAATGTATTTATTAGTTTAAGATTTTCGCTCTTTGTGCTCATCCTATAACAATCGAATAAGTTATACTTGATCTCATAACTCATTAGTACATTGTCTCAGAAATATGGTTTTTTGTGCGTTTACTGCAGTGCAAAGTCCAGTCGCTTTTTTTTATCGAGTTTGTCATAAAAGGTTTCTTTCTTGGTTTTCCACTGTGGACAGTGCGAACAGTTTCTGAATGCAAATTAATATTGTAGTCATTTTCCAATGTATTACTATTTTGCCGCGTGTTGTTTTAGGTGTTTTATCCACTACCCATTTTATGTATTGGACAACATTACAAAAAATTTTAGGTAAACGGTCAGTTTTGGGCTTGCTTGCTAAAGATATTTTTTAAGATTTGTTTGGACTTGGGACTACCAACAAATTTAGCAATTACATTTAATAAATTCCCACCTTTTCTTAAGTTCATTATTTGCCCTCAAATAATATTACAAATATCCTTCGATTTTCGACTTACTGTTATTTGATTAAAATAGTAAAATTTTTAACGGTAAAAAAACAATTTGTAAACTAACATACAAATTTTCCATGGAACAGATCAATATAGAAATACTGTCGTAAAACTTGAAAGAAAAATTAGTATGTATAATTATCTGTGTTTTCGTAAGTCTTTTAAGTGCTTCAGCGCAATAAGCACGTACTTAGTGGGACAATTATTGCTTTTTTAGAGGCCTGTGTCATTATATTCTCAAATATAAAGGCAACTTCGATTAGATATGTAAAGCTTTTCTTAAAAACCGTTTTTATTAAGGGTACGTATTAAATACCAACTGTACATATAAAATACCAACTAACGTAATATTAGGGCAGAAAAAATGAATATTTGTTTTTTATTTATAAATGCTTTTGATATATTTTGACAGCTAATGATGGTAGATGTTAATTGTAATTGTAATTCACATTTTGAACATCTTCCATGCGTTCTTACAAAATGAATATAAATGTAAAAAAGCTATTAATTATATATGTACCTATGTTTCATTCCATGACCAAAAAATACTTTTTTTAAACTTGTGTAATCAAAACAAAAACGTTGATTTAAACGTTTGTATAGTTACTTGACTAATAAAACAAAAAAAGCACAAACTGTAAAAACGTTTTCTACTATTACACTTCTCAGTATATACAAAAATCAACATTTACTTTGTATGGGTGATGCAAAAATGGAAAATCCATCCTTACCAACGCATTTCGATAATATTTCAGCAGTTGTTTAGGTTTTCGTGATATGTGAGGAAACGAATGAAACTGTTCGTGGAATCACTGTTTGCGATGGCAAAAGATTATGTTCAGCTTTAATTTATATCTTATGAATATTTCTTAAATGATTTATGCGAGATGAGTTCACGCTCTTTTACATGATATTATTTTAGAATATTTTAAACACTAAGCCTTGTACTTTTCACAAATATTTTTAAATAATTCGAATCTGTAGGATTCATCTGAACGTATTTTATCTTAAAAAAAATTGCATTTGCTTGTAAATTAACTGCTTTCCAATTCTTCTTTGAGTTGCACCAAGAATATATAATATATATATGTAGAATGTGCATATTATACAAAGCTTAAAAAATTTTTTCGTATGGTTTCTTGATGCGGCGGGAGCAGGGAAAGAGAACACAACCAAAGAGAATTAAGTTTTTACACTCATCAAATAATAACAAAATACAAGCAAATGTATGTATAAATGTATGTATGTATACTAGGGTGCGCCTTACCTGTATGGTCCAAAAAAATTTGCAAGTTTTCGGTTGTAACTCCCTCTCAAAATATTCTCCACATCGCACAAATAAGCTTCGGACAAAATCGTTCGGATGGCATAACGGGAAGGCGTGGCTCATTCGCCCATAAATTATTGATGTATGCCCAATATCAACAAAATCAATACAAATGGTATTTATGTGCAAAACCTTCCAAATAAGTTTGTCTATTTTTAAGTGGAATACAGTTAACCAATGGGTCTTAAAGCAAAGTCCATAAAAACTTGTCACACTACAATTATTTTCTAAATAATTCTGCAAAAATGCCATTAATCCCACAAGTTTGAAAATTTTTACAAAAAATTAAAAGGTACAATTTAATATACACAAATAAAAGGTTTTTTATTAATAATTGAATCCAATCTTTGTTATTAACATTTGTTTTAGATATACGTATCAAATACATTAAAATATATATATATATTTTTTTTGATACGTTTTCAAAAAAAAGTTTTTACAAAAATACTTATAAAATTTGTTTACAATTAAATAGATTTATGTTTTATACTTCATTATTCATACATTTACCATATTAATTGTTTAGGGTAGATTTGGTCGAATGAGGGTATTTTTTCTATAATCTGTAACTGTTCACATTATTATTTTCTTTTCTTCCTATACACGTGACAACATTTGATTAAATTCCTTCATCAGCTTTACCGCCCGTCATTAACAACTTTTAGGTTACTTACAATATCCAAGACTGCATTGTAACCACTATCGGTATGCCATTCTCCTGGATCTTTTTTAAAAAATCCGTTGAAATAGAAAATCTTTTGAAGGAATTTAAAATCTTTTCTGTAACAAAATCCGCAATATTTTTACACATAAATTGTGTTATGTTAGGAGGGAAAATGTTAAACTTTTTGATGTCAGTTTTATTGGGCTATTATAAAGCAGCCACCGTAAATTTTCTTAATTTATTAGATATTTGTTAATCGAAAAAGGCCAAACCTACAGCTTCTGGTGATAAGTACCACAAATGGTTGTAAAATTTCTGCAATAATTGTTTACTAATATTTTCATCCACCAGACCATAAAAATATAAATTTAAATCTTGATTAAGGGCTTCAGCAGCAGTTGGCGCTTTTATCCAAGCTTTTAAATATATTTTCCCTATAAAAATACATATCGCACTTGATCAACAAGAGGGTATTAACTAAAGATTTAAAAATTTTCAGTAGAGGTGAAAAACTGTTTGTTGGTTACATTTAAGAGAAGTTGAAAATCCGAAACATCATAGTAAGCAAAAAAATGATAGCTTTTCTAAATATACGATAAATTTTTACTTCCACTTTTGTATTAACTCAAAATATTACCCTTTTGGTGATATAAACGTAGTCACTACATTATCACAAAAATGGTTCAAATGTGGTTTTCGAGATGAAATTTTAATCGAAATATGTTGAAATTTTTACAATAGATAGATTTTGATATTGATAGTTGATTTCTTGCAAAAAGTGAAATTTTAAAAATTTCGAGTTAATACCCTCTTGTTGATCAAGTGCGATGTGTCTCTAACGTTATCCTTTTCAGAGTCACTTAGAGTGCAGTGTTCTCCAAATAAAAATAGTTTTAATGTATACATGGCCTTAGACATCTATGCATGGTGAAATGTACCTGGCATTTGGAAATTAAACTCTGGAACCGACTCTCCAAGGAAAATTAAAGCCAGCTGGAGAAGTTCTTTGTAAACGTCCCGGGGTTGCCTTTCTTTTAGGGTACTGAAAGCAAACTCAACTATATCTTTCATATCGCCTAGTATGTTTTTTACATGAACATGAACAGGAGATTTTTCCATTTTGTCATCAAAAATGCTCCTCAAAAGAATTTCAAATGTATGATGAGGGCAAGGGAATTATAAAGGTTCTATTTCCAATATTTGCTCCAAATGAACGCATGCACCCTGCTTATGTCCTTAATTAGATGCTGTAGTATTGCAGCATAGAACCTGCACCTTTTCTTTTACATCCCATTCTTTCAGCAAATTGGAAATAGCTGTGGCCTGTTCCTTTCCCGTGCCGGTAGAAATTTCTGGAATCCCAAGTAACTGATCATTTTCATTAAATGAGATTACTACTGGTAAACGGTCACCTTTTTATCTACCCAATAATGATGCTAAAATTTTACCATCCTAATGAAGTTAATGTTGATATTTGTTTGTTTTTAAATACATAACGAATTTCTTGTTTTTTTTTTTGATATTGAATTTTTTACGACATCCGCGAATAAACGTTGTTTATCACTAAATCGCTAACATCATGTTTCAAAGCTTGAACGGTTGCTATAAGAACTTGTACTGCATTACGATCGCTTATTTTGCATTTGTCTAAAACTGGCACTATTTTGGTGGTTTAAAGTGATATTCACCTCGTTTTTTTGCAGCTGGCTCATCTTTCAATTCTTGCGTTCTGCGTTCAAAATTCAGAATTTCGTACTCATCTATAAAAAAGTTTATGGTTAGTTTTAAAAACAAACAATGCGCTGACAAATTCACATTCTAAATCCACTCGAAATCCAAAACACGCCTGATAATAACACTTTTACATGCTTACCTTCCAAAATGGATTCAGGTTTCTCTTTAAAATTTTGCTTTTTCTCTTCGCAAAGACGTTTTTTTTCTCCTTTTTTTTGCTAAAAACCCGGTCACTGCCAAACATTGAACCAGGTCTTCTTTCTTTTCTTTGATTCATCAAAAATAATTTGTCTTCTTCCATATTTACCATATCTAGTGCATTAGCGTGAGCAACATCAAATAGATCATTAAACTTTTCCGAGAGTTCCTTCACAGTTTTCTTGCAATAATGTTCGGCGCTTGCAATTTTTCTTCAATTCAAAGTATAGACTTTCCGCTTTTGAAAACCCTTTGTCGAATGCTCTTGTTGGAATTCTCGCTTTATTTCACAAGATTTCCATTTCTCTTACCACAAGACATGCACTTGCTCACAAATCTATTTTTACTTTGAGCATATTATAGAATAATACTCGCAAAACTTGCCCATTGGAGGGTAATTTGGCACCGATAATCTGGTTCGCGTCATGATCAAGAACTTTTCTTGTCCTCTCGTATTAATTTTGCTTTAATTTAAACTTTTTTGCTAGTTAGCCACTAACAACAGAGATAATTCAAATTTGTTCTTTAAAGTTTAACTTTAATACAACTTCGAAAATAATAATCACTTTTAATTTTATTTTTCACAATATATTTCAACTGTTAACATCAATTTCTAAAACACTTTTAGTTAATGTTGAAGAAGAAAAAACTGTCACTCTTATTGAGGAGTTCCCTATTTATGTAGTTAAGAAAAATATTTTCGTAGTTCGGAGTAGCCAGAAATTGTTTATATTTACATTTTTTAACTATGCGCTGGACTTCGATTTAATACCTTTGTGGTTTTATTTCTAAGTATACCGAAAAATTAATAATAATAAGGTTGCGACAGTTTCTATGAACGAGTAAACGAATAACTCAATACTTCGATAATTCTTTAAACAATTATATAGGTTTACCTTTTGGTGCGATGGATAAATAAATAGTCTGATCAATTTGATTAATTCGGATTTATTTTGAAAAGTAAAGCGTATTACATTAGTTTAACTCGAAATAAACACATGTGAAACTTGAATATACACTGTCATTTTATCGCAACTTAAGGGTGGATAAGCCACGCCTTCCCGTTATGTGATCACCCTAATGTGCATGTAAAAAACACACTAGGCGATATGAAAGATATAGTTGAGTTTGCTTTCAGTACTCTAAAAGAAAGGCAATCTCGGGACGTTTATAAAGAACTTCCCCAGCTGACTTTAGTTTTCATTGAAGAGTCGGTTCTATAGTTTACTTTCCGAATGCCAGGTGCCTTTCGCCATGCGCGTTGGATGTCTAAGGCCATTTATACATTAAAAATATTTTTATTTTGAGAACACCTCACTTTAAGTGATTCTGAAAAGGATAATGTTAGAGGCATATATATTTTTATAGTGAAAATATATTTAAAAGCTTGGATAAAAGCGCCAATTGCTGCAGAAGCCACTAATCAAGATTAAAATTTATTAAACAAAATATATGTTTATGGTCTGGTGGATGAAAATATAAGTATAAAATTATTGCAGATTTTGCAACCATTTATGGTATTTATCACCAAAAGCTGTAGGTTTGGCCTTTTTCGATTAACAAATATCTAATAAATTAAGAAAATTTATGGTGGCAGCTTTACAATAGCCCAATAAGACTGACATTGGAAAGTTTAACATTTTCCTTCCTAACATAAGCCAGTTCATACGTAAAAATATTGCGGATTTTGTTACAGAAAAGACTTTAAATTTCTTCAAAAGATTTTCTACGAATTTTTTAAAGAAAGATTCAGAAGAATGGGATACCACAGAGGTTACAATGCAGGCTTGGATAACCTTAAAGTTGTTAATGACACTGCAGAGCGGGCGGTAAAGCTGATGGAGGAATTTATTCAAATGTTGTCACGTGTATAGGAAGAAAAGCAATTAATAATGCGAACAGTTGCAGATTATATTTATAAAAGATACCCTCAATCGACCAAATCTACTGTAAGCAATTAATACGGTAAATGTATGAATAATGAAGTATAAAACAAAAATCTATTTAATTGTAAACAAATTTACAAAATTATAAGTATTTTTTTCCAAACTTATTTTTGAAAACGTATCAAAAAAATATTCTAATGTATTTGATACGTATATCTGAAACAAATGTTAATAACAAAGATTGGATTCAATTATTAATAAAAAAAAACCTTTTATTTGTGTATATTAAATGAACCTTTCAATTTTTTGTAAAATTTTTCAAATTTGGGGTATTAATGGTATTTTTGCAGAATTATTTAGAAAATAATTGTAGTGTGTTAAGTTTTTAGGGACTTTGTTTTAAGACCCATTGGATAACTGTACCCCACTTAAAAATAGACAAACTTTTTTGGAAGGTTTTGCACATAAATACCATTTTTATTGATTTTGTTGATATTGGGCATACATCAATAATTTAAGGGCGAATGAGCCACGCCTTCCCGTTATGCGATCCGAACGATTTTGTCCGAAGCTTATTTTTGCGATGTAAAGAATATTTTGAGAGGGAGTTACAACCGAAAACTTGCAAAAAATTTTGGACCATACAAGTAAGGCGCACCTTAATATATATATATCATTTAAAATACGTAAGTTTGCGTGTACGTTGGTAAACACTAGTCTTTTTTTGACGAATGATTTCGACTGCTTATTTTAAAATCTTAGAAGTTTTTGCATGAATTGTCTTTTATAACATTGCAGATAAAAATAGATAGAGGACGACCTTTTTGTTTTGTATAGGGTAATCTATGTTAGTTTTGTTTTTGTACGGATAAACATACAGGGATTATCACCGAAATATGCCCTTCACAAAATTTAGTTTTTAATGAAAAATCGAATAAGTAGCATTTCAGGTTATATAATAGGTTTTAAAAAATATTTGCTTAATAATTTTAACATTTAGGTATTCTTTTATTAATAGAAAAGCCAATTAAAAAAATAACATTTCACATATTTTTGAATAGGTTTTTATAAAAATCATTAGAAAAATGTAACTACATTTTAAGGAGGTATGTTATTATTATTATTTTTTTTTTAATCTAATAAAAAAATAGCTTCATTTGAAATATGTTTTGAGAAAGGTATGCATTTTTCAAAGGAATTTTACAAAGTATTAGTATAAAAATGTATGCCCTAGTGTGTGATCAGAGCTCAAAAAACAGAAAATGCTTCTCTAATTTAGGGATATCTTTGAAAGGTCTTTTGTGAAATTAATTGACAAAAAGTGATTTTTATGTATGTGTCCACATAATATGGACACATCCAAATTTTCTTCAATTAAAATGTTCTTAATTTTTTACTTATCATTACAAAAATCAAAAAAAAAAAAGATTACATTATTATTGAAAGAAGTTCGTACATACGATTTTCCATCTGAGCCAAATATATGAGTCTTCGTTTCTTCAGACCATTTCACGTTGTTCTAGTTATTTGGCATAAAGGAAAGTGTCCCTATTATTTCTTCCACCACTGTATATATGTGTGCCTTTTTTTCGTCTAACAGAGTGTGTAGGTTAAAGTTTTTCTGTGATATTTAATAGACAAAACGCGTATAGTTAAATATCACCATACTCATTTTAGGCTTAACAATGGACTGGGCATAATTTCAAAGTTCTGGCGTTGGAATATTTTCAATATGGATAACAAACAAACCATCTTAAACACCCACCAATTCACACAACATCCCATTTTGAAATGGGAATAATAAATATTTATGTATATTAAGTTTAATAAAACAGAATCCATTCATTAAAAATTCAATAGCTTTTTATGAAAAAATTGGTGCTAGTCTATAAAGAGTGCTCAATAGATTTAACCTAAAATATATTTTTGTAAATGTATCACTTTGAAATAGTTAAACCTAAGATGTGCAGTTTTTCCATTGACGCAGGCTTTTCGTTTTATTTTTCGTCTGGTGAAATAAAAAAAATTAATTGGAAATGGCAACATTTATAGTAAATATGCACTCTACTAAGGTTTTAAAGAAAGTCCCGAAATGTATTACTGTATGCAAAATATATAAATGTATTAAGTAGATTTAATCTAGGGTTGCCAGACATACTACTTTTATCAGTATATGTATTAACTTTTGTTTAATAAACTGACTTACATGGAAACTACACGATCAACTTTTGCCTAATACATTCACAATTTCAAAAATTGATACCAACTTGGTAATCAAATTTGTTCTTCAAGTTGCTTTCAAGAAAACAGCTGATCATAATCGGTATGAACAATTTGTAGTTGTTTTCGTTGCGAACACATTTTAAATAAAGCAATTGCTTTCAAATTGATTTCATTGATTTCCTACGTAACGGCTAGCAAATTTAGTAAATTTTGACAAGCAATATATGTGAAATAATTCCAAGGAAAACCTAATCGTGTAATCGCAGAGTTATGCATAACACACGAATCACTAAGCGAACGTAGTTTTTTCATTTTTGTATTATTTTCTACTATTTTTTATCTCTAAATTATTTACAGCTCTTAATCTATATATGGGTGGGTCATCTATCGATTTAAATTTGAACCAGAGGTTATTTGGAATCTAGCAATACTTATGTCATTCTATTCTGTCACAACTTCAGTATATTATCTCCACTGAACGAAATGAATCGATTTATGCTTGAGCAACGTATGGATTTATTGGAAATTTATTTCCAAAACTATGACAATTGGTCGGAAATTGAAGAAAGTCAAAAAAATTGCAAAAATCATCGTTTCGGATGAAGCTCGATTTCATCTTGGTTGGTACGTTAATGAGTAAAAGTGCCGTATTTGGGGATCACAAAACCCAAACGTGGTCTTACAGAAGCCAATGCACCCATTAGCAGTGACTGTTTGGTGCGGCTTGAGGAGCGGAGGCATTAATAGCCAATATTTCTTTGAAAATTAAGTCTGCGCAACCATTACGGTCAATGACGACACCAATCGGACTATGACAACCGATTTTTTGCCCCCGCTCTTCATGGTACTGATGTGAACGATGTTTGTTTTCAACAGGATGGTCCAACTTGCCACACATCTAATCCCACAATCGATTTACTGCGTCAAACGTTTGATGGCCGTTTAATTAGCCGATATGGTGATGTCAGTTGGCCGCCACAAAGCTTCGACTTGACAACGTTGGACTATTTTCTGCGGGGCGCCCTTAAAGATAAATGTTATGCCGACAAAACAGACACAATTGAGCATTTGGAGGCCAATATTCGTGATGGCGTTGCCGAGATATAGCCCATACACTCGAAAGTTCTCGAAAATTGGTCCGTTCAGATCTGATACTGTGAGGCCAGCCGCGGCAGCCATATGAATGAAATAATATTTCATTTCTAACCGGAAAAATTGCACTTCACAGCAATAAAATAAATTTGGCAAAATTTCAAACCATTGTTGTTTTATTGCATTTTTAAATTTAAACTTTTAAATGGCCCACCCTATATATAAAAAAATTCATATTAGTTATGTGTAATAAGTGTACTCAGAAACTATAATTTTTAACCATTCTTTTTTTGTTGGAAAGCTTATCAGGTGTAGATGGTTTGTAGAAAAAATTTTCGATATAGCATTTGAGGGGTAAAGTAATGAAATTTGGTATAATAGTACAGAGTACTATAAACAACCTTTACGCCACAAATTGGTGTTCTACTCCCATTTATATAAAGCTGAATAGCGGGAAATCTATTGCTATTTCGCGCCGATGAAGAATAATTAGATGTTAATACGATAGTTTATAGCTACATATATAACATATATGTTTGTTAGTTTTTGTTTTGGAGCACGTACAACAACTACAATTTTGTCAATGCTACCCATGAGTCGGACTTCTTATTGTTACACTTTGGTCGTGCTTCTTTCTGGCGAAGTGTGTAAGAGAAAGGCATATTGAGTATGTGTATTCAGCTCAACTGATCAGCAGCTTTTGGTATATGCTTTGACAGATTCGTATCAAAATGACAATTGGTAAGTGTTTTCGCTGTTTTATGAACGTTCCATCAAAATATTTTCGTGTACATACATATTTTTTCCGGTGAAAATTAATTCTGTAGGAAATAACGCATTTTAAAGCATTAGTCGTGTTGTAGCTATTTGACAATAGTGCAAGATTCAGTTAAAAGTCATCAAATTTTTTCGTATTGTAAAAAACTGTAAAAAAGAAAAATGAAAATTGAAAAACAAAAATTATTGTTTATCGCAGAGTATTACAATAAATATATAATGTGAATTACAACTGTTTTGGTCACAAAGTAATAATAAAATGCAAATTTTGGACATAGTAGAGAACATTACAAACAACATTATTTACCTTCAACTAAGAGAACGATTACTAGCACATCTTAGGTGCTGCAAAATTTTGGTTAAGCTTACACAGAGTCCTGAAACTAATGCAATTCAACATCTTTGAGAGGAATTGGCTAGGAGACTATTTCTGCTAAAAGAGATATTTTGAAGTATGAAATTTCATTTATGTTACTATTCCTAAATATTTTAGATATTAATGTTTGTTTTGTTGGAATTAAAAAATGGACAGTGTATTATTACCACGTCCAGAAAAATACAAAAGCAATTTTTTTTTTAGAACTAGGTACTTTCACTTTATTGGAAATAAAATTAGTATTTGCCCATCGATTTTCATGAATCATAATGCATTAATAGTAAAACAGGTGAAATTTTTGCTGCTTTCTGATTTTTATGAATTCTTAGAAATCAAAAATTTCATAATTAAAAAAAATATTTTTTTATTTTATAATTTGTTTTTCAATAACTCCAAAAATATTGGTTATACTAAAAAATGATGTTAGAATGACTTAAAACTGGTATAATTTAACGTATGGATTAACGAAATCGAATAGGTCAGTTCAAAGTTATCATGAGATGTGTGAGGCAGCCTCTTCGAAAATCTATTTTTTTATAAGACCAGCACCCAGGGGATGGCCCCTAATCATGCAGTGTATTGTGCTGGTACTAGGAAAATAGGTTATTGGAAGAAGAACAGAGGGAGTAGTGTTTATGGACGTTAGATTTAAATTTACTCATGTCGTAAGTGGCAGGAAATACTTTCACTGAAAGATTATTCCTCAACCGAACAGTGCGACCAAAGAACGAATTCTCCCTATAATGCGTTGTGCGGTTTACTGGACAATCAACTACAAAGGGATGCGCTCTACTAGAAATACGAATACTAGGTAAAAATATATGATTTTTGGAATTAATTCCCTAATTTCGTTAGAACATATTCCGTTATAGTACCGATAGAACAATGAAACACACGCCACATTGCGACGGTGCTCCAATGAATCGATAGAGTTGGCTACCCTACTGTCATTGATGAGCATCTTCGCCCTCTCCTGTACGCGGTCGAGAAGCTCCAAAATAGACTTTGAAGCACCGGCCCATACATGTGAGTTGTATTCCATTTTGGGTCGGATATAGGCCTTGTAAATATTAAGGAGATCAGATGGAGTGAAGTATTTCTTGAACCGTCTCAAAAAACCAAGGCACTTGAATGCTTCTTTCGACACTTGAAATATGTGATCATTCCAACGAACGTCACAGTGAATTCTCATGCCCAGAACATCAAGAGCATCTGATTCCTCAATATCCACATTACCCATTGACACAGATGACAGCACACCACCACGTCTGTGTGTTAAAAAATAACATTGAGTCTTACGTACATTAAAATCGACCCTGTTCACACGACCCCACTCGGAGACCTTCACCAGGTCACTTGTGAGTGTGACGTTCATATTCATTCTTCTTACCCCAACCTCCAAAGGGCTCGGTCTACGATCAAAAGAATATGAGTGACAAATGTTGCTGTTATCCGCAAAAGAGTAGATAGGATTAGAAGTGAGAAGAAGAAAGTCGTTAAGAAATATTAGGAAAAGAGTAGGAGAAAGAACAGAGCCTTGCGGTACCCCTGAGTTTACCCTGAATTCGTCGGATGAGACCCCATCTATAACCACTCTTATAGAGCGATCTCTGAGAAAACTCGATATAAATCGAGAGAAGTGACTACCGACACCAAAAGCATTAAGTTTCGAAATGAGAGCCTCGTGCCAAACTCTATCAAACGCCTTTGAGATATCCAGAGCCACAATCTTACTCTCGCCAAAACCATGAATGGACTTGTTCCACAGGTGGTGATTAATCATACTCTCCATAACCTTGGAGAGTGCGGAACAAACTGCTATTGGACGGTAGTTCTCAGGGTTACTAGCCTCGCCCTTTTTGGGGATTGGCGTTACATTAGCAACCTTCCAGCAAGATGGCAAAATACTGGCGTGATATGATGTACTGAAAAGGTGAGCTAATGGACGCGCAAGCGTCGAAGAGCACTGCTTCAGGACAAGTGCTGGTATGCCATCCGGTCCAAAAGACTTGTTAACGTTGAGATTTGCCAGGACCCTTTTAACAGCACGAGCTTGAAAGAATACACTAGGCGTAGTTACTGATACTTTTTCAAGTTCGGGCAGTGGTTGAACGCTCTCCGGAAAGTGAGAATTACTTGCAAACATTTCAGCTAAAAGGTTTGCCTTTTCAACCGAGTTTGCGAATGTGTGTCATTCTTTATAAGAGCAGAAACCGAACTAGCGTTGTTCCTCAGCCTTTTAACGAATGACCAAAGTTTTTACTTCCCCGCGGAAAAGCACGTATAAAGCATTTTTGCGTCTAAGTACTGAGCACATGAAGATCTCGCCTGCGAAATAAATCAGTACGGGCACATTTGTTATTTGCGCCAATTCCTGAACGCTTCCTCTGGATCTGACTGCCAATTTACACGTCAGATTAAACCAAGATTTGTTTCTGGGTTTAATCGAAAGCTTTTTGGATGGGATGAAAATATCCATCCCTAGCCTTATTATATTCACTACCATTTTTGCCATGGCATCGACGTTTTATTCAAGGAAACAAAGTTTCCAATTTAAATGCCCAAAAAAATCGTTGAGCTCAGCCAAACGAGCATTCACGTAGTAAAAAATAGAGTGTTCCGTAGCCAAGGCTGGAACCGCGTGAAGAGCGGTGGACGAGAATGAGGCGGAAACTGTGCAATGATCCGAATTTCTGAGAGGTGCAAGAACCTCAACTACATACTTTTCAGGGTGTGTAGTGAGGAAAAGATCGAGGGTATTGTTCTGGTGCCCATCTACACAGGATATATGTGTAGGTTCATTCACTAATTGCGCAAGGTGATTGTGCGTGGCAAATAACTCAACGCACTGGCCTTCTTTCACTTTTTCTGCTGATTTGATTTGTATTAAAGTGCGTATTCATGAAGACCTTTATATATCACCTTGTTCTGAGTTGCGTATCTACAAAGCTCATTTAAATTTGGTTTCTAGAGTTAGGGATTCAATGGAGTAGGGTGGGCTTATAGTGGTCCTGGATGTCTTTAATCTTCCACATATTTCTTGGAACTTTTCGCCAGAAATCGGGACGTTGATACCGTCTTCTTGAGTCCCATCTTATGGGGAAATCCTGTCTTTTATG
The DNA here is from genome assembly GCA_023159175.1 of Wohlfahrtia magnifica. Classification (NCBI taxonomy): domain Eukaryota; kingdom Metazoa; phylum Arthropoda; class Insecta; order Diptera; family Sarcophagidae; genus Wohlfahrtia; species Wohlfahrtia magnifica. The sequence goes on along the minus strand of JAKWBJ010000165.1, from coordinate 508,100 downwards.
TCTAATCTTGGACATTTTTATGTGAATCTTATATTGAACTCTATGGGTAAGATTTTAGATATAATTTTCCTTGAGTATCCGAGTAGGTTTTTTTTATTTCGTACGGATCCTATATCTGCCCCGGAGTATATTTATTATCCAACGTTGTTACTGCTAATCGAATTTGATTCTTGTTTAATTAGAAGCGTGAAAAGTTTATTTGATACGAGGGGTTGTTTTGATTTTTGTCGCACTGATTTTGGCCGTTCGAATTCATTGCTATCTTCTATTGATTGGTCTTCTTTATTTAGTTCACCGCAATATGACTGTTTTTAACTTGACAAGATTATAGATAGTTTTTATGTGGTATTACTCCAATGCTATGAGGAGTGTGCTCCATTCGTATACCGTCGTTTGGATCATTCTGGCCCTTCATGGAATTATGCTAGACTAGTAAGATTAAGGAATAGAAAATTGTGGTTGTTTAAAAATTTTGCGAAATCGGGGTCTACTCGAGAGCTCGTACTGATTATGGTAGGATGAATCATTACTGTTATATGGAGTATTTGAATAGGGTCAAGTCCAATTTTAGTAGTAACCCGAAATCTTTTTATGATTTCGTTCGTGTTAAGCGCAAATCATCTGCGTTTCCCACTGAAATATTCTACGGGGAAGTGTCGTTTTCCGATAATCTGAATATTTCCAATTTGTTTGTCGGCTTCTTTCAGTATAGACAATTGGACTCGCTCTTACATTCTGGGGGGAATATATATTATAATATTCATAAATTTAGTGTTGAGTCTGTTCTTAAATCTTTGTATGAGCTCAAATCTACACACTTGCCAGGGCCTGACGGTGTTTTGTGTGGCTATATTTAATATTTTAATGCTACTCCCAAACTAATGGAAAAGTTAGTGATTGATTATCTCTCTTTTCAGACGAAGTCGATAATATCACCCTTTCAGCATGGTTTTTAAAGGGTAGATCGACAGAAACTAACCATCTTGAATTTACTACGAGAGTTTTAGGGACTTTGTTGCGGGTTCCCAGACTGTTATTTATGCTGACAAAGTTGATCATAGGATTTTGCCTCATAAACTTGCACTGCTTGGTATTCCTGATAGTATTCATCATTGAATAGACTTTTACCTCTCCTTTAGGACCCAGAGAGTTTTATTTCGAAATATATTGTCTAAGAATCTGTGTTTCTCCCGTAGTTCGGCAGGGTATCCATTGGGTCCACTTTTGTTCTTGTTATCCCTTAATGATCTTTCTGATTTATTTTCTGAGTGTAGTATTCTTATGTATGCTGATGATGATAAATTACTTCATACTTCTAATAATATTGATGGACAGACTGTTTTACAGCGTAATATTGATTTCTTTGTTGATTGGTCAAAATTAATTTAATGGATCTCAACATGAGAAAATGTAAACATATGGTTCCTTCCCGCAGGAGCAAAATTCTGGTCTAAGTGTGTTATTAGACAGGAAACTGTCATTTAATAATCATATTAGTATGACAACTAGTAAGGCTCGAGCTATTCTTGGTTTTATGAAGAGATGGTCTAGGGAATTCTCTGATCTCTATATTACGAGACAGTTCACTTGTTAGGCTACTTTTGGAGTATGCCTTAATCCTTATTATCAGTATCATATTGATTCAATTGGGTCTGTGTAGAGGAAGTTTCTATTATTTTGTTTACGTGCATTACAGTGGAATTATTTCAATTGATTTCCTTCGTATGATGTGAGGTAGGGCCTAATAAAACTTCCTACATTGCACAGTGATTGATCCCATACAACAAAAATTAAAAAAAAAAATTATGTTAAAATTTCGGATTTGTAGGGTAATAACTAGTCACCAAAGCCATATGTACTTATTTATACTTTTAGTTTGTCTTGAAAATTTCTAACGGTACTTTCATAATAAATATAAACAATTTTAGTGAGATGAAATAGACGTTATAAAATTGGTGAAAAAAGCGAAAACAAAGTTTAAGTTCAATTAGAAAATTTTATAAATGGACTAAAGACTGATGGTATCAGTTTTGTTTTCAAAATGTTATTTGTGTAGATCAATAGTGTTGTGAATATATATATATATATATATATATATATATATATATATATATATATATATATATAAATATATATATATATATATATATATATATATATATTTGTACTATGCCTTTTGAAGACAATCTTCAATGTTGTTCATCTCTTTAGGTTTTGGGGATAATGCTTATCTAGCCGGCAACCATATTTAATTGCAATTTGTGTTCTACATATATGTATTTTCCAAACAAACAAACTGCTGTCACTTAGGTTCTTGTTCTCCACAGATACCGTCAAGTCCACATTTCCCAATTAGAACAAGATTGTCTAAGTTTATATTGGACTTAGAATTTAGGATTTCACACTAAAGATCTAAAATACGTGGAGCTGTGAGGTCAAGTAAATTCTGTAATTCCACTTCAGCTTTTGTCTTACTGATGCTAATATTTTTCGGATCTGAGTAACTTTATTCCTTTTTTTAAACACATTCTCATAACTTGAAGGTATATAATAGGAAATTTCTGATGTTTAAATACTGATGTTTAGTTAAATTTGTTTCTATTACTAATGCTACGACTCCAGTCACCTTTAATTCTGGAAAACAGAATTATGCTTCTGAACCTACACCACGCAAGGCATTTGCTACATTTTCCTAAATTTCGGCTATTTTGCGCTGTTTGACCCTCTTTGAAGAATTTGCAAAACTGAAAATTCGTCGACCACGTCTATCACGTTCTAAAGAGTTTTCTTTAAATGGTGTTGGCGGTGGTAAAGAAACTGTTTCAATGTTATTCAAACATCCTTTGTTATATTTTAAAACCCGAGTTGTAATCCGTTATTATCTTTTGCATAAATATTTGATACTCTCCAACAGATCGCAACATATGCATTCTTGGTTTTCTATATTAATACATTTAAGTACTTCGTCAAACACTTGATACGATTTATCCACCTCTTAACCCTCTTATTTTTATATATATTTAGGTTTTGCTTTGCAAATATAACATTTAGCCAAAAAAGTTTGGTTTAATGCGTTGCATATCTTGCCATCAACCATATTTAATTGCGGAAGCTAAAAATAAAGATATTCGCAACTAAAGGCTAAAGCACACAAGAAATATCTTCCGATTTGTTACACATGCTATTACTGAGCTCAAATCCATTTGTAACATGTCAACGAAAACTGACTTCTAAAAATAAAAGTATTTTATTAAAATCTTCACTTGAATTATTAGAAACATAATTCTTCAGTAAAAAATTCGCCTCTTAAATAAAATATTGTTAACTAGATATACCTGTACTTTCTATCGACGACATAAAGAAAAATATTGTTTTTTCATTTCGTTTTAATTTTGAAAGCATTTCTTTCGAAATAATTTCATTGTTCTCAGTTAATTAAGTAAAAATACGTAAATACAAATAAACGATTTTGTTCATTGTTAGTAATCATATGACTTTGTTTATATTACACATAAATCTTGTTTTTATGTACAGTTAGTGTCATTAATATTCGGTTTTATTAAAGAGATATGTTTAACTGATTCGTCTTAAGCTAAATGTATATCTTTTTCAACATTTTTTTTCTTTTCATTAATAGTTTATTTAGACACTTGAAAGTTCAGTATTTAGAAAGAATAACAATATAACAAAAAAAACTAAATTAATTCAGGTGACATAAAATATTGCGCGTCAATAATATTCGGTTTTCTTTGAAAAGGAACAAATAATACATTAGAAAAATGGTTTTATATAAAATTCAGTGTTTTGTTGGATAACCCTTTTGTTTTATAACTTCACTTAGACGGTTTGACATGTTTTTTACTATTTTAGCTGTATAAGCTGCAGGAATACGATCCCATTCTTCTTGATGCCGCAATTTCAAGTCTTCAATGGATGTTATTTTGTAGTTGCGGATTCGCCGGTCCAGCTCATCCCATAAATTCTCAATCGGATTGAGGTCTGGGGATTGTGCAGGTAGATGGAGAACTTTAGGGCAGTTATAGAGCAATTTAAAAGAATCTAAAACGCCTAGCTTATTTGCACTTTCTTTCAAATTTTGACGGAGGATATTCAAATATGATTCCTTATTCATAATTCCACTGATAAAAACTAATTTTCCCGTCCATTTAGCTCCCATACAACCCCACACCATAAGACGTCCATTTCCATGTTTTACGGTTGGTTTTAAATTTTGTGGTTGTAGCTCCTCATTTGGCTTCCACCACACCATTACACGCCCATCGGATCCAGAAATACGTTATACTTGCTCTCGTTCGCAAATATAACGTCATCCCACCAAGTTTCAGGCTTCTTAATGTACTCCCTGGCAAAACTCAAACGAGCTTTTCGGTTGCGTAAATTAACCAATGGCTTACGACGTGCTACTCGGCCATGAAAACCCCTTTTTCTTATGGTTCTTCGTGTAGTAGATGCAGATATTTTCTTTTTAAACTCATTGAGCACCTCTGTGACTAATTTGGGAGCACTCAAGCGTGGGTTAGATTTTATTTTTCGCACAATTGAACTTTCTTCCCGCTCGGTCAATTTTTTTGTCTGCTTTATGAAGTGTATTCTTCCTTCAATTCTGTGCCTTCTGACAAAGTCCCCAACTGTATTTGGTTTCATATTCAGAATTTCAGCAATCTCTTTGTACTTTTTACCTTTTTCATAATGGAAAATAAAAAGTTTTCGCTCTTCTAAAGGAGTGTTTTTTCCTTTGCGCCCCATTTGTATAATTTGCAGTGAAGTAGAATTTTGGACAGACAAGAAAGGAGGTGTTATGCACTTTTATTAAAACGTATCTCTATATTGATGGAAAAGTAACTGAATAACATGTTTTTTTGCGAATAGCATATAAATAGGCGAAAAACCGAATATTAACGGCGCCATTTTTTCCATATATTTGAATACTCATACTGACAACATTTATTTAAGTTTTTGCTATTCTTCTGATTACCTATCTATTTCGCTAATGCCAGGGTATTATTATCGATAAACTTAAAAACCGAATATTAATGACACTAACTGTATATATATAAATTAATTTTAATATTGTAAGGTGCTTATTGTAGATGTTTTAAGGCGATATTGTTACTATTAATATTTTTATCGCTCTGTTCTATAGAACTGCCACCACTGTGCATTGAAGCGTAAAAGATCTGTTTTGGTCATTTGTTTTGTTTGCAATTTTACGGCGGGTGATATTGATTGTGGGTTTTTACTTCTTCTGAATTTTAGCATCCCTGTTAAATTTTCCCGTCATTGTCGTCCGCTTGCGTTGGACTTCTTTAGGACGAATTATGCGAAATTGTGTTCTTTCCATAGATTATGCGAGGATTACAATTTTCATTACGAGTTTATTGATTTGAACTGTGGCATTGCCAATATTAAACGTAATTTGCTTTCTAATATTAATTTGTAGATTTTATAGCTTATATTTTCATAGTTAATTCGGGTATATTTTTATTAGGTTTAAGTTTGTATATCAATTGTTTTTATATTCAGCTAGTGATTGAGTTCAGTTGATTCGTTTTCTCGTTGTCATAACTTATTTGATTGTATAGTTCGGACTGTAGTCTGTACGTGTCTCTACGTCATGGAGACGACCTCCTCGGTTGGGTGAGGGCGGATAAGTAAGAAGTGAGACCGTTCGAGAGAAAAAAAATGTATCGGATATTATAGTTTAATTAAGTTGCCATCGTCCAATATTTCTTTTAAAATACAACTGGCTGCAACATTGAAATTTTCGTCAGAAGGGTTTTTATCTTCTTGAACAGAAGCAAACCATATCTGCTATACAAAAAACAAAACAGTTCAACACATATTTTTAGCAAATTCATTTATGTTATTTTAACTTAAGTTTATTACTTGTAATTACTGTTACTTTAAATTACTTGAATGTGTATTTTGCGCCAATAATAAATCGCCTTAAAGAAAAATCAAAATAAACAACGCAAACCTGACAGCTGCCAACTGATCGATTTTTGACAAAAAAAAAAAAAAAACGATAAAAACAGATTCAATGACACCATTTTCTGATTCGAACATGAAATCGATAATATTGCACAGGATGCCTAAATAAAAACAAATAAATATTTTATTTAAAGTTAATTTTAAATGTTTTTTTCTTTTATTATTTAAGAAATACATTATTTATAAATTTAAGTTTTTCAAGAAAATTGTGTATATTTAAAGTTTTAGATACAAAATCACTATGAAGGGGAGCAGCACACACGACTGTTGTATTAGACCAACGCCTCACTACTATACATCTATACTGTCGTTGACGGCCTGGTAGGGTTCTCAGGTGACAGTTCGGCCAATCCTGCAGATAAATCGTCCTAGATTTGGGGTTGGTCTTCATCTTCGGTCCCGTTAGCGTTGAATTCGGGATAATAATCACACCATGACATAAGTTTATCAGATGTTAAAACGGACTTAAATTAAATTACTTGTGCTCTAGTTTACGTGATTTACCAGTAGCAGTGGGTTCATTCTCGAATACTAAATTGTTCATGGTATAATTACGGGCTTCTGCGTATTTTCTATCAAAACTGATCTTCCATTTTTCTCTTTGTCGAGCAATGTTTTCCAGGACCTGTTGGTTTCTCTCCTCTGTGGTGACGTTGTCGGAGGGTTTTGTTTTGAAGAGTGGTGATTCTGTACGACGTCGTTTATCTTGAAATTGAAGACGATTTCGATTGGAGTAAATCCGGTTGTAGATTTTATTTGGGAGTTGACGATCCATTGGAATTCGTGGAGTTTAGCTTCCCAGTCCTTCGGGTTATCGGTTATAATTAAGTTGGCGTTCGCTCTCTCAACTTGATCGTTGGGTCTAGGTGTACGTATCGCATTCTTCGTATGCATGATGTTGTGTTCGCCGCAATACCTTTTAAACATTTTAAGGGTAAAATCTGATCCTTTATCGATGACTATTTCTCCGGGGAGCTCAAAATACTCAGATATTTCATTTAAAACATTTAAGACCGGCATTGTTTTGGTGCTTCTTACGTCTTTGATGATTAAAAACTTTGAGAACGCATCGGATACTGAGAGTACATGCGTATTGCCTTTCCGGGAACGTATGAGAGGACAAACATGATCGATGTGGATCAAAAGAAACGGTACAGGTTTAGGTGAATAAATGTAACGTAATGCATACGCCCTTCTGGTTTTCCGCCTCGTGAGTGATTGTAACAGCATGAAACATAGGAAGCTATGTACTACTTCACAAATTTTCTCATCTTCGGGAACTAAAATATTTGTTGTATCTATTGTGAAATGACCCATTTCATCGTGAAAACGTTTAACAATTCTACATCTTACAGCCTTTGGGTCCACAAACTTCAGGGTATTTTCGATTTTTCGGTACAAGCGATGATTCTTAATTTCGTATTTCAAGCGTAATGTTTTTCTTCCGCCGATTTTACTTTACAGGTTAGTACGGCCATAATATGGTTTAGACGCTGATTTTGTAGTTGCATGATTAAGATCCAATCTTCGATTATCAAGCACAGTGTAAACGAGTACAGCTGGCTCCGCTTCAGTAGGTTGTTCGTCCAGAGATCTGCTTAATGCATTAACGTGTGCTAAATGACTACGTTGTCGATGAACTGATTCAAAATCAAATCCAAGGAGGAAATTATCTTTTTCGGATTTATGTAACAGTTTTGTAAGCGCTTTGGAGATCAAAGCACACCGAGGCACAAATTTTCGGAAAAATCCAGTAAGACCCAGGAAACGACGTATTTCTGTAACGTTGGTTGGCCTCTTAAAATTTAGTATTGCAGCGATTTTCTGATCTCCCAATTCGAGATGGAACACTTGCCGAAGCGTACGTGAATTTGAAGGACGTATAATCTCGGTTCTCAATAAATCGTTAATAATATCTGACACCACGGCTCGTTTAGCGAAAGGTATTCGGTAAGCTTCCGAATTTATTGATTCGTCGGTGGTAAGTTTAATATTTATTTTAAATTTGTTACATTTACCCAGTTTAAACACATTTTTAGCAATACATTTTCGGTTATTTGAGATTATATCCTTAAGATGATGAAATTTCCTCTTGTTAGGCGGTACTTCCGATCTGCACTTCATCTTCCTGCAACTAGCATTCATCTGCTTTTAAAATTATCTTTTGTTCTATCCGAAGTATAACATCTCGACCGAGCAACAGATCTTCATTATTAATTAAGTTGTTGTTAACTATTAAGAGATTTGCATCTAAACGACTATGATCAATCTTAAGCGATATGTTAATTTTACCGCCCGCGAAACCCGATAATAGTTTTGCACACCATTCCACATTAGCCAGCTTTTCCGACACGCTCTTTCGGACTAAGCTGTATTTACTGCCGGGATCTACAAATGCAATTAAGTTCTTACCCTTTACTCGTATGGTTTCAATATTTGTGCCACTCTGTGATTTTATGCACATTTGATCTACTTTTGCTCGGGCACTCATCACTTTTATGCGTCGTGTGTTGACAGTACAAATATCGATTCTTTCGCTGAGGTTCGTGGCATTTAATTGATATGTGTCCAACTTGGTGGCAATTATAACATTTGACATCACCATCGCGTTTTTTAATTGTTTTTACGGTATTCTGTTTCGTGTTACAATTATTCACATTATTTTTATTTCGATTATAAACAAAATAACTTCACTGGAGTATAGGTACAATAGGCGTTTATGTCCTCAAGTGAGTGCATTTTTCGTATTTACGCGAAATAATCTTGCGAAGGCCGCAATCGTTAATACCGTTTATGATATGATAGGCAATATCTCGCTCGGGCAGATTTGCTTTAGAACATACTGCCATCATTCTATAAAAATGCTCTTGAGGCGTTTCGTTTGCTCGACGTCGCATATTTCTCATCACTATATGTGTGTTGGCGACACTACTTCACACGGTCTTCGAAAAATTTGTCTTTAAATCTTTTCCACAACGCGAAAAATTCTTGAGTCTATCCACAGTTTAGCCGATTCGGATATTTTTTGTTTTACCACGAATAAATGAATTAATTTCGTCTTCGTACCTGTAATCGAAAGGTTTCTTTCGCGTAATAAATTTGTCAATTGTTCAACCTTCAACGTGTTAATTTTTAACATTTTGTAACGTACAGTGAATCACAGTGAAAAGTATCCACATGAATCTCCTATATTAAAAATGTGATTGTTGATAGTTAATTCATTAATTAAATTTTTTTTATTTTTTTTTTTATTTTAGCATTAACATCTTAACTTAAAATTAATGAAATAAAATTAGCAAAATTCATTTAAATTCAGATAAAAAATAATAATTGTTAAACAACATCAATTTCTACCTCACAGTGAAAAATAAATATATACACTGTGATCTATACGGTCAAGCGACAGTGTTGCCAGATGACACCAAAGTCATTTTTTTTTGTGCTGATTTCAATTCTGACCCTAGCAACAATCAGAATCTGTAACACCCCTGAATATTTACTAGATAAAATGATAAATTTCCTACAAAATGCAATTTACTTCATTACATTACTTATAATAAAACTATAAGATATTGCTCATTGCGCAAAAATTAATATTAGGTTAATAATCGTGTTTGTTTTATAGCTGCATCCAGCAACTTTATGAAAGAATTCATGACTTTTGGTGACCTCAATATTTTGCAGCTGTTTTTCGACGAATATTTGCTTCATCTCATACTTTTTGGGGTTTGCCCGCTTTGTTTACTCCGGCTTCTACCCATTATTTCTCTACAATCTAAACGTAAGAGATGTCTTGTTTGTGCAGATATTGAAACATTTTTCGCTGATAAACTGTTGTTGCCTTTTGCCGCGACTTTTTTACTCTATTTAGTAAAGAAGTGGACTAAATAGAATAATCGAATAATAATTGTTTCAATAATTTTGTTGGATTTTCCTCTTTTTTTATTAATACATAACATAAAAATTTTGGACTGAAACATAGTTATGTTTATGGAAAATTTATCATTCTAACTAGTAAAGATATTAGGTTATGTATGTAATATATCACTGCAAAAAGCAAACCGTTTGTAATCAAAACTTCTTCTAATTTATTATGTGGTTGATGCGCCAACAGTGGTAATAACACAAATATTTTATGATAATAAAATTTCAAATTACAACAGTACTTGTTTTTTCAATTCTAATCAAGTCAATATTAATATTTCGTTTTTACTTGGACAACTATGTTTATAAAACGCTTATTTAAGTGAGTGTGAATTAGTTTAACGCGAAACTGAATTTTATTTATTAAAATTTTAAATCAGATATTTTATGTGCACTCTTAGTTTTTGTAAAGTTTAAAGAACATTCAAAGACTTCATATCTGTAAAAAGTTATAAGTAGGATAATTTAAAATATCATCGAAAATCGTAATGAAAATATTCGTTTTGTAAATAAAAAATTACAGTAATTTACATCAATATTTATTTATGTTACAAAATTTGTTTACACACAACAGTACTCCAATTTTGTACATTTTATGTTTTCTTTTTTTCGTTATCAGTAGAATTTTCATCTAATATCGTGTGACCTACTGTTTCGGGAGGGTGCTCAAGCACATGATCAATAAGTCCACAGTTTTTTGCTTCTTCTGGAGACATAAAATTATCACGTTCCATACGCTCAAAAAGCGCTTCATAGGTTTGATTCGTGTGTTTAACATATATATTAGTTATCTGCTTTTTCAATTTCACAATCTCTTCTGCTTGTATTTGAATGTCAGTCGCTTGGCCCTAGAATAATAACTGATGTAATTATTTTGTGAATATAAAAGTATTAGAAATAAAAAGCTAATTTACAGCGAAATAAATATAGCATATTTATACAATAACACTAGTTGACAATTTGTTCACAGTTTAAAATATGTATGGGGCTATAAACTCAGACTGTTTAACATTGGAAAAAATAGTGAAAAAAATTAAGTACGTTAAGATATTTATAAAGAATGAAAAAAATAAGAGTGGAACTACATTACGGACATAAAATTGAAAATAAAGTTTTATTTCTATTTTTAAATTTATTTTTATTTGTTACCCTTATGACACTCAACAATAGTCACCCTATCATATTCTGGTCCCAAAAACTTTCTCAAATGATGTTAAATTTTAATGGAACCGTTCACCATGCTCGTTACTCATATTTCCAATGTTTCTGGAAAAACTCCAAATAGGAATATAAAAATTAATTTTGAGGAACATGTTTACATCCATCGCTTCGAAGTTCATAAGTAAATCATCAAAAACATTTTTGCAATTTGTAGTTTTTTATTTACAAAAAATTCTCGAACAACAAATATTAAAGAGGTTCAGACAGCCCGTACTTCGCCAGTCAAGGGACTCTCAAAGTTGAAATCATTCAAATTTTAGGACTCAAAAATATTCTTAGTTTTAATTTAGATTCGAAAATAGACTGCATGCATGTGTGTCTTCTTCAAAATCTTCACAAAAAAATGTATCTATCATAAAACTGTTATGGTACGTGGACAAACAAAAAGGGATAATTAACCGCAATAGGTAGCCTTTCTTATAATTATGTAATATTCAGTGAACAAAAAAATTATTTTTGTAAACTTGTGTAATCAGATGGTTTTATTTCAGAATTTTTTTAAATAAATCAAAATCTTTATAGAGAAAAAATGAATTTTATTCACCTTTGCCAAGATAAATTAATATTTCTAAAACGATTGCGCAGATTAAAATGTTTAGCCTTACTTAATTTCTGTTCTCTGGAATTTAAGTTTTTTAGTTTATTCTATTGATTAAACCGTTGTCTTAAGCCCTCTATTTTCGAAATAACGGTGATTCTCGAAATCACAAACTAACCCAAAAAAACGGATACGCAAATTAGGTTTACCCGTCGGGTGCGCCGTTTGTCGGGTTTTAAACTAGCACAGTGTAATATTAATTTTATGCTTTAATTCGTTGCAAAATATATAGTTTGTTAAGGATAATACGAAAAAGCTTTCCAATACATTAGTTTAATATCAGTATTTACTTCATCTCTAAAAAGGTGTTGATATGCTAAAAAAAAATTCTAAAATAAAACCATATGATTAAAAAAAAAACATTGTAAGTGTTGTACGCTATACTTATTTCGTTAAGTGTAAATACAAAAAAAAATAATAATAATAATAATAAATAATAATACTAATAATAATAATAATAATAATAATAATAATAATAATAATAATAACAATGACAATGACAATGGCAATGGCAATGGCAATGGCACTGGCAATGGCAATGGCAATGGCAATGGCAATGGCAATGGCAATGGCAATGGCAATGGCAATGGCAATGGCAATGGCAATGGCAATGGCAATGGCAATGGCAATGGCAATGGCAATGGCAATGGCAATGGCAATGGCAATGGCAATGGCAATGGCAATGGCAATGGCAATGGCAATGGCAATGGCAATGGCAATGGCAATGGCAATGGCAATGGCAATGGCAATGGCAATGGCAATGGCAATGGCAATGGCAATGGCAATGGCAATGGCAATGGCAATGGCAATGGCAATGGCAATGGCAATGGCAATGGCAATGGCAATGGCAATGGCAATGGCAATGGCAATGGCAATGGCAATGGCAATGGCAATGGCAATGGCAATGGCAATGGCAATGGCAATGGCAATGGCAATGGCAATGGCAATGGCAATGGCAATGGCAATGGCAATGGCAATGGCAATGGCAATGGCAATGGCAATGGCAATGGCAATGGCAATGGCAATGGCAATGGCAATGGCAATGGCAATGGCAATGGCAATGGCAATGGCAATGGCAATGGCAATGGCAATGGCAATGGCAATGGCAATGGCAATGGCAATGGCAATGGCAATGGCAATGGCAATGGCAATGGCAATGGCAATGGCAATGGCAATGGCAATGGCAAGGCAATGGCAAGGCAATGGCAAGGCAATGGCAATGGCAATGGCAATGGCAATGGCAATGGCAATGGCAATGGCAATGGCAATGGCAATGGCAAATAATAATAATAATAATAATAATAATAATAATAATAATAATAATAATAATAATAATAATAATAATAATAATAATAATAATAATAATAATAATAATAATAATAATAATAATAATAATAATAATAATAATAATAATAATAATAATAATAATAATAATAATAATAATAATAATAATAATAATAATAATAATAATAATAATAATAATAATAATAATAATAATAATAATAATAATAATAATAATAATAATAATAATAATAATAATAATAATAATAATAATAATAATAATAATAATAATAATAATAATAATAATAATAATAATAATAATAATAATAATAATAATAATAATAATAATAATAATAATAATAATAATAATAATAATAATAATAATAATAATAATAATAATAATAATAATAATAATAATAATAATAATAATAATAATAATAATAATAATAATAATAATAATAATAATAATAATAATAATAATAATAATAATAATAATAATAATAATAATAATAATAATAATAATAATAATAATAATAATAATAATAATAATAATAATAATAATAATAATAATAATAATAATAATAATAATAATAATAATAATAATAATAATAATAATAATAATAATAATAATAATAATAATAATAATAATAATAATAATAATAATAATAATAATAATAATAATAATAATAATAATAATAATAATAATAATAATAATAATAATAATAATAATAATAATAATAATAATAATAATAATAATAATAATAATAATAATAATAATAATAATAATAATAATAATAATAATAATAATAATAATAATAATAATAATAATAATAATAATAATAATAATAATAATAATAATAATAATAATAATAATAATAATAATAATAATAATAATAATAATAATAATAATAATAATAATAATAATAATAATAATAATAATAATAATAATAATAATAATAATAATAATAATAATAATAATAATAATAATAATAATAATAATAATAATAATAATAATAATAATAATAATAATAATAATAATAATAATAATAATAATAATAATAATAATAATAATAATAATAATAATAATAATAATAATAATAATAATAATAATAATAATAATAATAATAATAATAATACTAATAATAAAAAACAAATATTGTTAACCAAAATTTCACAAAGATCTTCGTTGACAAAAAATTGCCTAACGCCTTCTTAATTGTGATTCAATTAATCAAAGTCAATCAATACTTCTTATATCTTAATGCTAATGAATTTACAGGCGGGTGTGCAGTGAAGTGCAAAGTGTAACATGATTTAATCCTTCAACACCCTGTACTTAATTAAATTCAAATGAACGAAGTATTTTGCTTGTATGACCATTATACACATGACCTCTCCCTCCAAAGACAGATTAATGAGAAAAATAATGTAAAAAATGGGTTCAGGTTTGGGTTCGGGTTAATCAAAATAAGTTCAGGTTCAAAATTAAATCAAAATAAGTTCAGGTTCAAAATTAAATAAAAAAAATACGACGGTTTTTTTTCGCCCAATTGACAAGCAAAATCGTGTTCCATGAATCAAAATAAGAAACTATGCTCAAGGGACCATACCTCTAAAATGAATTCTGATGTTGCTTATTTTGACCCAAAGGTCAAATTTTGAAAAATCCCACTTTAACCCATTTAAAGTGCCCCAATCGAGTCTAAATGTAGGATCGACCCGCACATTTAGGCAAAAAGGAATTTGGAAAATGCAATGTAATTATATTGTGTTGTGTAGATTTTTTCAGTATTTCAAAAGACTCAATATAAATGTAAAGTGAAATGCAAAAAAAAAATAATAAAGAAAAAGAAAGAATTTTAAAAGAAATTTTAAAAACAATTTAAAAATAATTTATAAACATTCCAACACATTTAAAATATATATTCAATATATTTTGTGACATCTTTTGTTGTGCTGTGCTGATGTTTTGAATATTTTTCCAAAGTGAGTGCCAACTAAAAAAATTTTTAAAACTTTTGATTATGGTCTTTGGTTTAAGCTATATTTAATTTTTAGTGTTGTCTTTTTATTTTTTCAGCGAAATGAAACCACCATCCTCTACACCGCAAGATGAAGCAGATGAGCGAAAGTGCTACTCAAGTAGCATATAAGTTGATTGGAATTTGGGAAAAACTTGGTATGGAAATAATGCCGAATAATAGTGTATTGATTAAATTTAATAGATTGCTCAACAAATATCAATCCGAAGGCAAGCAAAGATAGTATAACCCATTTCCAGAATTTGTAAAAACTCTGAAAAAAATTTTTTACATTGGAAAATGTAAATGCGATTTGAAGGCATCTGTATGTACATGCGGATTGGTTGCAGAACGCCTCAAAAAGTTTATGCACGATCAACATAATCAGAGAAGAAAAACAGTCGATGCATTTATGGATGGAAAATGAAGAGTAAAGAGCGGCGGTTATGTTATCAATGCCAACAATGCATCCTGATGATTCAACATACGTACCGCCATCGGTTGAAGAAGATATGGATAGAAGCAATGGTTCACAATACACAGAAAGATGATTGTTTTAACTTTGCCTTGATGTGTGATAGATTTGGTGTGTCTGATAGAGTAACATCAGCATTGGGAACGGCTCTTTTCCAAGATTTCAAAATAAAAGATCGGCATGGCGAACCTCTCGTCATGGATAAATCGAAAGTTTGCAAAGAAAAAGACAAATGCAGACGAGAAGTGTTTCGCAAACGGTTAGACGATACCAATTTTTTAGCGTTTTCATTCAATGTAGAAAAAATGGTACTGTAACGAGATATGAAATTGATGGGAAGTATCATACTAGGATGGTAAAGCATCCGCATCTTGATATTTCGAGAGAAACCAAGTTCTCAATTGATTGGTTACGTAAGACTGGAACATGAATATCACTGGATGCATTAATTGATACATGCACTGATGGTGAGCCAACAAACACTGGGCCACACGGTGGAATTATACGACGATTTGAATTGCTGTTAAAAAGATCATTGCATTGGCCCGTTTGCCTTCTACACTTCAACGAACTTCCGTTGAAAAATATGCCACCTGCTCCAGAAAAAATTGAATTTTCCACCGATTCGAAGTACTTATACGACATTGCCCATGCAATTTCTAGCGACGTTGTTTCTGTGGATCTGGGTGACATCAAACCAGGGAAAATTGTACATTCTCACTGGCTCACCAAGGCCGCTAGATTATTACGATTATATGTGACAGCGGAAAATATATCCGAAAATTTACGGATTCTGGTTAAGTTTATAATTAATTGTTATATGCCAATGTACTTCAATATGTAGTATTACAGCTCTGTCGTGTACGGTAGAGTATTATTTTTCAAGTTCACTAGTTGGTCACTGTTTCTACAACCTCCTTTACGCAGCATTGTGACATTCGGAAAATATCTTGCTATCAATGTTGTTTAATGACAGCATAGAAAAGCGTGACTATGCTATAAAGAAAATTTTACGCTATCGAACCGATGTTGAAAACCCAACAGAACGTATAGTTTATAAAAAACCAGATATAAACTTTCATTGCACAAATTACACGGAAATGATCAATTTGAATAATATAAATAACGTATTTGAACCACCATACACGCGTAACATTCCGTAAGATACATTGAAAGAATATTTAAATAAAGATGATCCACCGTTTAATGATTTAAACATTCCGTCACATATTCAATTGCTAGCTAACGTTTCCAAACGAGTTATACCAGAAAATGAAGACGCTGTTATGGCGACGACATCAGAGAGCTGTGAGAAATTGCCCAGACTTGAGAACTTCTATTAAGTTGTATTAAAATAATAAACTCCATAACAAAACAGACAGCCATTTCGCTGATTGTTTCATGTAAAGTGCCAAAAATGATGATTTTTTGAAATTTTTGTATGGAGACCACCATGGAAATTCCAGGGGGTGTGCCACTAGCATGGGTGGATCGGCTCTCCAAAGTTGGTGGGGGTCGGTCATACATTTAGACTTTAAATGGGTCAAAGAGGGATTTTTCAAAATTTGACCTTTGGGTCAAAATAATGAACATCAGACTTCATTTTAGAGGTATGGTTCCTTAGGCAAAGTTTCTTATTTTGATCCCTAGAATACGATTTTCCTTGTCACTTGGGCGGTTTTTAAGTCCACTCGCCCTTGGTTTAAAAACACATTTTTTTACAAATTCAGTTTTATTCATATTAATATAAAATAGACATATGGTAATTAATAATGGAATATGATGTCGGGTAAATGTCCACCTCTAGTACGTCGGCAGACGTCCGTTCTTTTCACAAAATTTTGAACCACACTGTGTAACAAGGCCTCTCTTATCTCGTCAATGCAGCTACGAATTTCATCTTTCAGGGTGTCAGTTGTGTGTGATTTGTTCACGTAAAATGGCCCCATAGAAAATAATCCAGCGACGTTAAATCACAAGAACGAGGCGGCCAATTGACATCGCCAAATCGGGAAATTACGCGACCGGGAAATTTTTCATGCAATAACTGAATTCTTTGGCTGGCTGTGTGGCTTGTGGCGTTGTCCTGCTGAAACCATAGTTCACTGATGTAAGCATTAACCAATTGTGGCCACAAAAAATTGGTTACATGGTTTGGTAGCGCAGAAAATTCACGGTGAAGACATTTCCTTGGTCATTTTCGTAATACGGGCCGATGATGCCGCCTAACCACAAACCGCACCATACGGTCGCTTTCTTTGGATGTAATGGCTTTTTGTGGATTTTGTGAGCCCCATATGCGACAATTTTGTTTGTTTACATAATCGCCTAATTGAAAATTGACCTCTTCACTAAAGATGATTTTGTTGCAAAATTAATAAAACCGTTAATTTAGTTAAAGTTTTTAAAAACAACCTAAATTCTGCAAGGTTTCCCAATAGCGATAACTTTTTAAAACATATTACCAAAACCAAAACAAAAGAGTTTGCAATCGATTGTTTAATATTGAATCTGACCAAAATATAGCTGACGATGATCTTTACGAAGAAGAAGATGTGGATCTAAACGAAAACAATTTTCTAGACAAGCTCATCAAAACAATACGCGGTATTGCAAATGTTAAAAAATCTAATGCAAAAAGTATCACTAACAAAAAGAAGAGCAGAAAAACTTTTTAATACAATTTTATCGCTATCACCAATATCGCACCGCAAGGTTCTGTTTTTTCCCCTACGCTATTTCTAATATTTCTTAACGACTTCATTCCATGGAAAATTTAGATATTGGGAAATCAGATGCTCTTGATGTCCTGGGTATAAGAATTCACCATGGAGTTCATTAGAACGATCACATATTTTATGTGTCGAAAGAAGCATTCAAACATTAAAACAGTGCAAGAAATACTTCACTCTATCTGATCTTCTTAATATTTACAAGGCCTGCCATATAACCGACCCAAAATGGCATACAACTTTCATGTATTGCCCGGTGCTTCAAAGTCTATTTTGGAGCTTCTCTACCGCGTACAGGAGAGGGCGAAGGTACTTATTAATGACGGCAGGGTAGTCAACTCTATCGATTCGTTAGAGCATCGTCGCAATGTGGTGTGTATCTCAGTGTTCTATCGATACTATAACGGAATGACGTAATAAGGTAATTAATTCCTAATGACATATTTTCACGTAGTACTAGTTTTCTCATAGAGCGTATCCCTTTGTAGTTGATTATGTCCAATGAATAGCACAACGCATTATAGAGAGAATTCTTATTTTGCTGCACCGTTAATCTGTGAAACGATCTTCCCTCTACAGTTCTACTACCCCGAAGTGGTTGTTCTCATAATCTCTCCCCATACGCACGCTTATCAATGCTTAAGTCTGAGGAGACCATGATGTTAAACTAGCTGTATGTGCAGCACAAAAGACGACCTTTGCAGATGCTGTGGCGTTCGCACTGGCTCAGGATACAGCTCGCACGATATCAAAGCCACAAATACACAAGGTACGTAATCTAGAAGTTGGCATACAATACACCTTCCCTATAAACACCGGTGCAACACAGTCTATAATCAGACCCGATATATTGAAGGAAAAGTGTGAAGTACTCAATAATATCAGACGACGAACAGCTACCGGAGAGTCTACCACCGTCTAGGGAAAAATTGAGGTGAAGGTGACTATAGCGAACATTACCGTAAGCCATATTATTATTGTCGCTGATATTGTCGACGAGGTTATCATTGGTGCTGACTTTATGATAGTCCATGGCATCAATTTGAATATAGGGCAACAGATAGTGAGTTGGCGTAATGTAGATATACCTCTTGACGTGGGATACCAGCATCAAGTGAATGCCAGTAGATTAGTTGCTGTCAAACAACAAAAATTACCACCTCAGACTGAGTCATTGATATGGACGCGTATATAGGGAGATTATGAGGACAACCGCTTGTGGGTAGTAGAACCAGCAGAAATTAAGGTGGACTTGTCAGCAAAGGTCCTTGTCAAATCTAATAAAAAAGAATAGTCCCAATGAGAACGCTCAATTTATCAGGCCACGAAAAATTAATTAACGAAAACTCCGAGGTAGCCCAATGTGCTCCAGTAGAAGCGGTAATAAACAGCGAACGATTGCCGGAACCTGCCTATATATCAGTCAAGGACCAACAGGTATTTAACGAAAATACACGTTTTTAAAAAGATAAAAACGTAACAATAATTATTTTTAACAGCTTGTGATCCGAAATCTAAGATTATAATCTGTTTTGAAAATATCGGTGCGTTATCTTCGTTACATTTTGGGGTAGATGCGACCTTTGGTAAGACTTCTTCCTCTATTAAAAACTGTAATATATCAATCGGTAGCCATTTGTACTTCGATTTTTCGCGCATTACTATGATGCCAAAGCTATTGGTGGTGCTTTATTATTAACTGTATTTTCTTAAATGATTTCCAGTGCGTTTGAAAAAATGTTTACTTTCACGCTGATCATCTGCTTATTTTATTTATAACAATCTGACACATCGTATTGTAGAATTCATAAAGGACAATATTATATGGGATACAAAAGTTTTCTTAAGCGCTCGCAATTGACTTAACGAGACGGGCATTTCAATAAATCCGTGAATTTAAATTCCCCGGCTCTTAACTGAAAGTGTAATACTGCTCCTGTCAACAGACATCTGTCGCTTGATTCCTGTAAAAATTTGATCAAGCTATGTCATTTAGTTTATGTGATAGCAATTTGATTTTAGGAGAAATTGGAAAAAATGAATTTTGTGTGCTCATTAAGCATTATAAATAAGCTTTATTAATACCATGCGAACTTGGCTCTATCAATTTTAATGGTGAAAAAGTGGTTTATTAAATTTGAACTTCTTGGACGCCCAGTTGATGTTTCTACATCCGAAACAATTGAAAAAAACTTACGATATTGTGTTGACCGATAGAAAATTTAAAGTGCGAAAGATTTTGAAAGCATTAGCATCTTACATGGGTCAGTGTTTTCAATTTTGTATGCTCACATGGATATGAGAAAGCTTTCTACACGATGGATACCTCGTTTGCTCACAGTCGACAACAAACGCAATCTTGTGGCGTGACAATTTCGCAGGAGTCTTTGGTGTTTTTCAACCGCAATATGGAATAGTTTTTGCAACGTTTTGTAACCGTACACAAAAATTGGATCCACGAAAGCACACCAGAAGCCAAACGCTAGTTAAAAGAGTAGTTTTACGTGTGAATCGCCGTCAAAGGCTAAAGTGGGTTTATCAGCCAATAAATTCATGGAGAACGTTTTTTGGGATGCACTCGGTATAATCCACATTATCTACCTTCAAAAGGGTAAAGCAATCAATAAAAATAAAATGAAAAAGCAAAAACGGGTCCTCCATTCAAAAAATTCCGTACCAATTGAACTGCCCTCTTATAATGAATATATGTAGAACCCAGTAGACGTTTTCACAGAAATTTCATTTTTCTGGATGACAAACAAAAACGTCCATGCTAACACCACAAGTTGTTAAACGACCAATAATACATAATAACACGTAAACCTCGTTTTATTAATAATTTTTTGCCAGCTTAATAGAAAAACCTTTGATTTAATTTTCTACTAAAAACAACACAAAAATTTGAATCTAAGCCCTTAATACCTAGAAAAAAATTATCCCACTTACTGAAACAATCAAATAAATTTCAATAAATAAAACAATATGTACAATTCATCGGGCAAATCATTTTCCATGAGGCAAATCATTGCCTTCAAAAATAACTTCACTAAGGCGAGTGCAACAGCTTTAAACTTCATTACTATTAGTTTCGAATGTCCAAACTATTATTCTATTGCGGTTAAATCAAATTTAAAGATTTAGTACATATTTGATTCATAGTTGTATTGGTCGCAAATCGATACAACAATGGCATAAATAACAATGTGATCTAATTACGAAGCGAGTTTATAACTTTTAAATAATAACGGTCTAATTCATAATAAAAACCTTATTTTAGGTTTTATGTATATATTAGTTATTAAACACTTTTTGTCTTATAAGCCAAAAATAAAAATATTCATTCATAAACGTTTAATAAGAGCAAATTAACTATTATACGTTTTTATTGTTCTGCTGGCAACACCATGTTATTTAATATGTCACTTTCGGCTTTGTGATGATAAAATATAACTATAAGTACTCTTTAAGAATTCATAAAATTAGTGAAATATTAATGAAATTGTTAAAAAAAATCTATGTAAATTGAATAATATTACGCATTGATAAAAAAAATTAACTAAAACAAACTGTAAAATTCCACAAGATTGACCTTTAAAACAGTTTTTTTACTGAATTCAAAAAGCTGATACTTAACCGCTTTCTTTTTTTTTCTTTGTCCATCACTGTTTTGTTTTCCTTTATATTTAGTTGCTCTTTTTATAAAACAATTTATTTTATAAATTATTTATTTATTAATTGTAAATTCAATGCAACAAGAACATGTCTTATTTTATAGTATTGTTTAGTTAATTGGCATAAATATAAAAACTATATTAAAAATGGAAAAGTTAATAAATTAAATTTAGAAGATTTAAATAAAAAACTGAAAAAGTACAACTATATTACACAAACTTTGTAACAACGAAAAGTGCTTAAATACGGCGGCTTTAAAATGGTTTGCATTGCTTATTATTTGTAATTGAGAGAGTAATTGGCTCCAAAGGCGAAGAGAAATTATGAAAAAGTGCTGCTCAAAGGCAGCCATGATATATTTAATACAATTTATCCTTTTTCCTCTGTTAGATCTAGAAAATTTTATTCTTCGATATAAATAGGGTGGTTGCTGATTATAAATAATTCTGTGTACAACTTGTAATACTCGACACTTTAATAAATTATCAAACGTGATATTATAAATTTGTCTGGCATAATGAGATATACTGCCATTTCTTCTGATACCAAATACATTTCGTGCAACATTGTTAAATGTGATATTTAGCCTTCGTCTACTAGCGGCATCGCAGATAGCAAACAGCTCACAACCATACATTAAAGTAGGCAATAAATAGGTCTTGGGCAAAAGCATATGGAGTGGAGTAAAATATTGCTACATCCAGAGATTACGAAGCATGCCAAACGTCGTTCCACAATTGGTTTTAACATGATCCGACCGATTGAGTTCTGTATTCAGGACTTCTCCAAGATTCTTAACAGTCTCAACAATGTCTATATTTGTCCTATTAATATGTATTGGAGGTAGATGCATAATAAAGGCTTTCGGTTTCCCAATAATTAAAACAGGCGATTTTATGGAGTTTAAGCTCAGTCCATTTGCAGATGCCCATAAGTAAATTTGATGCAAATCCTACATATACATACATATATACATATATATTTTATATATATATATGTATATATATATACATATATATATACATATATATATATACATATATATATACATATATATACATACATATATATGTATATATATATATATATATATATATATATATATATATATATATATATATATATATATATTCGTGACATCCTGTAAAGACAGTGAATCACAAAATCTTGTCTCTTCTGCATGTCTTGAAAGGCACCGTTCTACGTCTAGCAACCATATTGCAAAGAAGATTTTTTACTTTTCTGTTTAAATTGCCAGCTTTGCGCGTTGAAGAGGTATTAAACAACCAAAAGTCTGCTGCGCTCTGTACGTGGCTGTTAATATCCTCACTCGATCCGCCAGTTTTGGAAATTATACTCATGTAGAATATGTGCAGATTAAAAGTAATTTATAACTTCTTTAAATGACTCCTTGTTGCTGCATTTTAGTAATTCTTCCAGAGGTTTTGTTCCAGCTGGTAGGACATTTCTTCATGCATTTCTTTAGTCGTATTGCTGAACATAACATATTAAGATTGTATAAAAAAATTGGACGTACAACGAACGAGGCTTCCGTTAGATTTTTACTTTCGGCCATGAGGGAGTGGACTCTAAACAGGAAGAATTATGAATGGAAGAATATATTGGATTGTGGACTTTCTAGGACATTATGGCCTAACCTGCCAAGATTTTTTCGGATATGTATCAGTAGGGTCTAGAGGTCAAGGTGGGCATAATTACTGGTCACTTCTTCATAAGGGATAATAAGAACACGAGACAACCGCTCGCCAGAATTTTGTAGGTTGGGCGAGAATGTAGAGCAGACAGAAACAGTGGTACATGTACTGTGCCACTGTCCTGAGCTTTAGCGTCTAATTTGGGTACAGGTAAACGATAGATAATGTATTTCTATTTTCTATTCGACTTCTACTTTATTTATGATTGCAAATTGAATAAAAAGTATTTTATTTATAAAAAATAAAAAACAAATAGAAAAATTTAAAAACAAAAATACAAATTTTAACTTATGAAAGTTTTAAAGTAGCTACAAACCTACAAAAAAAATTAAATTTATAAATGGTTTATAAGAAGCTTTATAACACTGTCGTTTATTAATACACACTTTTGGATTTTGTCCTATAAACCTGTTATAAAGCTGTTGTAAGTCATTATGAGTTAAACCGTAAATGTTTGTGTATCTTTTTAGGCGAAATTATTGTCGTAACAATATTTTACATTCGTTTGAAATAATTCATTACCAGTCTTTGGTATGGAGTTTTTCTAGTTGCTTAAAATATTCCTTCCGGTCGAGAAAATATTACCGGTTGTTTTTGCGAGGGCAGAGCTAAAGTCTATCTATAAAGTAAATCGGACGGTTGACTGGTTGTGGATAGTGAACGGCCTTTAGAAATAAAGCTTAGCTGGGAATAAGTATAATTGCACAAATTAGAGTCAGGCAATTTAACGAGTGATAGTATTATATGCTACACCGGCGAGGCGGGTAGGTGCTACCCCTTAATATGCACCCCAAAAATCTACCTTCACTCAGCAGCGGTCGGAAGCGAGCAGCTTGTGTAAAAAATACTCTGCCTTTTCGAATACACAAGCATTGTCAACCCCATCAAAAGATCAAAAGCCTTGGGTTAACTTACTGCTCCTAAATCGCAATTTTTATAAAACCAATAGAAAATTTCACAAACTAGAAATGCGGCAACAACCTCAAGCGCGAAGGAAATATTTTTTTTCAAACTGGCTCAAGTCGCATATTGCTTGAACATCAAAATTCTTGGTATCGCCAAAATACGGCGATTATAATTTATTTACATCTGGCTAAGTTTTTATATTTGAAGGCCAAAGTTAGACCCTCCGACCACTACTTTCCGATAACCGAGAAAAGTCGGAACCACTTGCACTGACTATTGCAACACCCATATATCCTTAGGCTTGGATATTCAAAAGCTCAATCCAATATCGCGGACATATAATCTGATGACGCGAAATGGTCTATAAAGAAGGCTTTCCTGGAGATTAGATGTGACGTACTTGGCAACAAGTGTAAAACAAGAAAACACTGGTTAACAAACGCTAGATCATTGACGAACGGGAAGTTAAAAGCTAATATTAATAGAGCAAACACACTTGCCTCAAAAGAACAAGCATACGAACCTCTCAATATTTCAGCGCAACAGATGTGTAAACACAATAACGATCCTGGATAAACTCTACATTGCCTCAGGATGTAATGTTTCATACACCAAATGTCTGTCGACATGGCAGAAGAGCGGCAATATCACCATAAAGGCTAAAGATAGTAAACTTCTGACTGAAGAAGCAGATCAACTTTAACGATGGTATGAACATAGTAGAATTTTCAAAGTGCTCAACCGGTCTGAAATTGAACCACGTTTAGAGACTCCCAATGTCCAAGCATCCTATCCGTTTAGGACATGAAATGTAACATAGCAGCTGAATTTACAATATAAAACTTTTTCATACTTTAACCTATCTGCACCTAAGAAAGATGCGACAAATGACAATAGTTGGAAAGGAATGATTATTCCACGCAGCTGGGTTAAAATCTTTTGCAAAATAACTGTTAATCGTGCAGAAAGGATATATACTTATTATTTCGCCTTGTTAAAACTTGTCAAGTCTTGTAGTACTTTCGCAATCCGTCACTTTTAAGTTGGTGGCATTGGTTAGGTAGAAAAAGATGGAGGGTTGTTAAAATTGAGGAAATTCTAGAAACATCTCGGCAGACCGTATTAGTTTTTTGCCACGAGTCCAAAAAACTCTTGGGAGAGTCAATGGCCAAATTCGATTTGGGGTCACAAGTATATCTCTTGAGTATACAAGGTAAATGCGTTAAGTGATGGCCAAGGTGATACTGGGTTGAGAGAACCTGAGGATAATTCTGGAAGAAGTAGTAGTAGTTGAGGATTTACTACTGGAGGAAGACAGGCGTAGTATAACGGCTGAACTGAGATATAGTTTTGTTATACTCCTAGACGAGCCCACACACGAGGCTGAGGTGATCAAGGTACATGAGATGAAGGTCCTGCAGATAAATCTTCATCGCAATAAGGCACCGTCTGCCAATTTTATTCCTATCTTGCGAAAGATGGACATGATACGGTCCTAATACGGGAACCGTAGACGGCTAATATGTTATATCAAGACCTTTGAACACAAAAGCTTTATCCTTTAAGCTTCAGGTAGTTCTCAATCTTGCTTACTTATTAAACACAAATTTAATGTTGCTTTATTCCATAGGTTTAGTGATATTACCTCCATCAGCCACTTGCTAGGAAAAACCAGCGATCTCTAAATGGTATCTTCATACTCGGTACACGATCACATTGAATCACCCCTCCGAAGCGCGTCAAGACATTTCATCGGATGCCAACGCACACTACACATGGGCGTTTTCATCCGAAGAATTTCTCGGCATTCTTTCTTTCCCGAGAATTAATTTGATACTTATCAGATGGAGGAGTAAGGTAACGGTCAACCGGGCTTGGGTACCATTCGCTCGATAGTAAACAGGAAGAATCTGACATTGGCTTTCATATGCTTTAAGCCGTATAAGTCGGCTGGACCGGATGGGATGATTCCATCGCAATTACAGAAGACTTTATACTTAACTTGTAATTGGTGGAGGTTTTTTTAGGATGTCTTTTGCTTGTTGTCATTCCTGATATCTGGAGGAAAACCAGAGTAGCTTTTATCCCGAAGGTGGGTAAATGTTCACATATTAGATCAGAGAATTTTAGTCCAATCAGTCTATCATTATTTTCTCTTAAGACATTTAAGAGATTAGTGAATATCCACATTCGGAGTAATAATCCACGATATTAACTGTGGCTATAGGTACGTCTATACCAAGGGAAGACCGGCTGAGACGGTATTCTACTCTATAGTTGGTACGATCGACAACTCCCTCGAGATGGATGTGTACGCTCTGAGAACTTTCCTCGAGAGAACCTTCAATATTATTATCTACAGTAATCCTGGGATCGCTAGGGGTTGATAATTCCGAGACATGCCTGGTTAGGAAGTTTCTGACTGGTACTGACTGTCATGGATGAATTGGCAGGGATCACGATTGAAAAAATGTCAGTATGGGGACTCCTCAGGGGGTAGCTTTATCTACTACTACGGTTGACCTCGGTAAACGGGCTGCTTGTAATATTGGAGCAGAATGTGTGTGGAGTATTTCCCGGTCGCAGATTATATTATCTGTACGGGGAAAAATCTTAACTTGAAAAGCGTGCACATGACGCGAGTACTTTGGCTAATAGCCAGCTGTGTCGCCTAGGATGATGTATGCGAAAAAAATTTCAAGTAAAAGACCGTAACTCTACCCTAAAATGTGTGTTTTCGTGTAAAAATACATTATGCAAAAAGTTAGTCATCGGATGAAGGGAAGGTGTGGCACGTAGCTTCTCAAGTTAACCACTCTCTTGAAATAAAATAATATACATACAAACTAATAATTATAAAATTTCTTTGTCTTCTTTTATTAATTTTTAATTATTTATGTACGTGCCAGCGAATGACAATACGTAGTCAAAACAAAGTATACATAAGTACTTATCTATATTTTTAAGTGTTATGTATACCAATGAAAAATCTTCCAACATTCACGCTACGTCGATATCACCCTCTGCTCCTTGCCAATCTGACGAGATCATTGTGACTCATCAAGTTAAATCGGAAAATAAAGTAGAAGCCTCTGACTCAACAAAGCCTTCTCGGTCGCGAAAGTGCGTTATATGCGCGAAGAACGATCCTTTACGGTTTTATTATTAATTCCGCGATATGAGTGTAGAGCGTAGGCTTCGAATGGTCGCGTTACACCGTGTTTGCGCACGTTGGTGACTGACCATGTAATAAAAAATTGTAAGAGGTCGGACAAATGTCCTATTTGTTATCAACCACACAATCCTTTGTTACATGGCCATGATAAAAAAGACTGCGTTAGCATCGCGTACACGACGTCCAAAAACGAACATTGTCGTAGCGTTATCGCTAACCTTGCGGGTTAATCTAATGCTGGCCTCGAAAATCCCTGTGCGGGCAGTTTTGGAAGCGTGTTGTCAACACAATTATATTTGTGCGGAATTAGTGGCAAAATTTCAAATTCCAAAAATTCAATTCGGTATTGAACGCTACTGCCGAATTGAAATAACATAGCTATATAGTACATCGCAACATATTTCTTTACCGGTTAAATTTTATAAAATGCGTGCAATAAGGACTCCACCATCCTCTATTTCGGATCGAATATTGGAATCATTCCAAAGACTCCAATTAGCCGATCCTAATTTTTATCATTCAAGTGAGGTGACGTTATTATTTGAGGTTATACCGGAAATTATGCAGGGCAGAGTCCAATCGAGTCCGGGACTTCCACTTTCCCAATATACCATCTTCGGATGGATCATATCGGGCGTTTCCCCCTCTTAATTTATATCAAATCGATCCAAGGAGAAAATATAAGGTAAAATTCTAATGAGTTACGGTATTTAAACTTTGTTTTTGGCTAATATTTTAACCGTAGTCAAATTCGGTTATTATTTTTATTATATCTTCAACTCTTGGAGAAATAAAACCTTATTTTGGAAAACAATTAATTTATATATTTCACACAATTTAATTTCAAGGTAATTATTTGAAAATCAATAAAGGAGATTTATTCTCAATTTTTAATATAAAATAAATTACATGAGTTTTACTTATTTTTCCGAGTTTTTTATATTGGATTTACGCCCTAACAATCCTCAAGTTTATCTTTTGCTATTATTTCAATGACTTCTGAAAGTATTAAGTGGTCGATATTAATCATAATTTATTGTATTTTCAAATTCTTCAATTGGGAAGATCATCAACTCTTTCCAATAACTTGGAAATACCCCGGTCATTAGTGATTCGTTTATAAAACTTAATATAATATTGCTCCCAAATTGTCTAGAATTACGTTGCTTAATATTTTCGTGGTCTGGTTCTTTCTTAATACTTTTAAAAATGTTTTTAGATCTTGTAAATTTATTGCACGAAAGTTGAACTTATAGTCAATCACAGGTATTTGACTTTCATACTGCACAACTTCAATGGAATATCTAATTTCCCTAATAGTATTTACAAATTACTTATTCAAATTTATGGCTATATGCCGATTTTCCGTTTATTCTGTATTTTTACGTATCACAGTTTGATCAGATTTTTGGGTTTCCTTATGGCAAATTCCTTAATTCGTCATTGACTGTGTTTTAATGCTTAAAAATTTGTTCTCTTTAATAATCTGAACTCATTGTTAAACCATAGTCTATAGTTTCTTTAAAATTATTATTTATTTATTTTTTAGTCGTTAATTTTTTTATTGCGCTTTCTAGGCAACGGTCAAAGCTTAATACATCTACATTGAGGTCAGGTGTTTCACCAATATTTAATATTTCACTTAATTCATTTTCGAATCTGCTTTTGTTCTATTTAATAACGTCTTTTTCTTTAAATCGATATGAAATCGAATGTGTACAGAGATTCATGGTCAGCTATGTGTATATATTATATTGTTACGTTTTTACCTTTCTTAAAACATGTATTTATGAGTTTGTAGATTGTAGTTAAAATAAAATAAATCTTGTGTTTAGTTTTTAATTAAAATCCTTTATTCAAACAGTTTTGTGCACCACTGCTTGTAGCCTTTTTTAACAATTTCTATTCTTAATTACTCCGTCTGTTTACAACTTTGTAAACAACAACAATTACTCGACAGATCTTTCTACCTAAAGATCTTCCAACCCGATCGTTGTTATAACTTAGGTTCGATCACAACCTTTTCAACCAGAATTTATCCACACTTAACTCCCTCCTGAGTTGGCTCCAACTAAGCTGGTTTTTTAGTACACGATTCACTTCACGAGTTTACTCCTTACAAACTCTCTTCACACAGAGTTCAAACCAACAAACTCTTCACATAAACTGTACTCGCTGAGTTTACTACAAATAAACTGATTGCTTTTCACATCAATGTGCTTTTCATATGGCTGAGTAAACAACACATCGAAAGCTCTCGGACCTATCGATATTTCAGGAAGATTCCATTCTTTCCTTTATTTTCTATTTAGTTCTTATGTAGCCTTAAGCATCTACACCTAAACATCGAATGTAAACATATACTTCTTTCAGCTCTTGGTATTTGTTGTAGCTTGTTATTGTCTGTTCTTTTCTTTGCTGTTAGTTTTTGTTGTTGCCGTGTTATTTTTATTTATTTACTTTATTTCTGCTAATGTTTGTTATTGCCGCTTCTGGTTATTTATAAACAGCACGTATAGTTATTCTTGCAGTTTTGTTTCTTTATTTTAGCGATATAATATACGCAGGGGTGCCCAACCTGATTTTTTTAACAATATTATTATTGTTTATATTAATTTTTGCCGTAAACATTTTATTATTATTGTTATAGTAATAGTTTTCGAGTTTTTTGTTATTCTTGTATATTCATTCATTATATGTTTTAGTCCATTATCATTAATGATACTTTCTAATTTACTTGCATAGAGATCATTCTTTCGGTCAATATTAAAATCTCCAACAATTGAAATATCACATTTTATTCCATATATTTATTCCGCAATATCTTGAAAAGTATTACAAAATTCTGTTCTTTAACCACTTGGTATCTATATATTGCTATAATTTTAAGTGATGTTTTTTTTTTTAATTTGTCAACCTACACAAACCCAATCTATATTATCTTTAATATTTTCGTTAATTTTATTGAGATTTAATATTTTTTTAAAATAAATTATTACATCACCAGTTCCAGAGGAATTTGGTAGACAGCAATAATAACCATATTTTTCTATTTCAGTTTCACTTTAATCTATATCATCAGTTTGATAAGTTTCAGTAAGTATTATGAACTCAGTTTTATCTATTCCTGCTTTAATTTATAGTTGCTTGAAGTTATTAATTAAACCTTGAATGTTAGTATATATACCACATAGTTGCCTTGGTCGATAAACCCATTTTTCTCTTTTTAAAATTAAACTTATTTTAGTACATTGACACTTACGGCTGTTACTGATATGATTTTCATCCAGTCCTAAATTCAGTCTTTTATTTTCCTTTATGCAGTTAACACAGTTCCTTTATCATATTCTTTACCTCTGTGGTTTCCATGACACTTGAAGCATACACGTTCATTCTTGCACTCAGACGACTTGTAATTATATCCTTGACATTTTAAACATTGCATAATATATGTACCATCAAAAACTCTATAGATTTCCCATCCAACGTTAAGTTTCTGACTAGCTAACACTTTCGTGTAGGATTCAAGGTATATTTTAAAATTTGCTTTAAAAAATTATATATATATTTTTTTTCGTCTCAAATATTTTAACCACTTCTATAGATATTGTATCAAACAAAATGCGTCCCCTTGTACTTCTTATACGAGATCCCTAATAAGTATGTTTAGAACGTGCCGGCTGCCAAAAATATGTGCGTTATTGAAAAACTGCTTCTTAGAATATCGGGATGTAAAATACATTGATGAAATCGCCAATTTCTGTAGAAAACCCTGGATACAAATTGTGGTGGCATGAAGATAATCCTCGCTAAATTCGTTCATTGATTGTGCATTATACATGATTAAAATAATATTGTTGATACTTGCCCTGCCCACGTATCTTTAGCATCATAAAACGTATTTCCGTTAATTTTGAGAAACCCCTTGCTGTGAGATAAGTTTCAGGGCTGATTTGGTTTTTTAAAAAACATATAACTTAGTTTTATATGGGCGTATGGCATATTTAACAACTACCTCCAACATCGACTCGGATCATTACTTAGTTGCAGCCAAGATTCGTACATGGTTAAGTGTAACGAGAAACGTGCGAACTACCACGCGAAGGAAGCTGGACGTTGCGAAGCTGCGCACTCAACAGACAGCCACTGCTTTTACCACTCAATTGACCCAAATCCTGCAAAGCAATCTTCGCCTAGATGATATTGATGCACAGTGGCAACACATTTCCCACTCCCTGGAAAGGACACCCACGACCATTCTTGGGTTTCAGAAACCTACCATAAGAAATTAATGGTATGACCATGAATGTCGCAAAGATACCGCAGCAAACAACGCTGCATACATGGCAACTCTACAGATCCTAGTAACGCGAAGAGCGCGGGAGAGATACCGAGAAAAGAGAAGAGGAGAAACGTGTTTTCCAACAAAAGAAGAAAGAAATGTAAAGACGGAAGTTGGTGGTGATCAAGATGCTCGCAAATTTTACCAGAAAATTAAATGTAGTGCTAAAGGCTTTGGTACAGTATTTCCTCCTGTAAGGATGGAAAATGAAATCTGTTGACTGACCCTGAGAGCGTGCTGAGCATATGGAGAGACCACTTTTTCTAGACCATTAGTGTCTAATGGCAGCAGTGATGAAGATACCTCCGATACAATTGAAGATGACGATGTGGAATGTGCAGCACCCAACCAGGATGAGATCAGCATGGCAATAGCACGACTTTACAATAACAACGGCGCGGGTGCCGGCGGTTTGCCGGCTGACATATTTAAGATGGGAGCCGAAGAGTTGGTAGGGTGCATACATCAGTTTATTAGAACTGTTTGGAGTTTGGTATTCCTGAAAAGCAGATAAGACTTTGCAGAATGACGTTAACTGACACAAGATCATCAGTTAAGATCATCATCTTCGAATCATTTTATACCAAACAAGACTTTAGACAGGGTGATAGTTTATCGTGTGAGCTTTTGTGATCTTTTCAATATTTTATTAGAAAAGATCGTGCGCGATGCAACTGTTAATAGAACGAGCACAATTTACACCA
The DNA here is from genome assembly GCA_023159175.1 of Wohlfahrtia magnifica. Classification (NCBI taxonomy): domain Eukaryota; kingdom Metazoa; phylum Arthropoda; class Insecta; order Diptera; family Sarcophagidae; genus Wohlfahrtia; species Wohlfahrtia magnifica. The sequence goes on along the minus strand of JAKWBJ010000165.1, from coordinate 475,322 downwards.
GGGGACATATGCTACTCGCATATGCTGATGACATTGATGCCATCAGTCGGACATTGCGAGATGTAAATGCTGCTTTTGAAAATATTGAAAAGGAATCCGTGAAAATAGGTCTGGCTGTGCACGAAGATAAAGCCAAGTTGCTGGTTTCAACGAACAGAGATTCGATAAGACTGGGTAAAAAAGTGATCGTTGGTAACTATAACTTAGGAAAAATGAACGGATTTAACTATCTCGATACAGCCATAAATAAATGAATGACATAAGTTTAGAGATAAAACGAAGAATAATACTATTTGTTATTTCGGTCTCAGCAAGCAGTTCAAGAACCAAGCTCTCTTTCGACAAATGAATATCACATTGTACAAGACGCTGATACTACCCGTAATGTTATATGGTGCAGAAGCTTGGGTACTTGCACAAGCAGATAAATATGTTCTTAGAGTCTTCGAAGAGAAAATCCTTCGTAAAATATATGGCCTTGTTTGCGTTTACGGCGAGTATAGACATAGAATCAAGAACTGTATGACTTTTATGCTGACATCGAAGTACAACGTTTGCGTTGGCTTGGATATTTCGTGAAGATGCTCCGGCAAAAAGATCTTTCGAGTTTCTAGAGGAAAGACGCAAAAGCGGACGATTGAAACTCTGATAGAAAGATTAGCTCAAAGACGATCTATTAAAACTTGGTGTGAGATATTGGGGGAAAATCGCATACCATCGAAGCGCTTGGAATTATATTCTAATTCAAGCTAAAGGCTAGAAGATTGTTAAATAGCCAACAAAGAGAACTCCTCGTAGCAATGGCCATCGACACAAGCTTAAAACCATAAGCAATAATTTTTTTTCTTAGAATATATTTTAAAATTAAACAAAAATACAACTTTAAAGCCCTATGTACACTAGCACGTAACTTGCGGAAGAACTTCTACAAGGTTTTTGAGTGTTTACACCCAACCGAAGCTTACGGAAGTTAAATTGCATAAATAGTTTGTAGAAGATATTGCGAAGAACTTGCTGCAAGAAATTGCATACGTGTTTACACACAATGTGAAAGTAGACTTTGCTTTTTTTACGAATGAATATTTAATTTCACTAGACGGAGAAGTAGAGTGGCAATATAGGCAATATAATGATATATAATGAAATAAAAATTAAAACTGTTATATCGGTTGATTTTTTAAGAGCTTTCGGATTTAAAAAACACATAAAATTTAGAGAAATGTATGAAATCTTTGAGTCGATAGAACTGTCTATATGAATTCTTTAATATTGGCTTCCAGTGTGTCAACCCTAGCGGGATTGTCCCCATAGACGTAATCTTTAACATAGCCCCACAAAAAATAGTATACAGGCGTTAAATCGAACGTTTTTTTATTTATTTATTTATTATTTATTTATTTAGTAGTATTTATAATACTTTCAATTTTACATTTATGATAATACAAAAAAAAGAGATTTCAATTTACAATATCCTTAATGAAATATATAATTTTCCTCTTAAATTCGTTTATATTATTTGTATTCTTAGTATCATCCGGCAGCATATTGTAGTAGTGTAACCCTTTATGGAGTAACGACCTTTGCATTGATGTTGTGGTTGTCCTTGGTAGTCTGAAATTGCCTTCATTTCTCATGTGATATGGTTGAATATCTCCTCTTCTCTGTTTGTATAGCTATGATTATCATCAAGTCCGAGGTTAAATTTTTGATTATATCGTAAGCAGTTTATGCATTTGGCTCTAACTTCCTCCTTACATTCTTCCGGTTTATGGTTACCATGGCATCTATAACACACTTCTTGGTTTCTGCATTCTCTAGCTTTATGATTAAATCCTTTACATTTGTAACACATCAATACTTCAGTTCCATCAAATACTCGGCATTTTTCCCATCCAATGTTAATTTTTTGTATTGACAGTAATTTTGGGTACGACTCGTTATCGATTAATATTTTCGCGTTGTATTTGATATAGTTGTTCCTTTTTGTTTCATATGTTCTAATAATTTTTATATTACTATTTTTTATAACCGCATTTTGCTTTTTCATTTTTTCAATTAATTCATCATTAGAATATTTAAATGACATATCTGTTATTGTAACGCTCATTTCATTATTGCTTGGTGTTTTAATTACATATTTTTCACCCATTTCATTTTGTAAGGCTGATTTAATTTTCTCTCTTTCTTCATTATTCTCACTATGTATAATTAGAGTACCATTACCTCTGTTTTCAACATTAGTTATTTTCAGGTCAATTGGGTCACCTTATTATTTAAGTCTTCCTTTGTTTTTTCAATTCTTTGTTTTTCTTTGGGTTTTATTATAATTGGCACTTGTTTTTTTAACTCTGGCAACACTGTTGTTTTTTTTACAATTTCAGCAAATGACATTTTGTTTTGTTTTTCATTTGTTTCTTTTATTGTTTTTGTTATATTATTTTGCATTTTCTTATTACTTTCTTCGATTGTATTACACAAATTCTTGTTCTTATTCTCATAAACATTTATAATTTCATAAACTTTTTTAATTTCTGATACATTTTTTTCACAGCTCTTTTGTGCTTTATATATTTTTCGATGTCTCTCTTCATATCGGCTTTCAATTGCTTTGAGCAGTTGCTTTATTTCATTTTCATTATGACTCAATGCAGAAGCAAATTCGTTCTTATATTCGATTAAGTTCTGTTTGTTTTTATTTACGCCATCTTGTATTTCCTTCAACACTAAATCAATATCATGAATATATTGAATACAGTCATCGCACATAAATCTCAAAAAAATTTCTTTCCTCCAGTATTTTTCCCGAGTATTGGTCAATCCCCGAGCATTTAATGGAACTATGAAATACTTTTTTACAAACACCTTCACAATGTATTCCTGATTCACCACGTATTGCATTTTTACATTTGTGACATTCAGCCATAGCTGGACCAAATAAAAGTGTTTTTTAATCAATAATATTTAAACAATTCCACTTAATTTTATTTCCACGTAACAAATGATGCTTTATTTAATATATTATTGTTTTTGTTATTTTTAAACACTTATTTCATTAGGTTTTAAGAATTTTCTGAATTTTTATTGCCCGTGTTCGTTTCGTTTCTCAAACGTACCAATTTAAAAGTCAAAACCAAAGTTTTTACAAATATAAACATAACACCAAAAGTTGAAATTAACTATTTATGTGTGAATGCATTTAATAAATTTTTGTTTTTTAATAAATTATATGTTTTATAAATTTTCGTGTTCATTCATGTTGTTTGTGAAACTCAACTTATTAATGCCAATTTTCTTCTTAATATTTGGTTTTTGTCATTTGAAGTACATACATTAAAACACTGATAATATGGTTGTTCACAAACCACTAAAGAAAACGTTTGTTCAATACATGATACACGGATACAAAACTTTGTAAAATCAGCAAATATTCATTTTAAATATTAATATGTATATATTTTAAATTCAAAATTCTTAATAAATAACAAACTTCTGTTAGTCTTCTAAAAACTTGCAGTTTATAGTAAGTCGTGCAAGTTACTTCCAGCAAGTAACAAATGTGTTTTCGCATAATTGCTGCAACTCTTGCAAGTCGACTTCTAGTACGTATTTACACTATAAGAACTTCTGGAAACAACTTCCGCAATAATTCTTGCTAACTTTCAGAAATGTATGACAGTACAGTGCATCAATTGATAGCCACTTGTTTTTAATGACTAATATATTTAAAATTCTTAAAAATTAGCATTTCACCTTAAGATTTCACCACAGTATCAATGTGCAATCTAACATACCTGAGCTCCACCAGACGGCTGATGGATCATTATGCGTGAATTTGGCAATGAATATCGCATTCCAGGGGCACCACCGCACAAAAGCAATGAACCCATTGAGCAGGCTTGGCCAACACACCATGTAGCTATTGGAGGTTTGACATATTGCATTGTATCATATATTGCTAGCCCAGCCGTTACTACACCACCCGGTGAATTAATGTATAAATGGATTGGTTTCTTGGAATTTTCGGATTGCAAAAACAATAATTGTGCCACTACTAGAGAGCTCAGATCATCGTGAATTGGTCCCATTAAACATATTATGCGCTCCTTAAGTAATCGAGAAAATATGTCGTATGCTCGTTCTCCTCTTCCTGTTTGCTCAACCACCATTGGAATTAAATGTATTTGCCTCATACATTTTTTCTATTGAAAATAAAGCGTGTTAATTAAGCAAAAGAGCGTGCTCAATACAAATAAAAAAAAAACAATTTACCAAAGGATATCTTCTAAATAAACTTAACATAGTAATTTGTTGTCTAACAATAGAACAACCTTAGGATGTGCTTATTTTTGTTTTAAAAAAATCTATATGAAGATAATAACACTAAAAAGTTACCAGATGTGTTAGAACAAATCAAGCTTTAGCCGCTGTTGAACAAAAAGTAAAATGGTATTTATCGCGTATCCAGTAAACAACAAAAATATTTAAATTCGGAGGAACAACAATTTACACATTCCAAACTAATCCACATATTCATGGTGAAATTACTTATAAGGTGGTGTTAAACAACAACTGGTTTTTTTAGTTATTCCGTAGCTGTCAACAGTTTTGTTTATATTGTTTTCTTATTAAAAACAAATACATAACTGTTGTGAAAACTTTAATATTTTTGTGACTATGTGTGTTCTTTTACAGAATGTTTTTTTAAAAAAATTAATGAATAAAAAATAAATAATTCAAAACTTTTCTTCTAATTTGCTGCCGCTAAGCAAAATATCAACTACTGGCGCATTTAGACATATTTTTAATTTTTCTTCGCCAAATAGAAGCGTTGGTGCCTCTTGATGCGATTTACGGGCCATCATCATTATTTTAAACACTTTTTTTTAACATTATTTGTTCTCTTTTTAAATAAAAACAAAAATTAAAATTTTTATTTGTGTTTTTTTGAGTTTTTCTTTTCGTTCATTTATGTTTCTCACTTTTAACAGTTGCTTTTTTATTTCACCACGGACTCTTTTTGACATAAATGATTCAAAAAATGCCTTGTTGTTTTTGTATTGTTCTAGAGTGCCACCATCATATGTAATTTCACTATGTTCTAACTTATATCAAGGCACATTTAAGAAGGTGGTGTTGCCAGTACGGCTAACGTTTTTTTCTATGTCTTGCAGTGATTCTTCATTGGCAATAGTTTTATTTAGCTTACACCTAATTCTAATTTTGCATGATTTTTTGCACGGTATTGTTCGGAACATAAGTACAATGTGCAAACAAGCTCAGGCGTATTTTATTATAAGTGTCAAACGTTTTTCTATTTTACACCTAATCCTGTACATACGCCATTTGTTCGCGATATCGTTGGGAATTTAATTAGACTGTAACAATAGGATTAGGTGTATTTTATTTAAAACATAATTTATATTAATTTTATTGACATTCAAAGTTCACAAAAAGAGCAACAAATATATGTTGTTTTTGTTAAAAAGTTAGTTGTTGTACAGGCAACACTACTTTGCTCAATATGCCTTAACTTATATTTTCTCGGGCAGCAACAAACAAATTAATAATGCCAATACAATACACAATGTTAAATAAAAACGATTTTTAAAGTATTCATTTATTATTTAACAGAAAAAACAGTACAAAATTAATATTGTTACGAAAATTAAAATGCTGAAGAGGAAATTTACCACATCAGGGACTTATTGTTCGGTTTTAGCTTTATTGGTTTGTGTTGGGGCTTGCCATTGCTGCCATAATTGCTTTTAAGAGTACTGCCGCCTGCATGCGTAACGGTGTTGCCAGTTCGACTCTTTTTGGGGTATTTTGGTTTTACACCATTTGAATTTACCGTACATAAATCGAAATTTGTAGCAACTACAAGAACATTCGAAGTTGATAATGAGATGCTATAAAAGGTGGCGAATTGTGTTTGGAGTTAGTTGTAATTTGGCTGTCACAAAGAAGAGTGTTGTAAAAGCGAATTTGCTGTATTAATAACAGTGAGTAAAGGTTATAGTGGAATTAATAAAGACCGTAAAAACAATAACAAAATAGAGTTTTATTTTATTTTAACGCAATGTAAACGAACTCAAACGTTTTAAAAGGGTTAAAATGTAACATTTGGTGTCAGAAGTGGGATTGCGATATGAAATAAAATAAATAAAAATTAAAAAGCAAAATTGCAGGAATTAAAAGTGGACAGCCTCAAACGCAAGTTAAATAAATTGGAGCTCGCAACAACTGGTAATATGGCCGAATTACAAAAGCGTTTGTTAGAGGAATTTCAGCGGCATGTTGTTAACATTGATGGCTATGAATTTGATGAGGAGGAAGAGCCTGCGCCACTGCAACAACAAGCACTGCCGATATTAAATCATTGCTTACTATTATGATGGAAAAAATGGAAGTACAAGCCGAACAGCTTATGGAAAAAATTAATGCAGTGGCGAATGCACAAGAAATTTTTAAAGCTGACAACGAAAAGCTTATGGCACAGGTAAAAGAAACATCTAAAGCCAAAAACCAAAATTTTCTGGCAAAAATTTAAACAAAACTTGAGGAAACTTCTACGGAGGCACGAGAAATTTTTAAACAATTTGAACACAAATTTGAAATATATGTCACTCTAAGCAAGAAGGTAGATGGTGTGGAGACAAGAATGGAATTTTCGAGAAGACCGTTGACGAAAAATTGAATGTAATGGAAGAGAAAATCAACAGTCTCCAATGCCAAAAGCCGGAACCAGTGTGTATCATGCCAGAAGCCTCTAACAGATTAAAATCCCCTTGCTTTGACGTCAGTATGCCTTTGGCGGCATATAAATTTCAGTTCGATACTATAGCCAGCAGAAACGGATAGGGCGGTGAAGAGAAGGCCCTGGTATTAATTTTGGCTTTAAGAGGTGCAGCAGCGGAAATTCTAGAAACCATGCCAGCGAGCTGCATAAACAACTACAGCGAAATAATGGTGGCGCTACAGCGGAAATTTGGCGACGAGCATAAACGAGAGTTGTATCGTATGGAATTAAAGTGCCGAAAGCAAAGAGCTAATGAATCATTACAAGCTTTTGCAGTGGAAATCGAGAGGTTGGTGCAGCTAACCTATCCAGGAAAAATCACGCACTAGTAGAACATCTCAAGACTGAAGCCTTCGTCAATGGCTTACGAGACCCTGATGTTAAACTAGCTTATGTGCAACACAAAAGACAACTTTTGCATATGCTGTGGTGTTCGCACTAGCTCAGGAGACAGCTCTCACGATATCAAAACCACAAATACACAAGGTACGTAATCTAGAAGTTGTGGAAGAGAGGGATGATGAAATGCGAACGGTGGTTTGTGGCAGTTTAAAGTTATGCCATTTGGGTTCTTCAATGCGGCGGCCACATTCAAGCGGCTTATGGAGCACGAATTACGTATATAATTAAAATACTTTATTTTTAAGTATAAAGTACTTTATTTATTGAAGTGAATCTTAAGACTGAATTTAAAATCTAAAGGAAATTCTAATTAAGCAACGCAAACAAAAAATTCTTACGTTGCTGTCTGACAAAGTGTGGGAATAAAAATAAAAATGTTATTTAAAACCTTTAATATTTCCTACACTTTGACAGCCGTTAATATTAATTAGGGGATGGGTATGTAACTTCTCCACCCCCTTGTTAAAAATCCTCCTGAATTTCGCATATAAAAAAAAGAAATTTAAATTCAATTTACTTTCCACATATTTCTAAAAATTTTAATCTATGTAGTTACAAATCTTTCAAGATTTAATTTTTTTTTCATTCTTATTTTTTATTTTTTTGATTTAGTTTTGTTGTATGTATTTTACTTTTATTCTATTTTAATGATTAAGATTACAATATTTTTATTTTCTTAATATATTCTTTTATTTTTATACTGCAATTTTATACTGAATAACTTATAAATACATGCAGATTAGTATGGAAATTTTTGTTTCCATATTAAAATATATATATATATATATATACTTATACAAATAATAAAGTTTTGGCACCTATTATGAGTTGCTTTCGATAGCCAACGAAAGTGTTTATGGAATTGTTGTTTGGTATTATGACGCGCATTCGATAGAAAAAAGTGTTATTGTGAATTTTATCTATTGTGAATAGATAATAATAGAAAAGTTTTATTCAAATTACGCTTAAATACGTTTCGTTTGCATCCTTGTTAAAAAATAAAAAAAATATTACTACTTCAACGGAGCTGTGGTTTGATGAATCCTCTGATGAAGATGATAACTTAGTGGAACTAGCTAGGTAACGAAAACAAATAAGGGATGCATCTAATCCTTTGGAAATGAATTCAACGGCGTAAGTGTAATCCATTCGAGTGGTGTTTATATACGCATTTATATAATTTGAAGAATTTTTTTTTTTTAGTTTTATAGATAACTTCCGACTTTGCAAGAAAGCTTTTATGTATTTGTTATCCACTACAGATGAGCAACTGCAGCAATGTACAATGTAATTGTTGTCTGGTACTTACGATCTCATTTCTGTATAAAAATAAATTAAAAATGAAGTTCAGTTTCTTTAAATAAAAAAAAAAAAAAAAAAAAATGGTAAAAGACTTACATTTTTAATATTTTTATTGATTTAAATATATTGTTCACAATTTAAAAATACACACTTTAATAGTTTTCACACACAAAACATCAGCGTCGAAAGCTAACAACTGTTAGATAAATAAATCGATGCTCAACGAAATATTCGACAGAATTGCCAGCTCATAATACCAATTTGATAATCTATGGTCGATATTCGATAGCCAACGAATAACGAAGATCGAATGCAAATCGTAATAGGGGCCTTTATATTTCTACTTCTGAATTTTGTGGATGTGCTGGTTTGTATTTCTTCATTATTCTATCAATTGTGCTATTTTCATTTTTTATATATCTTTGCTGTTTAAAGTTTATCTTAATATTATTTCGTTTCATTACAAAAAGCAAAATAACAAAAATCACAATGACAACATAAGGGTGTTATATTCAAACCATAAGATACATTTCTATGAACCTTGAGTTCTTCAATTCCCTAATATTCTCAAAATGATCTACAACGATATTATTATATTTTGGTTTTATTCCTGATTTGTTGTACGAGAAGAGATTTTGGTAAAAATATCTTTCTTGAATTAAAAATTTTGTATTTGAAAATGTCTGATTGCAGAGTGTAATACTACAATTATTAAACGTTATAAAGAAGTTTCCTGTTAAATTGAACTTTCTATCATCACAAGTCTATCTCATTGATCGATATCTAATACAGATGTAACATTATTAAAAATGTACTTACAATTATCATGAAAAACACAATGCTTACTCATCCTTAATTTTCTTAAAGGTGCATTTTCCTGATATGCTAGATTCATACTGTCAATTTCAACAATATATTCGTCCTCTGATTCTATTTCAAATTTATTTCTGTTTGGGATTGGTACAATAAGTTTAAGATCTATTTCAACGTAACTGTCCGGTATCTGAACTGCTATTACCAAAGAGTCTTCACTAAAAGTCATTACTCCCACTTTAAGCATCTTCAATTTGTAAAAGTCTATTTTAAATTTATCAATTTCCTGAGTCGTAAACATACTCGGATGTATGACGTCACCTTTTGCCGAAACTATATTGTCCTGAATCTGATCAATCATGTGCTCCAAATTCTTAAGCTTTGCCAGTTGGTCCAAGTAAATCAACAACCCTTCCAGTAGCTTCATCAATCCTCACGAGAGAAGTTTCTATTTCCCTTCTGTCGCTCTCTATTGCAGTTTTAAGTCGTTCTAGCGACCTATTAATGGAATCATTAATTACTACCTGTTTATTGATTGCGTTAATAGAATTGTGTGAGTTTCGGTCGGTAACAGAACGATGTTCAAAAATCCCCTGCCTATCATCGTCATCCATTGCACCAAACAACCACTTATACACCTTTCCTCCTAGGTTAATCAAACCTCTTCGCTTTCTATATGACATTGGCATTATGGTTTTAATTTTGGAGTCTATTAATTCGAACTCATCCCGAAGAATTTTCTCTTGCAAATTTAAGCCTTCTGTATTTTTACTTATTTGATATAAAATGTTTTGTATTTCGGTTGTATTCACAATGTGCACCAGGGTTATTGTTGTGTTAACAACGTCCACCTCCTTAATTCTGATCTTAAGAAAACCATCATTTTCGCCCACCGCACTAATTTGAAGGGCAGACCGATTCAGCGTAATGTTCATCAACATCAGGAACACGAACGTTAGCACCTGAAAATTTAAACGGTCTTTTAATGTTGCATTCATGAACATTTCTCAACGAATATTTTCTATATTTCGGCTGTTCCTTATGTCGCAAAGCCCTATAATTCTTTATATATCCTTCCTCTCTATTTTTTTCATACTTTTCTCTATTTGGATTTCTTTTTTCGTTCAGTTTGTCCTTATACTTCTCTATTCTTTTCCTAATTAGCTCAAAATTTATTTTATTATTAACCACATCAAAGGGAGTATACTTTATGGTACTATGGTAGGTATTGTTATAAAAATTAATGGCTTTTATTATTTGCGTTTCTATTGGTAACTGTTCCTCGAGATTCAATACTCTTATTTTTTCCGTTATGGTATTGTTTAAACGTTCCACATCAGCATTTCCTGTATGGCTATTGGGTTTTGTTAAATGAAAGTCAATTCCTTCTGCATTCAAAAAATTTCTAACATTATTTGAATTAAATTCATTGTCAAACACAAATTTCTTTGTTTTACCTTTTATTCTTTCAATTTTTGAACTACAGTTGTGCTATTCCTATCAGGCTTGTGGGAACAAATAGCATGTTTTGAAAACCTATCTATAAAAATCATAAACGATTGTTTACTATTGACATATGTATCCACATGTCCTATCCCTGGCCAATATCCCTGAATGTACACTTTCGTATTTATGAAAAAGAGCTATATTCTTATTCAATTCATTTTCGTCCTCTATGTCTGTAGCAAAGTAAGAACATTTATATATTTATATTTATTTCTATCAGGAAATTCATCTATCAAGCACAATTGCACTTTATAATAATCATGATCACTCAACTTAGAATATACTCTAATTTTTCCTTTCTTAATTTCTCTTCTTAAGATATTAGACACATTTTCCTGTTCAAGGTAATTTCTATCTATGAATATTCTTTTATTGCCAAAAACGTTTTCAATATTAGTTTCTTTCTTTTCGACAACAATGATCTGAGTCTTAAAACGATTAACTACGGTATCCAATACACCTATACCATCATCAAAGTCTTCCTCCTATGAGTGCATTGTTTGGACCTCCAATGGATCTGTTTCACTCTTCGTCTCTCCGCCACACACAATACGTTCCAGAACCTGCTCCGATGCCTTTATTTCATTTGTTTCGACATTAATTCTACTCAGAAAATCAGCTATGTAATTACACTTTCCTTTTATGTACTCTATTTTAAATTGATATTCGCCCAGATCAATAAGATATCTTTGTAGCCTAGGACTTATATCTCTGCCTGAATACTTACTCATAAGCCACTTTAAGGGCTGGTGGTCGTTTTCTAAATCGAATTCTTTCCCATATATATATGGTCTGAAATATTTGACACCACAAACTATTGCCAACAATTCTTTTTCAATTGTTGTATAGTTGATTCCGTGTCTGTTTAGAGTTCGTGAAGCGTAAGCTACTGGGTGACCATCTTGTGTTAAGACGGCTCCAATTGTGTTGTTGCTTGCATCTGTGACAATTTTAAAACGTTTATTGAAATTTGGGTATCTCAATATAGGTGAATTCGTTATGAGCTCTTTTAATTTCTCAAAGGCCGTGATATAATCCGGGTCATTTGTTTTTATCTGTTCCTTTTTCTTAAAAACCTTGTCATTGGGTACACTATCTTCGCATAATTATGAATAAATTTCCTATAAAATCCTCTTATGCCTAAAAATTATTTTATCTGTTTTTCAGTAGTTGGAAGCTATTTCTATGATTGAAATTTTATTTGGATCCGGCTTGACACTATCCGTTGTCAACACATGACCTAAAAACTGTGTTTCCTTTCGCAGGAACTCGCATTTATCAATTTGAATATTTAGTTTCGCCTTTCTCAAAGTCTTAAATATGTCACTGATATTATTGACATGCTCTGTCAATGAAGTACTAAATATAAGAATGTCGTCCATATAGACAACACAGGTCTTATTAATATATCTGTCTAATAAGCTGTTCAGGTTAGGGATAGAATATTTATATCAACCGTATGTTCATTTAGTTTTCGGTAGTCTATGACTACACGCCATTTTTTGTCCCTGAATTATCCGTTTTCTTCGGAACAATCCATAAAGGGCTATTATAAGCAGAGTTACTCTCTCTGATAATACTCTGTTTCAACATTTTATCTATCTGTCTTCTAATTTCATTTTAATGAATTTGCGGATAACGATATATCCTTGAATAAAGAGGTTTTTCAGTATCAGTAATAATTTGGTGTTCTATTTCGGTCGTGGCTGAGAGCCTATCATCTTCGACATAAAATAAATCCCTAAATTCGTTCAAGAGACCCATAACCATTTTCGTTTCTTCGTCATTTAAATGACTAAAATTAAGCCTATTAAAAACTGACTCTCTGGAAACTGTTTCGAGTGTACATTTATTATCGATGTGCAAAGGATAATTTACATTTTCAAAAAACAATTTTTTATTCAAAATTTCGACATAACCTTGATTAATTTCTATGACTGCCCTGAAGGGTTTCAGAAAGTTTTTTCCTATTATAGCATCGTACCGATCAATCTTGAAATCGACAACCTTCCAACTAAATGTTCCCAAACAGCAAAATTCTTTGGGAAAAGGTGTAACCAAATGAGTATGTATTTCACTAAATCGATTTAAATTTCGATATTTGATCGGTTTAACAAGATTCTGTTCCGGGTAATTTTCAATTAATCTATTTCTTTTAATGATACTAGTGGTTGAACCTGTACCTACAAGGCATCTTATTCTTTATTTCCCTATCGAAATCACTATCATGGGCAAGATGGGTTTTGAGGCGGTATCAGAAAAATTACTTCAGGCTCCTCGTTAAGAGTGCCTATTTTCTTTGGTTCTGGTTCCTGTCTCGGGAAACTCGGCTGAAGCTGCTGTTCGCCATGACTACAATTCCTAATCCGATTAGAGCCTGTTCGAAAATCATTAGCGTTCTGATGCATTGGATGCATTTCATAATTCATGCTCCGACCGGAATCTCCAAAACCTCTGTTCTGTTGCCGAAAGTTGTGGGTCGTAAAAGTATTGTTTGCACTTTGGAATCCACAATTTTGGTTTTGAAAATTATTTATATTAGAATTTTGCCAATATTTTTTAGATGGTTGGGTGTTAAAGTTTGTCTTATTGTTACCAAAAGGTTTATTGTATGTTTGTTTCTGTTTGTTTCTCAAATCAATCTTATGATTAAAAGCTATAGATCTAGGATCGTCCAATAACTTCAGTTTTGTGTACCTAGCAATTATATCACTTAAAGTTTCGTTTTCACTTATATGTGCTCGTATCTATCTATCCATCTATCTTTTCTAGTAGGATATCTACCAGATCCCTATCAACGTTCTCTGGTTTGTAAATACCCTGTTTGGTTTGGTCTGCCAGATATATATCGTTTATTTCATATTTACGCATTTGAAATATTCTAAATAATTCATTTAAGTTTCTTACTCTCATCGTCCTGCAATGGTTAAAAACTTCCGCATATGTTTTCCTTGGTGCAAACTTTTGTTGGATCTTGGCTTTTATTTCCTGCCGAGTTGCGTTGGTATCCAACTCCCTTACTCTTCGCCCAGCGCTCCCCAGAATCTTCTCTCTATCGTAGTGCAAAATCTGATGAGGGCTTCGTCACCTCCACAAAGTTCATAATTTGCTTCTACGGCATCTATAACGCTCTTGGACTATGGTTTATGTCCAGAGGCTTAAGGCGTCTGATTGACGTCTCTAGCTGTCATTCTAAATCCGAATTCTTGTTGTAGCCCATAAGTTTGTTGTAATTGCTCTTGTCGAGTTTGTTCCAGTTGTTGCATGTTAGTTTGATGAGCCTGTTGCATTAGCTGCTGGTGCTGTTTTAATTGTACATCTTGTTGCAAATTTTTTCTTCCTGTTGGTGTATTACAATCTCCATTTCGGAAATTCTTTTTTCCAAATCAGATTGTTCGGGATTCCTTTGTGTGTCGAACCTACTCAACTTTTTTTCACTTTCTATTTCCTTTTGAAAAATTGTCAAGGTCAACAAACAATTTTAGTTTTTGCTTATCTTTGTCGTTTTTAGTTTTAAGCATTCAAATTTTGTGTAAAACAAAAAATTATTTTATTCTTTTTCTTTTCTTCATTTTTACTTAAATTCCGTTCAAAGTAGAAATATATAAGGATTTTTTTTTCTATAATGTAAATTATTAAAACTTTTAGTTTTGGCAAATTGTTTATTAAAATTGCCTTTTCACTTTTTTGAAGTGCCAATTACGTATATAATTAAAATACTTTATTTTTAAGTATAAAATACTTTATTTATTGAAGTGAATCTTAAGACTAAATTTAAAATCTAAAGGATATTCTAATTAAGCAACGCAAATAAAAATGCTTACGTTGCTGTCTGGCAAAGTGTGGGAATAAAACTAAAAGTGTTATTTAAAACCTTTAATGTTCCCTACACTTTGACAGCTGTTAATATTAATTAGCGGATGGGTATGTAACTCGCGTACTAAACGGACTACATTGAAAGACTTATCTGGTTTACCTCGACGACATAATAGTGATTGGCAGAACTTTTGACGAACACCTCAAAAACCTGTCAGAAGTTCTGCAACGAATATCAATGGCTGGACTAAAATTAAGAAATGTGTAGTGTTCCAAAAACAGGTAAAATATTTGGGGCATCTAGTTACAGCAGATGGCATTTCATTGGATGAAGATAAGATACAAGCAGTAAAAGCATCGGCTCCAAAATATTAAATAATTACGCAGCTTTTTGGGACACTGCACATATTACAGACGCTTCGTGCGTGGTAGCAAGCTTACATGAGCTTACCAAGAAATCTAAGGCGTATCATGGGGGGGAGTCACAAGAAAAGACGTTTCAGATATTAAAAGACCTATTGTGTGCAGCATCGGCCTTGGCATATCCAGCCCCAGCTGAACAATTCATCCTTGAGAGTGAGGCCAGTGGATATGATATTAGTGGTGTACTTTAACAGGTGGTCAATGGGACGGAGAAAGTCATAGGCTACTATAGCCGCACACTGTCAAAGCCTGAACAAAATGATTGTGTGACTCGAGTGAGTTGCTGGCAGTGCTAGAATGCATAAAACATTACCATAAGGACCTATATGGACAACATTTTCTGCTAAGGACTGATCATTCCGCACTGAGATGGTTGTTGTAATTTAAGAACCCTGAAGGACGGCTGACACGTTGGATTGAGCGAATCCAGGTCTGTGACTTTAGCATTGAACGCCTTTTAATTTAGAATGTAAATATTGTGTGAAAGCGGTCGGAAGGCATCCATCATTGATATAGTAACGCAAATAGATGCAAACGAAGACTGGTCAGGAGCGCAAAGGAGTGACCCAATATTGACAAAGATTATATCAACAAAAGAAGACGACAGACGGCCCATCCGCAATTAAATATCAGCAGAAGGTCCTCTTGCAAAAGCGTATTGGGCATAATAGGACAGTTTGAAGTTGATTAATGGGTGCTTATGGGAAAGTGCAGATGGCAAAACTTGATCCAACTTAATAGCGGTTCCTTCCTCTAAAATGAAAGAAGTCTTAAATGAGTTCCATAATGGAGCCAGCAGAGGACACCTTAGGGTGACAAAGACTCTGAAAAAATAAAACAACGCTTTTATTGGGTTGGATGTCAGCAAGCAGTGGCGGATTTGATAGCAAGCTGTATCCAGTGTATTGCAGCTAAAGGTTCAGTAAGAAGAAGCCGAAGTCAGCTGCAACAATGTAACTCGGACGCACCCTTCGAACGGATAGCGATGGACGTAGCAGGCCTTTTTCTGTCAGTAATGCCGAAAATCGTTATGTTCTCGTCGTGATGGATTATTTTAGCAAATGGGCGGAAGTATATGCCATACCTAATCAAGAGGCTAACACAATTGTAAATGTTTTTGTGAACAACTGGATATGCCGATATGGGGTTCAATTGAACTACATTCCGATCAGGACAGAAATTTCGAATCTGCTATATTCAAATAAATGTGTGAAAGAAGACTCGAAGAACGTTGCTTCACCCACAGTCCGATGGAATGATAGAACGATTTATTAAATCCCTGGAGGAATACTTGCGAAAAGCAGTAAGCGAGCACCAGAAAAAACCTTACGTAGTAGTCTAAAGGTTAAATGATGTGGTATACAGAATACAGAAGAACAATAGCCCGCGATCAATAATGAAAGTGGTACATCTAGAGCGACTTGCGAGCTATGGAAAGAAAAATAGTGAGTCTATTCGGGACAAACAGGCTTAAACGGGAGGCAGTGTTACGAAAATGAAAATGCTGAAGAGGAAATTCACCACATCAGGGACTTATTGTGCAATTTTACCTATGGACTTTATTGGTTTGTGTCGGGGCTTGCCATTGTTTCCATAATTACCTTTACTAATTTAAGAGTACTGCCGCCTGCATGTGTAACGGTGCTGCCAGTTCCATTCTTTTTGGGGTATTTTGGTTTTACACCATTTTAAATTACCGTACATAAATTGAAATTTGTAGCAACTATAAGAACATTAGAAATTTATAATGAAATGCTATAAAAGGTGACGAATTGCGTTTGAAGTTAGTTAGTTAGTTATCATTTGGCTGTCACAAAGTAAATAAAAAGCGTTGTAAAAGGGAATTTGCTGTATTAAGACAAAGTGAATAAAAGTTATAGTGGAATTAATAAAGACCCTAAAAACAACAAAGTAGAGTTTTATATTATTTTGACGGAATATAAGCGAACTCAAACGTTTTAAAAAGGTTAAAACTGAACAATGATTATTAATTTATTTTACCTCATAATACTAGTTAATACAAAATGAATATACATACATATGCATTGGGCTTATTAATATTTATATTAATAATGAAAGAATTTTATAGAAGTGACTGTCAAACATATACTCGATACGTTGAGATTTTGTTTTTATGTGATTGAGCACCAACTCTTTCTTATTATAATAGTAAAATGGAAATATAAACAGATATGTACTATTAAAGTATTGAAATGTATTTTGTATTAATTTAAGCGTTTTTCAACAAATAAAAATGAGATAAATTTTTATATTCATTATAATTGGGTTAAAATGTCTTACTCGTTCATTTACTTGATCTCACCGAGTAAAGTTGTTTCTTGCATAATCGATCAATTTGTTTAAATAATTGGGAAACTAGTGTAAAATAGTTAATTTTATCTTTTCTCTTTCCATTATTTGTTTTTGTATACTGCATACTTATTACAAGTTACTACTTAAAGTCAACGTGCACCTTTTGGTGGACATGGCAAGAAGAAGTAAAACCAAGGATATGTCGGCTTTGCCGGCTAACTCCATAGATTTATATCTGAATAATCAGAGAAAAAATATATATTCATACAATAAATTCGATTATTATCCAAAATTGATGAAATGAACGTTGATCCCAAACCATCAACTAACCATGGCGCGTCGATTGATATGGTTAAAAAACCAAAAAAAGTTCCTCCAATAGTTATTGATTTGTCAGAAGAATTCTCAAAAGTTGTTGAAAAAATAGGTCATGATGGATATTTTTTTGAAGAACCTCGGGTACCAAAATCTTCTCAGATTTCCCTTCTTAGGGAATTAAAATCTACCGACTATTACACACATTAAGTCGTTGATAACTCGTGTTATAAAATGATACTTAAGGAACTGCATAGGATACCACCAGAAGAAATCAAAGATTAACTCCAAAACTACCATGGTATTAAGTATACTGATATCAAGGAAATGATAACGAAAAAGTCTTCACCAAACGATGTCCTATACCTACTGAAGTTTAATCGCATGGCGGTTAATAAAAAGAACTTGTACAAAATCAAGTACATTTTAAACATCTCAATTACTTGGAAAAAATCTAACTTCTCCAAATAAAGGTCCAACACAATGTCAGAAGTGTGGAGTATATGGCCATGGTACCGAAAACTGTTTCAGGCAAGTTATTTGCTTTCTATGTTCCAGCACGTCTCTCGAAAAGAATAAATGTGTCATGAATAATACAGCTACTGGTAAAATTTACAAATGCTTCAATTGCGTTGCAAAGGGTTACACTAATTTTTCACACAAGGCAGATGATTCCAATTGCCCACGCAGAGCGAACTATTTATAAGCCCGTAGAAGGGCTACAAATAAAATTCATTTTAGACGAAGACAACAAGTTGCCACAACAATTTTTAATTTAACCAATTGTAATTTTCCAAACCTGCTGAATTCTAATGGCTTCCAATAACGACGGAACATCGTATGCTGATCAGGTAAGATAAACATGCTTTTCTAATAAAGATCTATTCTCAATAGGCCAGCTGTTTTCAATATTTCAAAATGCTGTAATCGAACTAAATAAATGCTCAACAAAGTTAGAACAACTTAACATCATAATGAGTCTTCTGAAGTATGGCGTGTATTTCTGAGTTAAAAATTATGAACTGGAATGCTCAAGGCATCAATTTTATTTCTAAAAAAATACAGTTACAACAAGTTTTAGTAGCTAAGTACATATATTGATATACTCCTTTTATGCGAAACCCAACTAAAAATGTGAAATTATGAAAAATGAGTAGATGATTTAAAAGAAATAAATATATTATCGATGCATGTAAGTATTTGGGTTTGAGTATGTATGTAAGTATGTTTGTGAGCTCACCTTGGACATGTACATATATGCGTGTGGGTATTGTAATAAGTAGATGTAAATGAATAATTGTACGTATTACAATTTTATTTCAGATTTTAAATGATTTAAAACAATTAATTTCCTAATTATAATGATCGTTCAGTAAAAAATGTTATATTTTAAATTTTATTTTTAAAGCTTTAATTTATAATTCCAATTTTTAGGTTTAAGGTTTATTTAATTTTTTTAATGCTTTTAAAGAATTTTACATTCAGATTCCAAATAATGAGTAGATTTTTAAATATAAGTTTTAAGATAATTGATCAACTTTAAATTTAACTTTAAGTTTTAAAAAACAATAGACATATAGAAATTTCAAATGTAACTTTAATTTGTGATGTTTAAGATATTTGAACGTCCGTTCAATTTAGCTGATACTTTCTATCTGGTTATTTCCTTTCTTTTCAAGGATATCACATTTACAGACGAGAAAGAGCCACTATGGGTGGTGGAGTCAAGAATAAATTTAAATCTCAACTTTATCCTACTATCAAACATCGGGAATTGAAAACGTTTCAGTAGAACTCTTCTTACATAATCGCCCTTTAATATTAACTTCCGTCTATTCTGCAAAATATGACAATAAATTTAAAGACGATATTGTTAAATTAACAGCTCCTAATAAAGAATACATTATTTGCGGTAACCTGAATGCAAAGCATTCAAGCTGGAATTGTCGTTATGCAAATAAATCAGGTAATGTTCTCTCTAACTTACTGTAGTGCATGTAGTATAAACATGTGTAATACTCTTTAATTACCCAATTTAATCTTATTAGAATAAAAACAAAATTGCGTTTCACACAATAATGTTGACAAACAACATTTTATGCTTTTATTATCCAATTATCTTTACAATTAATGTTTAAGTCATATGTTAGAATAAAATGTCATCCAATTCGAGGTGTTATCACCCAGCTGGCAAATCTATGTCGATAGGTCAGTACATTAACCCTAAAGAAAGTATAACACAAAAATAACACAAATATCTTACAAATATTGTGTTATATCTTTTTTACATCTCCCCCTCTCAAAGTGAAACAATTGCGAATGTTGGCCAACGTAATTGTTCATTGGTTGTCATTCATATATGGAATTAATTTAGTAATATGGAAGAAACTCGATTCCTTTTTCTTATGTCTAGTATATATTGGAAACCTTTCCTATTATTTTATATGGTCCAATTCTTACTTCATCCAGCTTTTTCCTATTTAGACGGTTTCCGTTCTCCACGTAAACCAAATCACCAACATCTAATGTAATTCCTTTTCTATGTAGATCGAATCGTTTTTTGTTATAATAATGTGACTTTTTTGTATTCTCTTAGGCTATTTCTCTATCTCCTTGAAGCTCTTCATGTGTGCATTTTAAGTTTAATTCATATGGTAAAATATTAACGTGTTCCCCTTGTAATAGGTAATTGGTATTTTGTTACTGTGTGTACTGTTTCATTATATTTTTCAACACATTGTTTTGCAGTAGTTGTCCATGATGTCTTTTTACCATTTTCATTTATTTTACTTCGTATTTTATTGACCAACGTTTGGTTTAATCGTTCATTTAGACCATTTGAAAAAGGAGCGTTAACAGCAGTAAAAATGAGTTTTATATTATTTGTTTGCAAAAAGTTTTTAAATCCTTTAGAGTTTATGGCGGGATATTGATCTGTGAGGATTATTATTTGATGGTCTTTTGCCACTATTTCAGTAAGTTTTATAAAATCATTAGAGCTTTGGTATTTTGATGTTAAAATATATGCTTATCTGGTGAAGTAATCAACGAAAAGATGTAAATATTTCTTCGTTGAACGTGAACCTCCAAAGCCCCCGATGGTATCAATCGACACAATTTCAAATGGACGTGTCGCTGGGCCTAGTTGTGACATTAAACCATACTGATATTTTTGCCTCGTTTTGTTTTTTATGCATATTTCACATTTGTTACAAGTTTCCTTAATATTAGAAATTAGGTTTTTGCTGTATAAAATGGTGTTATTTTATTTAACATTTGAGTTGAACCTATATGGCAATAAGTGTTATGCACATTTTTTTTTATTAATATTTTACTAGTATCTTCTGTTAAAACAATTTTATCTTTTCTTATGAAAGTTTTATAGTAGATTTCATTTTTCAGTTTAAAATTATTTTTATTAGCCTGTAGGTCTGTATTTCTACTTTGATTATTTTTTATATCTTGGAGCGTTATTAAATTTACAAATTTTAATATTTCTTCTGAAATTTCAAAAGGTTCCATTACGGGATTTCTATTTAAACAGTCTGCTTCTTGATTGAGTTTTCCAGGATGATATTTTATTTTAAAATTGTATTGTGATAAATAGAAAGTAAGGTCGCCCAATTCATCATCTGTTCTAGTTTTTATGTTCATATTTTCTAAAGGCTTATTATCTGTGTATACGGTAAATTCTTTTCCAATGAGCCAATGTTGCCAATATTTTATAGCTTCTTTTATTGCTAAGCATTCTAGGTATATCGCTTTCTTCTTCTTCTGGGCTTCATTCAATTTTTTCGAAAAATACGCTACTGGCCTAGAAATCCCAATTTCATCATTTTGTTTTAACATTCTGCTATTCCTTTAATACTAGCATCTGTATATATATGTTTATTGGTAGATCTGGATCAAAAATTTTCAGAATGGGTTCTGAGCAAGGTAGTGTTTTTATTTTATCAAATGACTGTTGACATTCCTTTGACCAGATAATTTTAACATTTTTTCTTAGTAGATTGTGCAAAGGATCCAAAACGGTACCAATATGTGGAACAAATTTATGATAATAATTTATTTTTCCTAAGAATTGACGCACACTTTTTCTTGTTTCAGGAACAGGAAACTTCTTGACAGCAACTAAATAGTCTTTTACTGGTTTTATTAAATTGTTCTATATTATATGTCCCAAGTATTTCACAAAATTTCCAGCAAAATTGCATTTAGTAAATTTTAATCTAAAACCTTCAGTAAGTATAGCTTCAAGTAATTTCGATAGATGTAGAATATGTTCATCAAAAGTTTTGAAAAAAACTAGAATGTCATCTATGTAATTAAGTTTAAATTGGGATAGTTTGTGCTTCCTTATGATATTGCTTAATATTCTTTCAAATATTGCCGGAGCGGTTTTTAAACCAAATGGAAGACAAGTCCATTGGAAATACCCCTCCTGAGTTACGAATGCCGTTTTCTTTCTGTCTTGTATTCTTAATGGAATTGACCAAAATGCAGAATTAATATCCAGGGTTGAAGAATATTTACAATTTCTTGTTTTTATCATTAAATCCTCTATAAGTGGATAAGGCTGTGACTGAGGTATAATAATTTTTTTTAAATCTCTAAAATCTATACATAACCGTGGTTTTTTATTTTCTTCCTTCTTATATGCTAAAGTAAATGGGGCTTCAAAAGGACTGTATGACTCTTCAAATAAATTTTTCTCCAACAACTTTGATAACTGGTTTTCTATCTCTTTCCTATCTTCAATTGTGCATCTGTAAGGGCGTTTATAACAATATTTATCCAAATCAATTTGTGCTTAATTATCAGTGGTAGTGCCGATATCATACTTATCCTTAGCAAACACTGCTTTATATTTTTCAATTAATTTAGCGATTTCTGATTGTTGATTAATATCTAATAAGTTAATTGACATTTCAAAATTTTGAATATTTAAATGTTCATTAAAATTTAATTCCCATTTTCTAGCTTATTTTTCATTGTATTGAAAAGTTTCAAAATTCGTGTTATCATTTGCGTTGTTTTAGCTTTTCCAGAGTCTTCGTTATCCCAAGTTGTCCTTCACTAGGTAAATTATGGAACTCATTCAAAACTTCATTCATCTTGTAGAAAGGCACTACTATCAAGTTGGATGAAGTTTTACCATCAGCACTATCCCAATGGCGATATAAGCATCCATTAATCAATTTCAAACTGTCTTCGTTGGCGTCTATTTGCGTTAGCCGGATATCAAGGACGGATTCCTTCAGCTCAGCTTTCACACAATGTTTACATTCCAAATTACAAGGCCGAAGTTTGAGCGCATCAGCATTTCCATGTTTTATGCCGCTTCAGTGTTCAGTGCTAAAGTTATAAGCCTGGAGGCGCTCAATCCAACGTGCCAGCTGCCATATAAGTACTTATGGTAATGTTTTATGCATTGCAGCACGACCAGTAGCTTACGTCGGGTCACACAATAATTCCGTTCAGGCTTTGACAGCGTGCGGCTAGCGTGTAGCCTACGACTTTTTCTGTCCCATCGATGACCTGTAAAAGTACACCACTAATACCATATCCACTGGCATCACTGTCAAGGATGAATTTTTCACCAGGGACTGGATACGCTAAAACCGGTTCAGCACACAATAGGTCTTTTAGTGTCCGGAATGCCTTTTCTTGTTACTCACTCCAATGATACGCCTTAGATTTCTTGGTGAGCTCATGTAAGCTTGCTGCCACGGTCGCGAAATTAGGCACCAAGCGTCTGTAGTGTGTGCAGACACCCAAAAAGCTGCGTAATTCATGAAGATTTTGGGAGCGAGGCCAGTCCTTTACTCCTCGTATTTTATCTTTATCCGTTGAAATCCCATCTGCTGTAACTAGATGCCTCAAATATTTTACCTGTTTTTGTAACAATGCACATTTCTTCACGCTTAGTTTTAGTCCAGCCATTGATATTCGTTGCAGAGCTTCTGCCAGGTTTTTGAGGTGTTCGTCAAAAGTTCTGCCCATCACTATTATGTCGTCGAGGTAAACCAGACAAGTTTTCCAATGTGGTCCTTTTAGTACGCGCTCCATAAGCCGCTCGAATATTTCCGGCGCATTGGAGAGCCCAAATGGCATAACTTTAAACTGCCACAAGCCACCGTTCGCACTGAAAGCAGTTTTCTCCTTATCCTTGTCTGCGATCTCTACCTGCCAATAGCCGCTTTGTAGATTCAATGTAGAGAACCACTTTGTTCCAGCTAGCGTGACGAGCGTATCGTCATTTCTTGGTAGCGGGTAGCTGTCCTTTTTAGTGACATCATTCAGCTGCCTGTAGTCTACGCAGAATTTTGTACCACCATCTTACATTTTAACTAAGACTACAGCTGAGCTCCACAGACTCGATGATGGTTAAATTACACCGCTCTTCTCCATTTCATTGACTCCTTAACCTCATTACGCTTCTTCAGAAGTATGCTTCTGAGTGCCTGTTTTATCGGTCTCGCTTCGCCAGTATTCATTTCATTTCACTAAAGCTGTTCTGCCTTGAATTTTATTTTTAGTGGCGAATACGCAGGCGTACTTCTTTAGCAACTTTTTGGCTTTATTTCTTTCTGAAGCTGCTAGACCTGCTACACATTTCTTTACTTTTTCGTCAAATACCTGTTAGTCCTTAGCTGATATATCGGCAGGTTCCGGCATTCATTCACTGTTTATTACCGCTTCTACTGGAGCACATTGACCTACTTCGCAGTTTTCGTAAATTAATTTTCCGTGGCCTGATAAATTGAGTACCCTCACTGGGACTATTCTTTTTTTATCAGTTTTGACAAGGGCCTTTGCTGACAATACATCCACCTTAATTTCTACTGGTTCTACTACCCACAGGCGGTTGTAAGTTCGCTATAGTCACCTTCATCAAAATTTTTCCGAAGACGGTGGCAGATTCTCCAGTAGTTGTTCGTTGTCTGATATTATTGAGTACCTCACACTTTCCCTTCACTATATCTGGTCTGATTATAGACTGTGTCGCACCGGTATCTACAGTAAAAGTATATTGTTTGCCATTAAAGTACCCGCACGCTGTAAGGTTGCTGTTGTTTTTCTGTATCACTGATATGGAGATCGTGGGGCCCTCGCTTGTGGGAGCTAGCTCTTGCCCCTCAGTGCTAGCTCGTTTTAATTTAACGGGGATTCTTTTGTTGTTTGATGGTATTTGGCCCGTTTATTATTTCTCGGTGGTGAAACGGATCTGCATCTTTTGTGTAGTGCTTTACAGTTTCACTGGAAGTGGCCGCTCTTTCCACAGTTAAAACATTTCAGTTTTGATTTCTGCTCATCTAGGTGCCACTTTACCACTTCCTCTATTTTATTGATCTCATCATCTTTCTCTGCCTCAACTTCCAAATGACGAATCTTGTGTATTTGTGGCTTTGATCTCGTGGGAGCTATCTCCTGAGCCAGTGCGAACGCCACAGTATCCGCAAAGATCGCCTTTTGTGCTGCACATACAGCTAGTTTAACATCAGGGTCTCGTAAGCCGTTGACGAAGGCTTCGGTCTTCAGATGATCTACTAGTGGGTAATTTTCCTCTGGATGGGTTAGCTGCACTAACCTCTCGGCTTGCAAAGGCTTGAAGCGGCTTATTAGCCTTCTGTGTTCGGCACTTTAAGTTTGCTGTACCTGCGCCAACAGTTTCTCATTAACAGCTGTAGAACTTTCTTGTCCACTCGCCAGAGCATTAATTTTTACAATAAGCTTTTCATTATCAGCTTTAAAAGTTTCTTTTACCTGCGCCAACAGCTTTTCATTATCAGCTTTAGAAAATTCTTTTACCTGCGCCAACAGCTTTTTATTATCAGCTTTAGAAGTTTTTAGTACCTCAGTCCAAAGCATTTTGATTTGTAGTTGCATTTTTTCCATCAAAGCGGCAAGCAGTGCTTTGGTATCCGTATTACTTTTAGCCGAAAGGGCACTCATCTCGAGCTCTTCCTCATCATCAAATACGTATCAACGTTAATGTCCCGCCGTTGAAAATTCTCATACAACCGCTTTTGCAATTCGGTCTTGGTTACAGTTGACGGCAAATCCAATTTCGCCAACTCACACCTAAGGCGATCCACATTAAGTTCTCTGGACTTCATTCTGTTATTTTATTTTAAAAATCATAGACATTGTAACGTTTTTACCTTTTTATGAATTCGTAGATTGTAGTTAGAATAAAATAAATTTTGTGTTTGGTTTTAATTATTATCCTTTATTCAACACAGTTTTGTGCACCACTGCTTGTAACCTTTTTACAGGCAATAACTATTTTCTATTCTTAATTACTCCGTCTGTTTACAATCTTGTAAACAACAACAATTACTCGACAGATTTTTCTACTAAAGATCTTCCCACCCGATCGTAGTTATAACTTAGGTTCAATCACAACCCTTTCAACCAGAGGTTATCCTCACTCAACTCTCTTTACTGAGTTAGCTCCAACTAAACCGATTTGTTACTTCACGATTTACTTCACGAGTTTACTCCTTATAAACTCTCTTCACACAAACTGTACTCGCTGAGTTTACTTTTCTTAAACTGATTATTGTTCGCATCGATGTGCTTTTTATATGGCTGAGTAAACAAAAAATCGAAAGCTCTCGAACCTCTCGATATTTTAGGTAGATTGAATTTCTTTCTTTTAATTTCGTTTTAGTTCTTTTGTAGCCATGCGTATGTAAACATCTACCTCTTTCAGCTTTTAGTATTTGTTGTTGCTTGTTCATTGTCTGTTACTTGTTTTCTTTGCTGTTAATTTGTTGTTGTTGTTGCTATGTTATTTTTATTTACTTAATCTCTGCTAATAATGTTAGTTGTTGTCGATTCTGGCTATTTTGAAACATCATGTATAGTTGTTCTTGCAGCTTTTATTTATTTATTTTAGCGAAGTAATAAAGGCAGAGGTTCCCAATCTTATTTTCGTAACAATATTAACAGTGAAAGCATTATAACATGTGATGAAATTAAACAACATGACAAAAAAATTCAAAAATAATAAAGTGATGTCTTTCGACGAAATTCCTAATATACTGTTAAAACAAATTACTAGATGTAGCATGCATTTTCTTAAGAAAAACATTTAATTATGTTTAAAAATTGGCTTCTTCCCGACTAGTTTCAAATGTGCAAAGGTAGTGGTATACATAAACGAGGAAAGGACCCTAGATTACCAGGCAGTTATAGACCAATTTAGCTCACTCAGCTCTATCGACAAAATATTTGAAAAAATAACTCTGTCAAGATGAGTATTTATATTGAAAATAATAATTTAATTAGTAAAGAACAGTTTGGTTTTTGTCAGCAGCATTCAACAGTTCACCAAACCAAGAGAATAACAAATGATTCGTAAAAATAAACGGCGCAGACACTCAACCGGTATAATGATAATGGACATTATACCGCAAATGCGTTAAATATTACAGAAAATGTAAAATCAAAATAAATACGAGCAAAACTCAAGCTATTCTTTTCCCCTGTAACAGATCTCCAAAACGTGTATCTTCTCTTCCACTTCGCTTTGAGAACGATGTTATACCTTTTAGTGATACTATCAAATATCTAGGAGTTAAATTGGATAGAAAACTTACATTCGCTTGACATATTCAACACATTGTCGACAAAGACACAAAATGTTTTAGAGCGCTATATCCTCTGCTAACAAACGCACACAACTCAATACAAAAAATAAATTATTTACAAAACAGTCATCAGACCCATTTCGCTCTACGGATGTTGCGTTTGTGGTAAAGCAGCTAATATACATATGAAAAATATTCAAATGTTACAAAACAAGGTTCTCAAAACGATTTACAGACTACCGCGCTTATGCCGAACTCGTGATCTTCATATGAAGAACTCATAACCAACTATATGGGAAATATAAACTCATTATATGGCATTTTTAAATAAATCCAAAAATTTTGAGTATGACCTAATTAGAAGTACAGGCGAAGTTCTATAAATTGAACCACCATTATCCAGAAAAAACTACAACTTATAGAAACTTCAACTTTGGGAATTAAATTTTAAAATGTTCCAAATTAAATAAACAACAACTACTTTTAATACCAATTCACTTTTATTTATCACCAAATTACTTTAAGCCATTTGTAATTTTATAAAGGTACTATATATTTATTTACTAAAATAGTGAGTAATATTTGACTGAATTTGTTCCCATTTGCTTTGAGTAAAAAGTGATTCTAGTTAGTATAGTGCTTTGTAGTGGTCATCTTGTGCGTTTTCATTTGTATTTAAGAATACATTGAGAGTCTTATATGAATCGTTTATAACTTGTCTGGACGGTTGCCTGTTTCCTCAACTTCGTCCCCATCGCTATCTACTATTTCTACAGAGTGCGGTTCTGATTCGACGACATATTCATCAATAATATCTTCATCAGTTGGCAATTCAGAAGTAATCAATTCATTATCGATGAACAGTACAACTTATAGATTGTACTTCATTCAAATGTAGCCAGGCTTCATAGTTATCTTTTAAAACATTATCGTTGTCGTTAAAATCATTTAATAATACCTAAGGTATGCCATCTTCTTCGTCCACACTGAATGTTGTCCAAATGCAGACTTTGTAAAGCAGTTCGAAATTGTCTGGCTAGTGACATCAACATCGTAAGCTCTTGATAAATGGCGAATACATTCTAGCACATTAATATCGTGTTTACAATTTCCTTCAATTCCAACTATAGCTTCTTTTAAAATTCTGTTTCGATAATGAGCTTTCAAACATCGAATTATTCCTTGGTCAAGAGGTTGTAATATCGATGTCATATTTGGTGGAAAAAATGCCACAAAGAATATCACTTTTCTTCCAGCAGCAGAAAATTGTCTATCTATTCACCATCTATTTTTCAAAAATTTAGCTTGTCATCCAAGCCCGTTTGTTACTTTTATAATCGACCGGTAGCGACTTGACACCACGAAAGCAACGAGGTCTCTTACTTTTTCCTATCACTAAAATTTTAATTTTTTCACACGTTCCTTCCCATATTTTCCTCCATGACATTTTTCATTTATGAATGTTAGTGTTTTGTCAGGAAGACATTTGTAAGACAACCCAGTCTCATCTGTATTGAAAATGTCACTTTCATTGTACTTTTCCAACAAAGAAGGTAAAACATCGGTTTTCCATTTCTGGCAGTATTCCTCGGAAACATTATTGCTTTCACCACAAGCATTTTTGTAACAAGCACCATGTCCAAAAAAAAAACAAATAGCATACAAGACTACTTAACATTTAAGTTTTTCCCTCACATTATCTTTGCATACCTTAGCTTTCGTTTATCCAGCCAACCATTGCTTGCCATAAAGTCATTCACCTTGAGTTCCTTTACATACTCCATGGCTTTGCCCTTTAATATTCCTCCAGATATCGGCATATCGCGGTCTTCCGTTGCCGTAAACCACTTAAATAGAGCTTTGTCTATGATATCGTATCTGGGTTTTTTATTCTCTTGCTTTTTTTGATTTGATGTTCCAGATTCACCAAATTTTAATATTTTTCCGTTTCTTAAAATCATAAAATCCGTACTGAAATGCCATATTTTTCTGTCACGTCTTTTTTCCTTGATCTACTGCCTATTTCTTGTATTAATTTTAACTTTTCTTCGACTGTTAAATTACGTTTCGGTGCCATTCTGTTTTATTAAATGTATTGTTTGTTCTTTCTGCTTAATTAGCTCAAGAAATTTGTACGTAAACACATGCATTTTATTTAGGGACTTTACCGAAATACAAACACACAATAGTACTTACTGCCCTATGTATGTATAACTTTCAGTATTGGCAATTTAATGTAATTTTGCATAAAATGTTGCGATTGTATAGCAAATTAAGTTGAAAAGAACGTATTTCACTATTAGCGGCTAATTCAGTAATTTTTGCCAGCAAAAAAGAAAATTTTTTCGAAAAAATTGAAATTATAGAAACGTTGTACTACTGTTTTTCTTCGAGTTATGGAGGAATTCATATTATGGATGATCAAGTTAAAGAAGCAAAACCTGATAGAATTTCTCTCCAAGATACTGTTGCCGTGAGATGTGCTTCAACTTATAGAAAATTCAAATAATAGAAGTTTGACCCATGGCTGTCAAATTAAATTCGCAGAATATCGTAATTTTTCTGATAAATTTTAAAATTATCGTCAATTCAGTTCCGTAAAATTGTACCAAAACAAAAGAAAAAAAAGTAAAGAAAGAAAAATGTTAAAGTACTACATGCTACATATAAAGAATTGCACATTTTT
The DNA here is from genome assembly GCA_023159175.1 of Wohlfahrtia magnifica. Taxonomy (NCBI): domain Eukaryota; kingdom Metazoa; phylum Arthropoda; class Insecta; order Diptera; family Sarcophagidae; genus Wohlfahrtia; species Wohlfahrtia magnifica. Next base: position 445,348 of record JAKWBJ010000165.1, on the reverse strand, counting down.
AATGCGTGCATAAAGCTACTTACAAATGAAACCTCATTGTCAAATCGCATAACTCCGCCTTTAAAATTGTATTAAATAGTAATGTCAATACAGAGTGTATTGATTCTAAATTATATTATATTCAAAACTAATTTCTCTGCTAAACGACAAAAATACTTATAATTTAAATACTGGCTTTATAAGCATTTTAAAACAATTCTTTGATTCTTTTATAATTGCTTTCTTTTGGCCTAGAGACAATCAAATAAACTGATTAACGTCTTATATGTATGTATTCCTGTTGTCGTACTTTTCTGGCTACAGATACACGGTGTCGGGATTGATGAAAAACAAAAAATTCGGATTTTTTCATTTGATAAATTGTTATTTGATCATCTCCAATTGACAAGCATTATCTCAGTTTCTTCGATTTTGTAGTAATGAACACAGAAGACATTTTAGCATTCAAGCACTACGAAATAGAAATCCAGATGATGGATGACGCATTTATTTATACGTCTCTTTTTAAACGTTAAGCATACGACACTCACACATATGCATTATTTGATAAATTTATGTGATCGTCTTAAGGCCGATTTATAATTTTTTTCCACTAACTTTTTTATATTTAAAAATTGTTAGCTATTGTTGCTTATTTGAAATTTTTGGTATAATGTCACTGTAACCTATAAATTGTACAAAAAAAAAAAAAAACAATACTTATGATACCACACACACTCACGCAAATAATTATTCACTTTACACTTTATTAACATTGATTACAAGCAAAAATCAGAAGAAAATTAGTTGTCTCACCTACAAAGAACTATTAATACTTTTAGAGCAACCAATTGTCTATGTCTCTAAAATCGTCCTTTTAGAGACAAAAAACGTCAATTGTCATTTTGCCTAATTTTTTTTAAAAAATCGTCAAAATAACGATAAATCGTCAAATCTGACAGCGATGGTTCGACCGTATATCAGAGGACACCTGACAGATTACTTTTGTAAACTAACAGCGTGTATGATACAGTTATATCCTGTAACAACTCAACTCGATACTAAATAAAGCTTGTCTAACATTTTTCCTTTAATCTGAGTTTTATGAGAATTTCCTGTATTATTAATTTTTTAATTTTTTTTTTTTTTATATAAGACCAGCACCCAGGGGATGGCCCCTACTCATGCAGTGCATTGTGCTGGTACTAGGAAAATAGGTTATTGGAAGGAGGACAGAGGGAGTAGTGTTTATGGATGTTAGATTTAAATTTACTCATGTCGTAAGTGGCAGGAAATACTTTCGCTGGAAGATTATTCCACAACCGAACAGTGCGACCAAAGAACGAGTTCTCCCTATAATGCGTTGTGCGATTTACTGGACAATCAACTACAAAGGGATGCGCTCTACGAGAAATACGAGTACTACGTAAAAATATATGATTTTTGGGAATTAATTCCTTAATTTCGTTAGAACACATTCCGTTATAGTACCGATAGAACAATGAAACACACGCCACATTGCGACGGTGCTCCAATGATTCGATAGAGTTGGCTACCCTACCGTCATTGATGAGCATCTTCGCCCTCTCCTGTACGCGGTCGAGAAGCTCCAAAATAGACTTTGAAGCACCGGCCCATACATGAGAGTTGTATTCCATTTTGGGACGGATATAGGTCTTGTAAATATTAAGGAGATCAGATGGTGTGAAGTATTTCTTGCACCGTCTCAAAAAACCAAGGCACTTGAATGCTTCTTTCGACACTTGAAATATGTGATCATTCCAACGAACGTCACAGTGAATTCTCATGCCCAGAACATCAAGAGCATCTGATTCCTCAATATCCACATTACCCATTGACACAGATGACAGCACACCACCACGCCTGTGTGCTAAAAAACAACATTGAGTCTTACGTGCATTAAAATCGACCCTGTTCGCACGACCCCACTCGGAGACCTTCAGTAGGTCACTTGTGAGTGTGACGTTCATATTCATCCTTCTTACCCCAACCTCCAAAAGGCTCGGTCTACGGTCAAAGGAATATGAGTGACAAATGTTGCTGTCATCCGCAAAAGAGTAGATAGGATTAGAAGTGAAAAGAAGAAAGTCGTTAAGAAATATTAGAAAAAGAGTAGGAGAAAGAACAGAGCCTTGCGGTACCCCTGAGTTTACTCTGAACTCGTCGGATGAGACCCCATCTATAACCACTCTTATAGAGCGATCTCTGAGAAAGCTCGATATAAATCGAGAGAAGTGACTACCGACACCAAAAGCATTAAGTTTCGAAATGAGAGCCTCGTGCCAAACTCTATCAAACGCCTTTGAGATATCCAGTGCCACAACCTTACTCTCGCCAAAACCATGAATGGACTTGTTCCACTTCTCCGAGAGCAACGCCAGCAGGTCACCAGTAGAACGGCCCCTTCGGAAACCGTACTGACGATCGCTAAGTAAATCGTTGGACTCCAGATATCCCACAAGGTGGTGATTAATCATACTCTCCATAACCTTGGAGAGTGTGGAACAAACTGCTATTGGACGGTAGTTCTCAGGGTTACTAGCCTCGCCCTTTTTGGGGATTGGCGTTACATTAGCAACCTTCCAGCAAGATGGAAAAATACCGGCGCGATATGACGCACTGAAAAGGTGAGCTAATGGACGCGCAAGCGTCGAAGAGCACTGCTTCAGGACCAGTGCTGGTATGCCATCCGGCCCAGAAGACTTGTTAACGTTGAGATTTGCAAGAACCCTTTTTACAGCACGAGCTCGAAAGAATATACTAGGCATAGTTACTGATACTCTTTCAAGTTCGGGCAGTGGTTGAACGCTCTCCGGCAAGTGAGAATTACTTGCAAACATTTCGGCCAAAAGGTTTGCCTTTTCAACCGGGTTCGTGAATGAGTGGTCATTCTTTATAAGAGCAGGAACCGAACTAGCGTTGTTTTTGCTAAGTGTTTTTTAATAGATTAATTGTTAGTTGTTATTTTTGTTTAGTGTGAAATAAAAAAAAATTAAATCCAACTATAATGGTTTAGCACGATGGCTAGGCTCGCGCTTGTCATCCGGACCTGATAGTAGGAGAGATGATCGGTGAATATTTACTCTCTATCGAATTCAGCGTGGTGAGCGAGCTGAGCGAGTTATACACCTTCGATGAGCCAATGGGCTTTTGCGACATCGACGTGACGTCTGCGAATGAAACAGCAATGACTGCTTTTGACTTTAGGTGAAGAGTGATTACCGATTGATTACGGTTCAACCATGGCGAACTCGTGATATTAACTGGGATCATTACCAGAACTGTATTAGGAAGCCATTGGTGACTTTAGGCTACTGATGATTGACGACCAGGTTGATAAAATATGGCGGCTGGTATCCGCGATGAAGCCCAAGAATGGACTCCTGAGTAAGAGATGATGCGGCAGTAATTTTGACATCTGTGGAGACGTTCCAGACGGTGTAGGCTTTCTAATGTTGAAGACCTAGCTCAGCGTAAATTAGACTATCTTAGCAGGCTTAAGATGTACAAAGACAAACTTGTGACTGCTAAAAGGACGAATGGAGGAGTTTTGTACAGGACAATATGGATGACTTCTGGGGTAGGGTTTTCCGTATCTGCAGGGTTAGAAAGTCAGGTAGATTTAGCTCGTCTCCATATTGGCGACAACGTGTTGTTTTCATTGTGAGTCTGTACGCATGCTTTATTGAGGGTGTTTCCTCCAAGGGTGGAGTCAATTAGTTATCCTCCTCCTCCAGAGATAATTGATCCTCCTAACTTGGAGAGGTCGGAAATTGAGGAGTGTATCAGTCGGGTAAGGAGTAGAAAATTTCCAGGTTTGGATTGGTTGAGTGGAGCGATGTGTACAAACACCTGGAAGGCCAACCTTTAATACCTGAAGGCAGTTTATGGTAGGTGCATCAATGAGGGCTATTACCCGATGGCATGGAAATGTGCTCGTATTGTGATGCTTCTTAAGTCTCCTGATAAAGTGAGGAGTAATCCTCGCTCTTATCGTGGCATCAGTCTTTTGCCAGTATTTGCAAAAGTACTGGAAAAAATCATATTCTACAGACTTAAGGAATGCTATAGCGAGGGTATTTCATGTCTCCAGTTTGGTTTAAGGGAGGGCAAATGCGTTGAAGACGCTTGGATGTATGTCAAGAGTTTTGTCGAACAATCTACTTCAAAGTATCTGCTTGGCCTTTTTATAGATTTTAAAGGCGCCTTCGATTATCTCTTGTGGGATAATGTCTTACGAAGGTTATAAGAGCTTGGTGGTCGTGTGTTGAACATATGGCGTAGCTATTTCGAGGATAGGAAAGCTTGTGTTGTTGGATCCAATGAAACGCTGTGGATGGAGGATGTTCAGGTTTGCCCGCAGGGATCCATTTATTTGAATGGATACTCTGTTATGGCAGCTCAGGCTGACATTCAAACTGTGTACGTATGCGGATGGCTTGCTCATTCTAATCGAAGGCCAGTTTCGTGCTGAGCTGAAGAGAAAGGGTGTTCAAGCCATTCGTTTCGTTTGTGAGTGGGGTGCAGAAGTTCATATTGATGTCGCAGTGGACAAGACGGTGATGATGTTGCTCACTCTCTAGAAGTGGTGAAGGCAGCATTCGCTATGATTTAGATCAGGTACCTCGGAATAGTTATGGGAAACGTATGGCACAAATTAACAGGCATTGTTGGTAAGGTTAGACGTATACTAAGAAGTGGAGTCTCAGCAGGCGTGCCGCCCATATCATATTTAATGGGTTGTCCGTTGCTTGTGCGGCATATTGGTCTTCTGTGTGGTACAAAACAGTCATGCCTGTTGTTTGACAGCGTAAAATTCTCACTTGTCAGAAATTGCACTTTTGGCACGTGCTCCGGTGTGTCGCACTGTATCTGTCGAAGTTTTGCAGGTTCTGGTTGATGGAGCGCAACTTGACTCGCATATTGCCTACAGAATCAAGGGACTGCCAATTTGAACGCATGGCTGGCTCTCTCCTTTTGATCTTGACATGGGTAAAGATAGGCATAAGGCCATAAGCCTTATACCTATGAATAGTGGACGAACAGTGACAATGGGAGGATGAAACGTGAGCTTATACCGATGTTCGTACAAGAACACCCAGACTTCGACTTAATCCTAGGTATCATACTGACGCGACATGGCTCTATTAATGCATTTTTGCATCGAATTTGGCAGGCTGAATCTGCGAACTGTCGGTGTGGGATGGGAACTAAAGACTAGATGCATGTACTGATTGCATACCCGGATGATGCAAACATTAGAGGCTTAGATCGTATGGGTATTAATCATACTGGAGGTTTTGAGACTTCCGTAGGTGTTTGTTGGACAGTCGAGCTCTTGAGGTTGGGCGCTTTTGCTGTATTTAAGAGAAGACAGATCGAGCCACTTCTGTGGCTCGTTGAACTGGCATACTACCTTGATCAAAAAGTTTCCGGAATAACCCACGTGTGCCGGCCCATCGTTCCGATTTGAGTTTTTTTGTTAGATTGGTACATCTGTTGTTGATATTCCCGCTAAATCTTAGCGTCGTTGGCTATTAGGGCGCTGACTGGTCACCATGTCGGCTTAAGCCTGGATGCATTGTGCAGGAGTACTCCGTCGCTCCTGGATGTGTGCAGTGTAGAACTGTGCTGGGTTCCGGGACACACTGGCGTACGAGGAATGAGATTGCAGATGAACTGGCTAGAGCGGGCGCAGCCAAGGGCATAGAACTGGCGAATGCCTCTGTGAAAACGCCGCTTGGTTTTTTGGAAGCTTTAACGATAGCTGGGCCCGTCGTAAAGTGGAGGAGTCATGGAGTAGAGTAGATAGTAGGGTCTCCAGGCTGCTTCGGCCGCGACTCGACCGCTCTAGGACGGAATAGGTCCTCAATCTTAGGAATCTGATAGGCTTTGTGACTGGCCACTATGCTCTGAGGGTAAGCACTGGGATTTGGGAAGCAGGCTCTATAATTTTTTGCCGAGTTTGCGGCGACACAGGGGAGCCGGAAACTATGGAAATCATATCATCTGCCACTCCCCTTCTCTTTATGGGCGCAAGATCAGGTTGCTGGGCCGGAGCTCCTTTGATGGCCTGGATGATATTGCGTCGGCTAGGAAATGCGACCTGGAGGGTTTTCTGCAAGGTCTAAGCTGGCTCCTTGGGTGATGCCCAGTTGTTTTTGGGCGTCTGTGTTTTTATATATACTCCTTTTGATCCTTCTTTCTTTCTTCTTTTTCTCCCTCTGTGCTTCCTTTCTTTATCTCTATTTCTATTTTTAATTCCATTCTCTACCAAGTAATACAACAAAAAAACTAAATTAGCTCCTTGATTAGTTGTTCGAAGCTTAAGAAACTTTCAATACTTTGTTTTTTTTTTTTTTTTTTTTTTTTTTTTTGGCCACTGCACTCTGTTTTGGCATAGTTTTTATGAGATTTGTTAGAATTATTGCTAGTATTAATTGTCACTGAAATTTTAAGCTCTCAGTCAGCTTCTGCTTATTTTTAAAACGACGTGGCTTCATACTTCCAAAAATATTTTTAATAGGATTTATTTTCAGTAGCATTACTCATTCGGCATATTTAAGCATGCCGTTAGATAGTGTCCCAATAAACAAAACGGTCCATTTTTGTTTGTACTTCGACAAAGAGACAAATCCACTCACTGAGGAGCATATTACATATCCGCCTCCATGCTCTATTTTGTCTTTACAATAATGCGAATGTAGTAGATTTTTTTTCTTTGGTCCTCGGTTGGTCTTTGGTTGCTTATTCCATCTTAATTGCTTTAATTGTATAGACAAGAAAAAAGTTACTTAGGCTTCGAATAGCACTGTAAAAATATAAGACGTTATATATTAAAGTTCGAAAAATTCTTAAATAATGAGCATATAGTATTTGTAATAAAGTAAAAACTTATTTTATACGGTAGATACGTTCCTGAAAAAAACCGTGTAAAAAAGACATGAAATATATAGAAAAGAAGTGGATTGGTTCCACATCCTTCAACCTTTTATAAAAAAACTTAAAACAAAATGATTTATTACAAAAAATTACTATTATAAGAATTTTTGTAAATACCAAAACAAATTTGTATGTGCATTTAATGCAGATTATTTTATAAAAACAATAGGCAATTTAAATCTTAAAGTAATATAAATATAAAATTGTTCAGAAACTGAAAACTCGTACAAGAAAACAATAAACAAAAAGTACATAATCCATCTCTTAAAGTATATTAAAAATTTATAAACAAAATTTTAAAAACCGCCAAAATGAACAGTTCTAAAATTAGGTTAATAAAAATAATATTCTTTGAAATTTCAATCAAATAGCTTTTTCGAACCTTGCTAAATCAAATAAAAGAAACCATTTTTGTTCTAAACCGTGTTATTAAAAACAATCGTATAAAAACGGAATCAGATTTTTTTAGACCGTTATTTCAAAACTGTGTAAAAAGGACGTACAAAAACAGAATTGGGTGTGTTTAATTAACCAGTTATTCTTGTTTTAATAATCGGTTTATTTGATATTTGAAAAAAAAAAAACAATTTCGGCAAAACTAAAAAAACCTTTTAAAACTATTTTGAATAAATACTGTTCGATCTCACTACTACTAATTCTGTAAACGTCAATGGATTCCTATGATCCCTTATTATTTTTAATTTTACTTATTCTCAGACAATACAACAGAAAAATCTTTAGCCCCACTCGTTTTATTTTCTTTGCAAGTTTTTTGTACTAACGTGTACGATGGCGGTTTGATATTGAAGCTACCTAAGTAGGAAAAAAACATTTTTTTTTTCAAAAACCCATTCATTTCTCAACATAGTCTCCTTTTAGCTCTTAGTAAGACGATTTTCCAACTTTTTTATACCATCTGAATAATACGATTTTGGGAACTCTCCAAAATACGCATTAGTTTTGGTAATCACTTCTTCGTTTGAGATTAATCTTTTTCCTGCGAGCCATTCTTTCAAGTTTGGATACAGGAAAAAGTCACTAGGGGCTAAATCTGGACTATAAGGTGGATGATCAACCAATTCGAAGTGGATTTCTCGTAGTTTTAGCATCGTATCTAATACCGTGTAAGCCGGTGCGTTGTCTTGAAGAAAGAGCACTCTTTTCTTGTTTAAATGTGGTCGTTTTTCCTTGATTACATCAACCAATTGATCCAATAATGCACGATAATACTCTCCTGTGATTGTGGATCCCTTTTCAAAATAATCGATGAGCAATAATCCGTGTGCATACAGTGGCCATAACCTTGCCAGCCGATTTCGCTGTCTTCGCCTTCTTCGGAGCACTTCTACCAGCTTCCACCCATTGCTTCGATTGATTTTTGCCTCAGGTGTGTAGTGGTGGACCCACGTTTCATCAACAGTTATTAATCTACGCCAAAAATCAGCAGGATTATGCTTTATCATGTCCAAACACCGCTGTGAAGTGATCTGTCGAACTAGTTTTTGTTCAACACTGAGCAAACGCAGCACCCATCTTGCCGATAGCTTTTTCATAAGCAAATGTTCATGCAAAATGTTGAACACACGTTCATATGATATGTTTACCACTTCAGCAATCTCACGTATTTCGATCCGGCGATCATTCATAACGATATCGAGCATTTTCTTGATATTTTCTTCAGTAACCACCTCTTTTGGCCTTCCTGTTTTGGTATTGCTGCAGTGCTTGTTCGGCCCCGTTTAAATTCAGCAATCCAATATTTTACCATATAATCTGGCGGAATGAAAAAGTTTTTGTATTTGTGCTGCCATCTAGCGCTAAGTAGCTTCAATGTCAATCCGCCCTCGTATGTCTAATTTTAAAAATGTTAACAAATACAAAAGAGCTGCTACAAATATTGGTTTTGATTATTTTCGATACAAGACAAATTGAATTTACTTCTGAATAGATGTTTTTTAAAGAAAATCTAATCACGGTAAACGAAAAATAGTCTTATGCACTAGTAGCTCTTTGTAAAATATAAAACAAATAGCGAATAAACGTATATATCTAGACTTTTATTTACGTAATCTAAAGCAGGATATTATTATTCGCCGATATTTGCTAGTCATAAAAAACAAATACTATGAAAGTACTTCTTCGTAATCTTGTCTTTTCTTTGCTGTACGTAATAAAACATGCGATTAAATATAAAATTTAAAAACATAATATCAAAAAGAAAAACTTAACATGTCGAACCAAATCATATATCGTTTATCTTTTTTCAAACCTTGTAGTTTAACTTACATATATTATTCAACATATAAAAATATGCACACTTCATAATGGGTGTGAAGATAAATTCGGATTTGAAAAGCCAAGACACCAACCACACTTTTTTAACATGCTCAAATTTAGAAAGATCTGGAAAGATCACCGGATTTGACAAAATGGAATTTTAAAAAATCGCCTTTTTGAAAAGTATGCAAATTCTTGGGAGGATGAGTGGGCATTTCTCCAAAATATGGAAGGGTACACATATACCACTATATACATATGCTGGCTCAAAGGGTCCTAAACAGAGCCCATAATAGTGGGATGTCTGGAAAGATCACCGGATTTGAGAAAATGCAATTTTAAAAAATCGCCTTTTTGAAAAATATGAAAATTCTTGGGAGGATGAGTGGGCATTTCTCCAAAGTATGGAAGGGTACACATATACCACTATATACATATGCTGGCTTAAAGGGTCCTAAACAGAACCCATATAGTGGGATGTCTGGAAAGATCACCGGATTTGAGAATTTTCATATTTTTCAAAAAGGCGATTTTTTAAAATTCCATTTTCTCAAATCCGGTGATCTTTCCAGACATCCCACTATATGGACACTATTGTAGACCCTTTGGGCAACCATACTTATATAGTGGTATATGGGAGCACCTTCAAATTTTCCCGAAATATTCATTTATCCTCTGACGATATTTAACATTTTGTATGTAATCACTGTTCTTCTCTTAACAGTACTCTGTTAACGCAAAATTTGAGCATGTTAAAAAGTGTGTTGGTGTCTTAGCTTTTCAAATTCGAATTTATCTTCACACACATCACTTCATATATAGCAATTATTTTGAATTAGCTAAATAATCTTTGTGATACATCTAAGTAGAAGTGAATATAAGTAAATATAAGAAAAACTTCTTCAATATAAGAGCTCGTTTCTGCTTTTTGCGAAGTTTCTTTTTCTTATTTCACAAGTTGTCGACATTTTTTAGTTAGTCAATTGTGTACAAATCCTAATATATAAAATATGAATAGGTACTAATAGCGCAAATAAAATCAATTTAAAATATATAATATTTTCATTGATCGTATAATTATAAGTTATAAATTGTTTATTGAAAAGTTGACAGGATGACTTAAAATAATGTATTGTTATTAGTTTAGCTTTGATCCATAGAGACGTCTGTGTTATTGGAAATAGCGTCCTTTTGAACATATTCATATATTTTACTTAGTTCCGGAGAATCTTTAATTGATTTTAGAAAATCAGTGAGTTGTTGATTTTTATCTAAAAAATAAAGATTTTATGTAAATTAGCAATACTTTAGAATATTATCACGCTAAATTTTACCAGCTTTCGGAATCTTTGACAGCGCAGATACAGCGCGAAGAGCTGAACGTTTTAACTCATCTTGTTTCTCATACTCCTGTTTAACAGAATTTGCCTTAACCTTGTGTGTACATGTATCCCTCAACTGCTGAACAAATTGATCAAGTCCTTGAAAAAAAGTATGGTAAAAGATATAAAAATAAATAAAATAAATGATAGTATATAACGATATTTATTTATATATATATATATATATATATATATATATATATATATATATATATATATATATATAGAAATTTTTTGGAATTTTTGAATATATATATATATATATATATATATATATATATATATATATATATATATATATATATATATTCAAAAATTCCAAAAATTTTCTTTCCAAAGTGCTTGCTATGGTTGTGGAAGCTTAAATCATCTCGTTGATGCCTGCCCAGAACGGGACAGAGAGACCCGAGGTAGAAAATATATATTTAAGGTATTTTAAGTGTAGTTTTGAAAATAATTCTGTAAATTCTTTTTATATACAATGCCTGATGGATACAGGGAGTCCTGTATGCTTTATAAGAAAATTTCTCATATTACAGAGGATTGACTTGAAGGACATGAATAATGATAATTTTTATTTTTATTACCTAAATGGCAGTGAATTTTAAACTTTTGGTAACATTTTACTTTACTTGAATTTTGAGAATGTGTTGAACTAGATGTATTTGTTGTTGATGATTCTGCGATGGTTTTTGATTGCATCCTTGGAAGGGATTTCTTGACAAGGTAGGATTGATATTGGCTGGCAAAAGGACCGTGATTGGGGAACGGGGAACTGATGATCATGTAGGGGCGGCGATTTTGTGAGGGCAGTTATGTCTATCGAATGTGGGAATATGTCTGAGACTAGTGACCTGGGAATAGACGAACAGGTTGGGGACGATAACAGGAGAAGATTAATACAGTTATTTCTATACATATGTAAGCCCGGAAGGACCATCTGAACCCAAGACGAGGAGTGAGATTAAACTTAATTTGGACAGGCCGAGGTCGTTCAGTTGTACGCCTAGAAGATTATCATATGATGAAAGGGAAAAGTTACAGACAATTCTGAACGAATTCTTGATGAAGGGATATATAAGGCCAATTGAATCACAATTTGCTTCGCCTATTGTGCTCGTGAGGAAGAAAAACGGGAAATGTGCGTGGATTATAGAAACCTGAATAGGATGACTCTAATCTTATCGACGACCTATTGGACCGATTGTCGGGAAAACAGTTCTTTACGAAGTTATATTTGAAAAATGGCTTTTACCACGTTTATGTTGAGGATAGGTCTGTGAAATACACATCCTTTGTAACCCCACTTGGACAATATGAGTTTTTAAGAATGCCATTCAGGTTGAAGAATGCACCTTCTGTGTTCCAGCGGTTTGTGAACAAGGTTTTTGCGGATATGGTTAGGGATGGAAGGTTGATTGTTTATATCGAGGACATTATGGTAGCTACTAGGGATGTTGAGGAACATTTCCGAATTCTTAAGGAATTCTTAATTGGTGGATAACAAATTGGAATTGCGGTTGGATAAGTGTGAATTCTTGAGGACGAATGTTAAGTATTTAGGGTACGAAATCGATGGTGGTGGTATTAAAGCTGATGACACGGGTCTGCGAGCTGTAAAGGATTTCCCTGTCCCTACTAATGTACATTCTGTTCGTAGCTTTCTTGGCCTCATTTCGTATTTTAGGAGGTTTGTGAAGGATTTTTCTACTATTGCTAAGCCATTGACGGATTTGACAAGGATAAGGTTTTTGAATTTGGAATCGATGAATTAAGGGCCTTTAAAGCTCTGAAGGTGAAATCATTGAGATGTCCCGTACTAGCACTGTATGATCCTAAGGATGAAACAGAATTACAAGGGCGATGGGAAGATGCATCCGGTGTTTTATTATTCCAAAAGGACAAGTGAATCAGAGTCAAAGTACCACAATTTCGAGCTGGAAACCCTAGCTATTTTGTATGCTTTAAGACGTTTTAGAGTATACTTACATGGGAGGAAATTTAAGATTGTTACTGACTGCAACTCACTCACAATGACTCTCAACCGGAGGGAAGTGGGCTTTGGAATTTCAGGATTATGATTATGTACTGGAACATAGAGTTGGTACTCGTATGCAGCATGTAAATGCGTTGAGTAGGAGTTTGCATGTGATGGTAATAGAGGGTAATAGTTTTGAGGAAAACTTAGTGATATGCCAGAACAGGGACCCAGGATTGCTAAGACTTAAGGCGGAACTTCAGAACAAGCAGAGTAAAATGTATGAAATGAAAAATGGCATTCCATATAGGAAAGCTAATAAGGATGATATAGTATTATTTTGCGTACCAGAGGCGACGGAAAGTCAGGTACTATATAGATACCATGATGAAATGGGACACCTTGGGGTTGACAAGATGACGGATTTGATATCAGGTAGTTATTGGTTTCCCCATATAAGGAGAAAGGCTTCCGATCATGTTCAGAATTGTTTGAGGTGCATTTCTTACTCGGATAAGCATGGGAAAGAGGAGGGTTCTCTGAACAGTACTCCGAAATCTACGGCTCCATTTGATGTCATACACGTTGATCATTACGGCCCTGTTGACAATGAGAGACTTTTGAAACGTATTTTGGTTGTTATTTTTATTATTCGTGAGGCTTTATCCCACGAAAACCACGAGTATAAAGGAAGTAGTGGAACATATGAAGGAATACTTCAGAGCATATAGTTGCCCGAAATGCGTTGTGAGTGATAGGGGAACCGCGTTTACTTCTTCGGAATTTCAGGACTTTTTGAACGAGTACGGTATACGGCATATAAAGGTGGCGACTGGTTCTCCGCAGGCCAATGGACAGGTGGAGAGAGTTAACAGGAATATAGGTCCAATGTTGGCGAAACTAGTTCGCCCAGAGGATGGAGTGTACTAGGATACGGTGTTGCACAAGGTGGAGCATGATTTGAATAACACTGTTCATAGGGCAATTGGGCAGCATCCAAGTGATGTTGTTTGGTTTAATGCAGAGAGGTCCGGTGGTGGATACACTAAGGAAGTGTATACTTGACGATCTTCAGCACAGGGCACAGGTCGACCACGGTTGTGTAAGGGAGGCGGCTTCTAGGAGAAGGAAATCTTTACAGGACTACAATAGGCGATATGTTGATAAGCGTAGAAGACCGGTGACAGAATATTCAGTGGGTGACTATGTAATGATTAGGAATTTTGACTCACATGCGGGTGTGTCGAGGAAGTTGATTCCAAAATTTAGGGAAAAACTTAGAATAGCCAAGGTTCTTGGGAATGATCGGTATTTGTTGGAGGATGTCGAGAGTTTCCACCAGTCAAGAAATCCTTACAAGGGTGTATGGGCCGTCGGGAATATCCGTCCATGGTTTAGGGGTCGAAATTGTGTTGACCCGGCACGAGATCAGGTGATATCGTCTGTCAGGATGGCCGAGTTGTAGCCAATATGTGGTACACCTCCCTATTTGGCATGTTTCCCTTTATCCAACAAGCACTGTTTATATTAATATATTATTTAAATGTAACTGTAGAGTTTAAGTATACTCATCCTTGTTTATTCATGTCCATTGTCGTTAAACAAACAACAGTTATGTTTTCTTATATTCTTTCCCACACTGTTTTTTTAATGTAAAAGTAATACTGTATAAATACTTAATAAAGCATAGAGTCAGTCTTGTTATAAACGTTGAACAGACAAGTTGTTTTATTCGTTCGCGAATGCTACTTGCTACAATTTCAAAAGTGGGATATAAAGATATGATATATAATATAATATAATATATAATATAATATAATATAATATAATATAATATAATATAATATAATATAATATAATACAATATAATATAATATAATATAATATAATATAATATAATATAATATAATATAATATAATATAATATAATATAATATAATATATAATATAATATAATATAATATAATATAATATAATATAATATAATATAATATAATATAATATAATATAATATAATATAATATAATATAATATAATATAATATAATATAATATAATATAATATAATATAATATAATATAATATAATATAATATAATATAATATAATATAATATAATATAATATAATATAATATAATATAATATAATATAATATAATATAATATAATATAATATAATATAATATAATATAATATAATATAATATAATATAATATAATATAATATAATATAATATAATATAATATAATATAATATAATATAATATAATATAATATAATATAATATAATATAATATAATATAATATAATATAATATAATATAATATAATATAATATAATATAATATAATATAATATAATATAATATAATATAATATAATATAATATAATATAATATAATATAATATAATATAATATAATATAATATAATATAATATAATATAATATAATATAATATAATATAATATAATATAATATAATATAATATAATATAATATAATATAATATAATATAATATAATATAATATAATATAATATAATATAATATAATATAATATAATATAATATAATATAATATAATATAATATAATATAATATAATATAATATAATATAATATAATATAATATAATATAATATAATATAATATAATATAATATAATATAATATAATATAATATAATATAATATAATATAATATAATATAATATAATATAATATAATATAATATAATATAATATAATATAATATAATATAATATAATATAATATAATATAATATAATATAATATAATATAATATAATATAATATAATATAATATAATATAATATAATATAATATAATATAATATAATATAATATAATATAATATAATATAATATAATATAATATAATATAATATAATATAATATAATATAATATAATATAATATAATATAATATAATATAATATAATATAATATAATATAATATAATATAATATAATATAATATAATATAATATAATATAATATAATATAATATAATATAATATAATATAATATAATATAATATAATATAATATAATATAATATAATATAATATAATATAATATAATATAATATAATATAATATAATATAATATAATATAATATAATATAATATAATATAATATAATATAATATAATATAATATAATATAATATAATATAATATAATATAATATAATATAATATAATATAATATAATATAATATAATATAATATAATATAATATAATATAATATAATATAATATAATATAATATAATATAATATAATATAATATAATATAATATAATATAATATAATATAATATAATATAATATAATATAATATAATATAATATAATATAATATAATATAATATAATATAATATAATATAATATAATATAATATAATATAATATAATATAATATAATATAATATAATATAATATAATATAATATAATATAATATAATATAATATAATATAATATAATATAATATAATATAATATAATATAATATAATATAATATAATATAATATAATATAATATAATATAATATAATATAATATAATATAATATAATATAATATAATATAATATAATATAATATAATATAATATAATATAATATAATATAATATAATATAATATAATATAATATAATATAATATAATATAATATAATATAATATAATATAATATAATATAATATAATATAAT
The DNA here is from genome assembly GCA_023159175.1 of Wohlfahrtia magnifica. Lineage (NCBI taxonomy): Eukaryota > Metazoa > Arthropoda > Insecta > Diptera > Sarcophagidae > Wohlfahrtia > Wohlfahrtia magnifica. The sequence goes on along the minus strand of JAKWBJ010000165.1, from coordinate 429,057 downwards.
ATAATATAATATAATTAGAAAGCATGTTGGAACCTCTGTTAGTGATAATAATTGGATTATCTTTCTCTAGTTCACAACTAAAGTCATTCAGAACCTTTAAACTTTTTAATATTAGTTCCTTGTGTATAAGAATAGACATTATAAACTCGAATTAAAATAAAATTCGTTTATTTATTACCTGTGCAAACATCGGCTGACAAGCTTTCCTTCAAAAATATAATGCATTGTTACTGACATAAAAGATGAACGAATATAATTATCCGTCACACATTAGAAGTAATTCCATAACTAACATAAAATAAATGTATTTTATAAAATTTTGGACTTAATTTCGTCAACATGAATTTGTAAAGTTTGTTCATTTTCCTTCCCCTTGGAATCTTCAATTATAGCAAAAATATTCCACACCTTGCTTTTCTTTCTTTTTCTGCTAAATTTATATTCGGCGGTTAACAATTTAGGTTTTAAAACTGCAATATTACCAACGGTCTTAGCCAAATTTTTTGTAACGGTCTGTGTGGATGATCATTGATGATAATATGATAACTTCATTACACACTTATTTAACTTACAATTTAATTTTTCAATCAACTGGAAAATTTTGTTCCGAAATGTATTGTCTAAGGTTGTGTACCACCTTGATCAAAGAGTTCCAGGAATTTATTCAGAAAATTTAAAATATAAGTTTATCCATATAAATCTATATTGTCCCCTTCAAAGTAATGCCCGTCGACTGCAACACACTTGATTCAATCCTCGAAGCATTTTTTATATTCAGTTTTCGGTATGTCCATAAGTGCTTCCTACGATTTTTCCATTACTTCCTCTCGGCTGCTGAAGCGCATTTCCCGTAATGGTTTTTTAACTCGATTGAACAGAAAGAAGTCACAGGGAGCCAAATCAGGTGAATTCGGTGGCTGTTGGATGGTATTTGTTGCATTTTTCGTCAAAAAATTTCGAATAATGATGACACTATGCGCCCAAATAATACTCTTTGTTTACTGTCTGGCCTTCTGGCAAAAGTTCATGATGCACTACACCATTGTAATCCATGAAAACCGTGAGCATTGCCGACGTGGTTGTTTTGGTCTCGGCTTATTTGGTGAACGGCATTTACTTGCCTGATGTCTGGATTCCGTGTCGTACTCATAAACCCACGTCTCGTCTCCAGTAATGATCCCTTTAATGAATGTGGGATCGGATTCAGCTTCGCATATCATGTCTTTTGTGACCTCAACACGGTGTCATTTTGCATGAAATTGAGGTCTTCTGGCACCAACTTTGCTGCTACACAACGGAAACCCAAATCATTAACCAAAATGTCTTGGACGGACCCATAGGCAATGTTCAAGTACTCCGCTATCTCTTTGAAGGTTAATTTGCGGTTATTGATCAACATTTCTTTTACTTTATCAATGTTTTCATCGGTTTTCTATGGTCTGCCCACTGCGTTTATCATCTTCGATTGACTCACGACAACTTTTAAACCGCTCGTGCCACTGGTAAACGACTGTTTTCTTTAGAGAATCTTTGGCGAAAGACTTTTCTAACATTTCCAACGTTCTCGCACCATTAAATCAGTTTTTTACGCAAAATGTAATACAAGTTCGTTGTTGCAAATTGAAATCTATTTATAAAATTGTAAAAAATCGCCAACACACATAGAGATGGATGTACTCTTGGCTACGTAGCTTTTGCAAATGTCAAGCTATGACGGTGAAATGCCTATAACTGTAATTTCGTAAATCACAATGCATATTGCAATTTTGTGTGAAAATAAAGCGGTATTTAAGTTTTGTTGCGTAATTTGTCTTACAAAAAGAAAAAAGTTTAAATCAGAAAGAACGCAAGCATATAAATATATTAATTTTTAGTTAAAAAATCAATGTAAGTGCTGGTACATAAAATTTTTTTTATAATTGTTACTTTTTTAACATGTCTGGTAGAATATCCACTCGATTAATCATTGTTCGATTAATCGAAGAATTTGTTGGTCATTATTTGATCAAATAATGAAAATAGCCAATTTCGAGCAACAAATAACTCGAACAATGCGTGTCAATTAATCGAGCAACTTTAGTATGTTTAATTTTGGGTATTGAATAGCAAATGTTTATTATTATTTAGTTTTACGCTTATATTATTTGTTAAAATTGTATAAAAAATGAGAGGTACAAATAATATCATTTCTTGTTTTCATTACACACTTTTCGAATATAATTTCGATTGCTCTCAGATTAGCTGTGATTGGTTTGTTAGACATTATAGTTAAATTTTTTAAAAGCGATAACTTTTTGAAATATATTTTAAAAACCAAAACAAAAGAGTTTGCAAATCAAATCGTGCAATCGATTGTTTCATATTGAAACTGGCAAAAATGTACCAGACGATGATCTTTAAGATGTTGATCTAAACGAAAACAATCTTCTAGACGAAATCAACAAAACCACAAAAAATTTAAAAAAATCTAGTACAAAAAGTATCAGTATAAAAGACCTTTTATGTGTATTTAGACAAGACAAAACTTTTTAATGCAATTTTATCGCTATCACAAACATCGCACCACAATAAAAGATAAATATGAACGACACACTCACAAGCTTGCGAACGGCTTCGATTTGAATGCAAACAAGACCCAATGTTGTTTTTAAACACTCAAACGTGGTGGTGTGTTGTCATATGTGTATATGGGTAATATAGATATTGGGAAATCAGATGTTCTTGATGTTCTTGGCATGAGAATTCACGGTGGCGTTCGTTGGAACAATCACATATTTCATGTTTCGAAACATTCAAGCATTGAGACAGTGCAAGCAATACTTCACTCCATCTGATCTCCTTAATATGTACAAGACCTATAACCGACCCAAAATGGTACATTATTCTCATGTATCGGCCGGTGCATCAAAGTCTATTTTGAAGTAAAAAAGTCGAATAACTGGATACTCTAATATCTGGACTAATTTCTTTCATTTTTTTAAGTAAAGCCTTCTAAAACCCTAAAAATAAAGCAATTTGTGACAATTATATCAATTTACGATGGGAAGGTGTTTTGCACTGTCTGCAACAAAACAATATCTGCTGAAAGAAAATTTTTAGTAAAATAACATAAAGAAGGTAAAACACACCTTAAAATAGATTCAAAACAAAAACGTAAAACAATTATTCATACCCGAATGTACACTTCCATCTAAACAAACTAAATTTAATAAAAAAAATTTCAAGAAATTTTTAGCTGCGGTCATTCCACATTTCAAAATGAGCTAAAGCATATTAAACTATTTTTGAAAGAATATACAAAATATAAAGTGCCACCCGAAAGCGTTTTATGTTTAAAGTCTGTCAAAAGTACATATTTGCTTAAAATGTTTAGATGACATCAGCAAATGCATAAAAGACCAATATTTATGGGTTTCAATAGATGAAACCACTGATATCACTGGACAAACTGTTATTGTAGGAGTTCTAAATTGTGACAAAGATTGAAGCCGATAATTCTTAATTAACAAGTTGTTTTGGAGAAAACCAATCACATCACAATTGCACAACTTTCTAACGATTCTTTATGATATTGGACGTAAATATAAATAAAAACTTAATTTTGCTATTTATGACAGATTCTGTGCCGCATATAATAAAAGCTGCCAAAACCATAAAGGTGTTTTACCCTAAACTAACGCATGTTACGTGCATTAAACAGTTTTCGTAAATGCAAGGAAAGTGTTCTAGAAAGCTCCAAATAGAGATGAAATCTTAAAAGAAACGTATCCAAACTCTCCTTTGCCGCCAAAACTTGTTATAACTCGTTGGGGGACTTGGCTTGCGGCCCTTAATTACAATGCTTACAATCATGAAAAGATCCGAGAAAATGTAAGTGCCGAGTACCAATATATTAAAATTACGTTTTCGAAAAAAAAAAAAATTTCTTAAGTAAAAACCTTATTGTTACCACCTTATTACTACCACAGTAGTAGTGAACATTTTTTTATTTGAATTAAATAATTTTTGAATAATATCAATTTTCATGAAATTGAATCATGAGAGAAAATAGAATAAATTTATTAAAAATCACTGATGCTTTTTAGTTGTGAAGATAAAAATACTCACTAGTATAAGAGATTTTGATGATTTTGAAAGCTTCTTTTGCTTTTATAAGTATTTTCACTACATGCTTTCATAAATGTCAAAATAAAAAATTTTATACTAGAGATATTGAAAGGCAATCATTTACACTGAGGTAAATGCTATATATAGATTAATAATAGAATAAGTGTTTCTTTTCTAGGAGAGAGAAAATGTTTATAAAATTTTTTTAAACGGGCTTTAACTGATAAAAACAAAAACAATATATAAAAATGAAATTAGAAAAGTTTTAATTAAGCTGTATAAAAGTTTTTGACAATATTTTTGGGTAGCCTTTTATGATAGTATTAAACGAAGACCTCTAAATTTTTTTATAATTTTTAAGATAAATTTTGTATTATCTAGGAATCCGCTATTAATGGAAAGCTCTAGAACCTCTAGAGCGTGGATAATATTTTACAAAATTAATCGCCTTTTTCATTTTTGAAAACAATATAAGAGATCAGACGGTGATAAAAATAAAAAATTTAGTGGTGCGTTTTAAGTATAGATTTAGCTAAGTTTGAAAAATAAGTAATAATTTAAAGCGAAAAAAGGAAGACTGTGGATTAAGCTCATCGAATTTTCTATCCTGAGAAATATAATTAATTCCTTTAAGTTTGTGGAGGACAGAATAATGGTACAAATTTTAGATTTGAAAAGAAGCGGTAATCACATTATTCTTTAGGTTATTTACTCGTTTTATGATTTTTTTTTGCATTGCCCAGATTTAAAAATAAGCCGCAATAAGTTGGAGAAAAGGTTTGTTAAAACTCAGCAGCCCATAACGGTTGCGGAGGTCTATAAACCCTTGAATATTTGTATGTAAAGCAAACTTCATAAAAATCAACAATAAAAATCCTTATTATCTGTGTATTAAGTGAGTTCTACCACTTCGTATTCTAATATAAGAAACTAAGTAGAAATCTAACGTACAGTTAGTGTCATTAATATTCGGTTTTTAAGTTTATCGATAATAACACCCTGGCATTAGCGAAATGGATAGGTAATCAGAAGAATAGCAAAAACTTAAATAAATGTTGTCAGTGAGTATTCAAATATATGAAAAAAATGGCTCTATGGTAACCCTGCAACCGTGATAAATCGATCAAAGTTTGTTAACCCTGTTTACTAAGCGCCATTAATATTCGGTTTTTCCCCTATTTATATGCTATTTGCAAAAAAAAAACATGTTATTCAGCTACTTTTCCAGCAATATAGAGATACGTTTTAATAAAAGTGCGTAACACCTCCTTTCTTGTCTGTCCAAAATTCTACTTCACTGCAAATTATACAAATGAGGCGCAAAGGAAAAAACACTCCTTTAGAACAGCGAAAACTTGTTATTTTCCATTAGAAGAAGGTAAAAAGTGCAAAGAGATTGCTGAAATTCTGAATATGAAATCAAATACAGTTGGGGACATTGTCAGAAGGCACAAAAATGAAGGAAGAATACACTTCATAAAGCAGACAGGTCAGCCAAAAAAATTGACCGAGCGGGAAGAAAGTTCAATTGTGCGAAAAATAAAATCTAACCCACGCTTAATTGCTCCCAAATTAGTCACAGAGGTGCTCAATGAGTTTAAAAAGAAAATATCTGCATCTACTATACGAAGAACCATAAGAAAAAAAGGTTTTCATGGCCGAGCAGCACGTCGTAAGCCATTGGTTAATTTACGCAACCGAAAAGCTTGTTTGAGTTTTGCCAGGGAGTACATTAAGAAGCCTGAAACTTGGTGGGATGACGTTATATTTGCGGACGAGAGCAAGTATAACGTATTTGGATCCGATGGGCGTGTAATGGTGTAGCGGAATCAAATGAGGAGCTACAACCACAAAATATAAAACCAACCGTAAAACATGGAAATGGATATGTTATGGTGTGGGGTTGTATGGGAGCTAAATGGACGGAAAAATTAGTTTTTATCAGTGGAATTATGAATAAGGAATCATATTTGAATATCCTCCGTCAAAATTTGAAAGAAAGTGCAAATAAGCTAGGCGTTTTATATTCTTTTAAATTCTACCAAGATAACGACCCAAAGCACAAGTCGCGTTTAATTCAAGAATGGTTGTTCTATAACTGCCCTAAAGTTCTCCATCCACCTGCACAATCCCCAGACCTCAATCCGATTGAGAATTTATGGGATGAGCTGGACCGGCGAATCCGCAACTACAAAATAACATCCATTGAAGAGTTGATATTGCGGCTTCAAGAAGAATGGGATCGTATTCCTGCAGCTTATACAGCTAAAATAGTAAAAAACATGTCAAACCGTCTAAGTGAAGTTATAAAATAAAAGAGTTATCCAACAAAATACTGAATTTTATATAAAACCATTTTTCTAATGTATTATTTGCTACTTTTCAAAGAAAACCGATTATTATTGACGCGCAATATTTTATGCTACCTGAATTAATTTAGTTTTTTTTTTTTTTTGTTATATTGTTATTCTTTTTTTCTAAATACAAATGTGAACTTTCAAGTGTCTAAATAAACTATTAATGAAAAGAAAAAAATTTTGAAAAAGATATACATTTAGCTTAAGGCGAATCAGTTAAACATATCTCTTTAATAAAACCGAATATTAATGACACTAACTGTATATGAGCCAGAAAAGAATCATTCACATCCTCATCTTCTAAAGAAAAAGCGTCACTACACCAAATTAAATTTAAATGGTCTCAATATAAGTTTGAAATGAAAAATTAAGATTATTTAATTAATTACCCTACAATTTTTATAAATTCTACAACATGATATTATTTGTATAAACTATTACTTAATCATACATATAAACTTTCTTAATTCATATTTCGTCATATAAGTAATGAAGAATATGCTTTTGTCTTATTATTTAAAGACATTAACTAATTAGAAGTTTATTTGCTAAAACCTAATTTAAAAACTTAAATAACTACTAAAACCTACAAGCTTAATGATCATTAATTTGTTTTAATTTAATTATTACCTCTTATACGAGTGTTATATATATTATATTTCACTTTATAACACTAACACAAGCATACCCATAAAAATCATCTAAAACTATTCAGCCACCCACATCAATACGATCTCTTGGAGGCCTTCAACAGAGCTGTATGATGCAATAAGTGATATATACTTGAACGTAATTAACCGCTTGTGAACAGTGAACGAATTTACGCTTTAGAATTTTAATATATATGGTATAAATATTTATTACAGAAGAGTAAAATATGATATAGATAAAGTTAAATATGAATAGTTCTGTATAATTATAAGTATTTTAATATATTAATAGTTTGTACTGTTAAAATGAAACTTTAATATTTAATAATATAAATTACGGGTGTTTTCAAAGAGTTTGGTGCTTGATTGAAATGTTTAGGGGTTCTGTGAATATGTTACCAATGGAATATAAGGATAGTGAGGGTTTTGAGGCAACCTCTGTCAACAACACCAGACAGATGGAAAATAAGATTATTCAGTCTAAATCAGTAACAGTTTTCGTATATCATAATGGCTAGATAGGGGCTTAGTGAAACATGTAGTTAGAAAGCATCTAGTCATCCTTGTCCTTCGACCTGAAATCACCAAAAATAGGGTCTATAATAAATTTTTTTTTGTAATAGGAATAGAATTTGACCGAACTCCCACTCCAGACTGAAGCTAGTGCTCAATGGTCCTTTTTTCATATTCAAATTTAAAGTGTCAAAACATTGTGTTTTTGGCCTTTTTATTATTGTATCGAGTTTACACTAATCCAATGCAATTATACGTGCACATTACAAATAAATATAATGTCACCCAACATGTGGCTGGCTCGAGCTGAACTTAAATGTTTAGTAAGTTCCACACTAACGTGGGGCCGTACTGACTAAAACGTTTCGTTAGTGCCACTTCGACATGGTGCTGTAATGACTGAACCACAGAAGTTTTTAGATTTGATTTTCTTATCTTAGGAATACTTTGTCAAATTTTTCTGGAATTTTTCCGATATTTGAGGATGTTAGTTTGAATAGTCTGACCACTTAACGCTGATCAATATTTTCCTAGGTTAAGGGGGTTTTTTGTTCTCTGTATTTGTACAGTAGGATAGTTGTTTCTGATCTGAAGGGCAATCTATGACTTTAAGGTAGATAAGGATTTTCGTTAATTTTTCTTATTGCGATTAAATTACCGATTTACTTTAAAGTGTATGAAAGAGAAGTTCTAATATAATAATTTAGACTATTTTATATATGCTTAAAGACAACTATTATATATGTGCAATAATCCATAGACCGGTTTTGTTTCTATAGTTAGTCGAATAAATCTTTTAATAAGATAATCTTGTCAAGTACAGTCTACTGAGAAAACATCCATACTATGTATGTTAACTTATTTTTTTTTTAATTTCAGAACAATTACTTGTTTTGGAAAAGTTAAGATTTTTTTTCCATTTTATTTTGAAAAGCTCATAGGTGTGTAACGTACACTTCTTAATTTATATATTTTTTGAATTAAAACAATTTGGTGTATAGAAATTTGCTTATTAGTATTTTTGTTTTTTTTTTTCGAAAATTTATTGAGAAATTTGTTTTGTCTTTCTTTAATAGTGATTTTGATATTCGTATCAATCTAAATTTTAAGAAAAGAACAAGAATCATATTATATTTCTTGTTTAATTGAGTTGTAATATTTTTTTATAAAGAATTATTTGGTTTGGATAAAATATTGAAGCGTATAACATTTTAGTTTTCAGAAGTCTTTTTTTATAAATTTTTTTTGTTATTGGTTTTAAATTAAAATTCAAAATAGCAACTGAAGAACACTCACCACACCACACACCACCCTCCAATTTACCTCCACCATTAATACTTGCTCCGTTGAGCATTGAGCCTTCCGTTTGCCATATATGCGATCAAACGATGATTGATGGAGAGGATTGTGCTCTCATGGTTATCATAGGGTGTGTATTGAGTCTCATTTGTGGTATAGTTCGAATTGTCCGGTTTGCAAACGTGCGTGCTAACTTTCTGAGTTGATGAAGTTAGTTATTAGTTCTCTAGGAACATCAACTCGATCTTCTAGAGATAAAAGTAGAGGCGCAATGGCAAAATAGTACAATACCAGGAACAGTAATCGTAACTTGTTTCAGGAACATAAATTGCAGATCAACCTTTCGGATTCGGATATTGCGGAGGATAATCTACGTCAGGGGGTCAAATTATTGCGAATTTTGAAAATGAGAATGTGATATCTTCGCCACATTTGAGAACAGTTCAGACACCACATTTAGGATCAGCTGGTTTTGATTACGGTCAATTAAATCAGTTAATCGAGGATAATTTAACTCGCGTTCTTAATAATTTTAATTTAATACCTAATTCTGGTAATATTCATGAACATAAAATAGCGTCTGTAATACAGAACTGGAACCTTACATTTGATGGGTCTTCAAATGGTCTACACGTAGAGGAGTTTCTGTATCGCGTAAAATCGTTGACACATGATACTTTCAACAGCGATTTTACAGTCATCTGTAAGCATTTATATATTTTACTGACGGGCAAAGCGAGTGATTTGTACTGGGGGTATCATAGAAAAGTACCTTCAATAGTTTGGAATGATTTTTGCTACGCGTTGAGATGCCAATATAAAGAATTTAGAAGCTTGTACGATATTAGAGAGGAGATTCGGAACCGGAAGCAAAAGCCTGGGGAATCTTACGATACTTTCTTTGATTCTGTTTTAGCCATTATGGATCGTTTACCAACACCTATGTCGGATCCTGAGTTGATAGAAATTTTAGCCAGGAATTTACGTCAGGACTTACTATGTATCAATTAATTCAATATCACACTTGCGCAAATTAGTTCAAATGCGAGAAAATTTCTTAAACGAAGAAAGCATTCGGAAAAACTTGGCTTTGAGAAACCCAAATGCGATGCCACGCAGACGGAAATAGACGTGGATGATGATATTGTTAATAACTCCAAAGAATTATCTTGTTCTGTAGATGCGATTCAAAACAACGATATTTCAAGATTTTGGAATTGCGACTGTCTCGAAGGCAGAACCGTATTTTGTTTGTTGTGGTGTGAAGAGAATTTATAAGCCAAACTGTTAAAGGTGCATGGCAAAAAAGTAAAATTACCCTACTAAAACGCTATAATTTACCGAATGATAACATTAATAATGATATTTCTAGAATAATAACGCCAAAACTACCATATCACAGACAATGGGAAATTTGTCGCCAGAAACGGAATGGAATATTCCAACGTTACGTTTACGTAAATTCTATAGGAATCGGAAAATCTGTCGAAAAATTCTTTTTTATACAACAGTATCGAATCTGAAAGATTTGCATTATTACTTCAAGATATAATTTTTATATTTCGATAAACTTGGCCTCCTTGACACGTTAGTTGCATTGGTCGGACCTTGCTCAGTTTGATTATTCGAGATTTAATAACTATATGAAGTGTAAACATTATGTTAAAACTGCTGCTGATGGGCAGTCCCGAACAGTTTGCGGTTGACTTGATGTCGAAATAAATTTTATGGAAAAAAGTAAATTTTTAAAACTTTTTATAATACCATCCATTTCCCAAAGATTAATATTAGGCATTGACTTTGTAAAAAACTTTGAACTTTTTCCTGATATAGTCGGTTCTGTGGATATTATTACATGTGGATAATTTTTTAGCATGTCTTTGAATAATCTCTTTCCTTTTTCGATTGAATGTAAGACGCAACCTAATTCTCTAAACTCGCTAGGAATAGTATTTGATGAAAAATGCTTCCCACTGTTAAGTAGTCAACGATCGCAGCTTAATGCTGTCATTGAGTTATATCCGAACTTTGAAAAGCAAGGCCTTGGGCGGACACACCTCACCAAACACTCGATTGATGTTGGAAGTGCCGATTAAGTCCCGATTTTTTTTATATAAGACCAGCACCCAGGGGATGGCCCCTACTCATGCAGTGCATTGTGCTGGTACTAGGAAAATAGGTTATTGGAAGGAGGACAGAGGGAGTAGTGTTTATGGACGTTAGATTTAAATTTACTCATGTCGTAAGTGGCAGGAGACATTCGCAGGAAGATTGTTCCACAATCGAATAGTGCGACCAAACAGCGAATTATCCCTATAATGCGTTGTGGGATTTACTGGACAATCAACTACAAAGGAATGCGCTCTACGAGAAATACGAGTACTAGGTAAAAATATATGATTTTTGGGAATTAATTCCCTAATTTCGTTAGAACACATTCCGTTATAGTACCGATAGAACAATGAAACACACGCCACATTGCGACGGTGCTCCAATGATTCGATAGAGTTGGCTACCCTACCGTCATTGATGAGCATCTTCGCCCTCTCCTGTACGCGGTCGAGAAGGCTTTAAAATAGACTTTGAAGCACCGGCCCATACATGAGAGTTGTATTCCATTTTGGGACGAATATAGGTCTTGTAAATATTAAGGAGTTCAAATGGGGTAAAGTATTTCTTGTACCGTCTCAAAAAACCAAAGCACTTGAATGCTTCTTTCGGCACTTGAAATATGTGATCATTCCAACGAACGTCACAGTTAATTCTCATGCCCAGAGCATCTGATTCCTCAATATCCACATTACCCATTGACAGAGATGACAGCACACCACCACGCCTGTGTGTTAAAAAACAACATTGAGTCTTACGTGCATTAAAATTGACCCTGTTCGCACGACCCCACTCGTAAAACTTCACCAGGTCACTTGTGAGCGTGACGTTCATATTCATCCTTCTTACCCCAACCTCCAAAAGGCTCGGTCTACGATCAAAAGAATATGAGTGACAAATGTTGCTGTCATCCGCAAAAGAGTAGATAGGATTAGAAGTGAGAACAAGAAAATCGTTAAGAAATATTAGAAAAAGAGTAGGAGAAAGAACAGAGCCTTGCGGTACCCCTGAGTTTAAATTGAACTCGTCGGATGAGACCCCATCTATAACCACTCTTATAGAGCGATCTCTGAGAAAGCTCGATATAAATCAAGGGAAGTGACTACTGACACCAAAATCATTAAGTTTCGAAATGAAAGCCCCGTGCCAAACTCTATCAAACGCCTTTGAGATATTCAGAGCCACAACCTTACTCTCGCCAAAACCATGAATGGACTTGTTCCACTTCTCCGAGAGCAACGCCAGCAGGTCACCAGTAGAACGGTCCTTTCGGAAACCATACTGACGATCGCTAAGTAAATCGTTGGACTCCAGATATCCCACAAGGTGGTGATACTCTCCATAACTTTGGAGAGTGCGGAACAAATTGCTTTTGGACGGTAGTTCTCAGGGTTACTAGCCTCGCCCTTTTTGGGGATTAGCGTTACATTAGCAACCTTCCAGCAAGATGGAAAAATACCGGCGCGATATGACGCACTGAAAAGGTGAGCTAATGGACGCGCAAGCGTCGAAGAGCACTGCTTCAGGACCAGCGCTGGTATGCCATCCGGCCCAGACGACTTGTTAACGTTGAGATTTGCAAGGACCCTTTTTACAGCACGAGCTCGAAAGAATACTCTAGGCATAGTTACTGATACTCTTTCAAGTTCGGGCAGTGGTTGAACGCTCTCCGGCAAGTGGGAATTACTTGCAAACATTTCGGCCAAAAGGTTTGCCTTTTCAACCAGGTTCGTGAATGTGTGGTCATTCTTTATAAGAGCGGGAACCGAACTAGCGTTGTTCCTCAGCCTTTTAACGAATGACCAAAAGTTTTTACTTCTCCGCGGAAAAGTAAGAGCTTTAGCACGAAGGCGCTGCTCGTATAAAGCCTTTTCGCGTCTAATTACTGCGGCACATGAAGATCTCGCCTGTTTGCGAAGCAAATCAGTGTGGGCACATTTGTTATTGCGCCAATTCCTGAATGCTTCCTCTCTGGATCTGACTGCCAATTTACACGTCAGATTAAACCAAGGTTTGTTTCTGGGTTTAATCAAAAGCTTTTGGATGGGATGAAAATATCCATCCCTAGACTTATTATATTCACCACCATTTCTGCCATGGCATCGACGTTTGAGTCAAGGAAACAAAGTTTCCAATTAAAATCCCCAAAAAATCGTTCATCTCAGCCCAACAAGCATCCTCGTAGTTAAAAATAGAGCGTTCCGTAGTTGTTGTAGTGTTCTGTCGTTTGTGCCGTCAATACGTGTTTCTGATGTCCGTCCATAATGTTTCAGCGCCATTTCTTATATATATATTTTTTTCTTTAACTTAAATTACAAACAATACAAATAAAAATTAAAAAACTAAAATAGAATAACAAAAATTCAAGAACACAAGTGAAGACAAAAAAATTAAACAACAAAAATCATAACATAAACATACATAATTATAACACTTGAGAAATAATTAAGATTTTAAATATAATAACAACAACATAATTTAAAAGAATTTTATTAAATATATATATATATATATATATACATATATATATATATATATATATATATAAATAAATATAAATAAATATATATATATATATATATATATATATATATATATATATATATTTCTGGTGTGTTTTTAATAAAATTCTTTTAAATTATGTTGTTGTTATTATATTTAAATATATATATATATATATATATATATATATATATATATATATATATATATTTCTGGTGTGTTTTTAATAAAATTCTTTTAAATTATGTTGTTGTTATTATATTTAAAATCTTAATTATTTCTCAAGTGTTATAATTATGTATGTTTATGTATATATATATATATATATATATATATATATATATATATATATATATATATATATATATATAAATATATATCCTTGTCCTTCCACCTGGAATCACCAAAAATAGGGAGTCTAAAATAAAATTCTTGTTGTAATAGGAATAGAATTTGATTAGAAAAGGACCGAACTCCCCCACCCGACTGTCAACAACACCAGACAGATGGAAAATAAGATTATTCAGTCTAACTCAGGAACAGTTTTCGAATATCATAATGGCTAGATAGGGGCTTAGTGAAACATGTAGTTAGAAAGCATCTAGTAATCCTTGTCCTTCCACCTAGAATCACCATAAATAGGGAGTCTATAATAAAATTCTTTTTGTAATAGGAATAGAATTTGATTAGAAAAGGAGCGAACTCCCCCACCCGACTGAAGCTACTGCTAAATGACTCCCGTAGTCCTTTTTTCATATTCAAATATAAAATGTCAAAACATTGTGTTTTTGGCCTTTTATTATTGTATTGAGTTTACACTAACAGAATGCAATTATACGTGCACATTACAAATGGAAAAAGTCAATTGATTTTTATTGCTGCAAATTTTGGTTTCATTGAGAATTTATTTAACAAACAGTACACCAGCTGCCTTACATTATTGGAGCACTAGGCTATATTAACTGAGACGGTTCAGAATATTAATAAGATAAAAAATTGTAATGCAAAACTTAAGCAAAAAACAAAAGACATATAATAAACTGTATATGCCAACATCTTACAATAGGTCTTAGAACATTTTCTTCAAATCTTGTTTTAAAATATGACCTTAAGGAATTGTTATCCTTGAAATATGATCTCATTACATCAGTAGATACTGAAAGGACATTTTCGATGTATAAAAATTTGCTCAAATGTAATAGACAACTCTTTATATTTGAAAATTCAAGTCTATGCTATGTTTTTTATTGCAACTACAAAAAATTATGCCAAAAATGTCATGTTATATATTCAGGTCTCCTTAGAAATGAAAGTAACATTTATTTTTTTTTTATTCTGTTGTATTGTTTTTTTGTGTTGTGAATTTTTTATATCTTACTTTAAATATATTAAAAAAATATTGGATTGCTGAACAAAAGTTTTTTCCATTAAGAAAGAAGAAATTTTTGTTTTTAGAGCATATTTTTAAGTTTTTAGATCATATTTTTGGATTTTTACTGCATATTTTATGCGCATAAAACACTTTTTAAGAGCATATTTCTTGTTTCCCTGGTGATACCTTTAAATTAAAATTTTGTTATTTTTGTGAAACCAAATTTGTATTGTTTTAATAGTACCTTAAATTCATGACCATTAGAAATGTTTAAATTCGCCGCTTTAAATAAAACTGCTGAAACGCTAGTACGGCTATAATATTGCTCTTCATTGTATTTTTAATGAAAGCATTTTAGATACATAAGAGAAATCATTAAATTAAATATTATAACCTAAAGTTAACACACTCAGTTTTTCGAATTTATTAACCTTCATCTCAAAACGCTCTTCAATATAATATATAAATAAGTCAAAGTGCATTAGCATTAGCTTTTTGTTCAAATAAAGCAATATTAAAATACAGATTGTTCCAATTATGTATAGATTCATAAACATTTTATGCAAAAATAAATTCATAAATATCTGCAATGAGAATATTTTCAGGATCATATTTTATTAAATTTATATTTGAATACATTGTAAAAAACAACCAAGACCTATTAAGTCTATAAAACTTTTTTTAACACCACAAATACTTTTTTACACAAGTACAGTTATTATGTTACCTAATTTTAAATAAAGGGTTTTTATTTCAGTTTTTAAAGAATGATCTATGTTAGCTGACAGTTCTTAATTTAATTAGAAAAATATGAGAAACATTTTAGTTTTATCAGTTTACTTTGAAAAGTATCTTATGACTATAGCAAACGTTATATTGCTTTTATTTGATACATAGATTAAAAAATGGAAGGTAAACAGCTTTACAACAGAAGTATAAACATTAAACAAAAATCAGTACATCTACTGATAAAACAGAACGTCTGGTAACCATATATTTCATCAGCTGTCGTTGAAATATTCGAAATGGTTGTAAAAAGAAATACAAAAACAAATTTATTATATTTTACAACCAATAATAGGCTTGCCAAATCATTTCATTAAATGTTTAGCGAATACGTTGAGGCAGGAATGTTTATGTTCGCAACTATATATTAAATCATTATATATGTTAAATTCATATATGTATGTATGTAAATACTTACGTAGTAAAACAGCATCAGGACAAATAACGGCTAAACGAGCTGTCATAAGATAAGTCAACATTTTTATATCATAATGATCACAAAGTCCAGCTTGTACGTGATCTAAGAACTGCATAACATCAACTCGTTCTAATCCTTGTTCTAGCAATGTGTACATGCATTCAAATGCGGCTTTCCTAATATCTAATCCATCGTCAACAGTATGCTTGAAAGGACCCATTTCAACTTCTCGTATAAGTTCACTCTATAAAAAAACGTTGTCGAAAAATTTAAGCATTTTATCAATTGTCTTACTTACTTTTACTTTTGTTTCAGAATACAACCAAGGCAAAAGCGTCGGAAGTAAATCTCGCACAAGACTTGGCTTATTATGAACGGCAGAATTAAATGCAACTAATGCAACTCTTCGAACCGAGGGTTCTGGATCTCTTAGTAAAAATAAAAATTTTCCAATATTTTGCTTTAGAAGCACATCAATAGCTTGAGGCTGGTCAGAAATAGTAAATTTAATTGCTGATACTACGACAGTACGCATTAGTGGACTTTCCGATTGAAGAGCTTCTTGCAGTCTTGGTAAAAGTTCATCTGGGCTTACAAGAACTAATTTTCCCAAACACTCAGCAACAACGTTACGGGATCCTTCCTCCTGGCATTCACAATGTTTGAATAATTGTTCCCATATGGAAGGAACCGAAGGTAACAATTCAGAAAGACCATTTGGAGTAACTGAAAGTGAAGAAATAACTTCTTTTAATGAGTGCAATAACAAATATTGACGACGAGGTTGTGCTTCAATTTCGTTTAATATAAGTGGCAAAAATGTTTGCAAGCTTCCAACAGCTACAGCACCAAGGGCATGACTAGCAGCAGCTTTAACGTCTTCTGATGTGGCACTAAAGCATTCTATAATGGTTTGTGGTAATGAAGTAATTGAACTTAAGTCAAAATGTCGACCTATTTCCCCAATTGCTAGTAAGCAAAAAACAAGTTGTGTGTCTCCAATTGATGTTCTCTTCTGTAGATCTGCTAATAGTTGTGTTGCTAATGGTATTGCTTCATTAGGACATTGTTGAGTTAATGCTGCTACGCATTTAGCTAATGAATGGTAAGCCTGTTTATGAAGTTGATCATGTCCGCTATTATGACATATTTCTGTAGAAATTGGTTCAATCATTACAGGTCCCATAAGTTTCTTTAACAGTGAATGATAGTCCAGACCTGGTAGATTAGTTTTCACAAGCGCTTGGAAAAGATCATGAGTACAAGATAAGGCAGAACCCTACAACGCATAAAAACACAAAATGTAAACAAAAAATTAATTTTTTATAAACTTCTACATTTTCTCTTAGAACAATAAAACTAAAAAAAAATTGGGATTAATTTATTATAGGTGATATCACTCTTTGTTGCAAACAGACATTTCAAGTCTTACAGATGTAGCAAATCTATCATGTGTTACATTTTGCTACACCACAACAACAAATTACCTGAAAATGACATTTGCTACACTTATGCACATCTGCCACACAACAAAACATTGCAAGTTTGCTATACTTAAACAGACATGTTTCAGGCTTAGATGTAAAATATTGAAAAATATATATTTAAAAACCAAAATTTCAAAACATATTGTTAGGAAAATAAAATTGCCTTTAAAGAAAATACACCACATTAGTGCTTTTTTTTCCAATAAATCCAGCACTTAGGGGATAACCCCTACTCATGCAATGCATTGTGCTGGTACTAGGAAAATGGATTGTGGGAAGGAGGATAGATAGAGTAGTGTCTGTGGACGTTCGATTTAAATTTGCTCATGTCGTAAGTGGCAGGAAAGATATTCGCAGGAAGATTGTTCCACAATCGAGTAGTGCGACCAAAGAGCGAATTATCCCTATAATGTGTTGTGTGATTTACTAGGCAATCAACTACAAAGGGATGAGCTCTACGAGAAATACGAGTACTACGTAAAAATATATGATTACTAGGAATTAGTTCCTTAATTTCGTCAGAACACATTCCGTTATAACACCGATAGAACAATGAAACACACGCCACATTGCGACGATGCTCTAATGAATCGATAGAATTGGCTACCCTACCGTCATTAATAAAAAACTTCGCCCTCTCCTGTACGCGGTCGAAAAGCTCCAAAATAGACTTTGAAGCACCGGCCAATACATGAGAGTTGTATTTGTATTAGGCCGGATATAGGTCTTGTAAATATTAAGGAGATCAGATTAAGTGAAGTAAATCTTACACCGTCTTAAAGAGCCGAGACACTTAAATACTTCTTTCGACACTCGAAATATGTGCTCGTTCCAACGAACGTTACAGTTAATTGTCATGCCCAGAACATCAAGAGTATCTGATTCCTGAATATCTACATTACCCATATATACAGATGACAACACACCACCACGTCTGTGTGTCAGAAAACAACATTGGGTCTTGCGCGCGTTCAAGTGACCCTGTTTGCGCGACCCCACTCAGAGATTTTCGCCAGGTCGCTTGTAAGCGTGTTGTTCATATTTTGCCTTTTCGCTCCAATCTCCAAAAGGCTCGGCCCACGATCAAAAGAATATGACAAATGTTGCTGTCATCCGCAAAAGAGTAGATAGGATTAGAAATAAGAAAAATAAAGTCGTTAAGAAATATTAGAAATAGAGATGGAGAAAGAACATAGCCTTGCGTTACCCCAGAATTTATCCTGAACACCTCGGATGAAATCCCATCTATAACCACTTTTAGAGTGCGATTTCTGAGAAAGCTCGATATGAATCGACAGAAGTGACTACCGATACCAAAAGCAATAAGTATGAATATGAGAGCCTCGTGCCAAACTTTGTCAAACGCCTTAGAAATATCCAGGGCCACAACCTTACTCTCACCAAATCCATGAATGAACCTGTTCCACCTTTCCAAGAGTAACGCCAGCAGATCACCAGTAGAGCGACCTTTACGAAAACCATATTGGCGATCGCTCAGCAAATTGTTGGACTCTTAATATTTCACAAGGTGATGAAAAATCATACTCTCCATAACTTTGGAAAGTGCCGAACAAACTGCTATTGGGCGGTAGTTTTCAGGGTTACTAGCCTCACCCTTTTTAGGAATTGGCGTTACATTGGCAATCTTCCAGCACGATGGGAAAATATCCGCATGATAAGACGCACTGAAAAGATTAGCCAATAGACGCGCAAGCGTCGAAAGGCACTGCCTTAGGACCAGCGCTGAAATGCCACCCGGCCCAGAAGACTAATTAATGTCGAGATTTGCAAGAACGTTTTTTACTGCACTGGCTCGAAAGAGTATACTAGGCATAGTCACTGATACTCCTTCAAGTTAGGGCAGTGGATGAACGCTCTCCGGCAAGTTCGAATTACATGAAAACATTTCAGCCAGTAGGTTTGCCTTATCAACCGGGTTAGTGAATGTTTGGTCATCCTTTATAAGTACTGGAACCGAACTAGCGCTGTTCTTAAACCTTTTAATGAATGACCAAAAGCTTTTACTTCCCCGCGGAAAAGTAAGAACTTTAGCACGTAGGCGCTGTTCGTATAGGGTCTTTTCACGCCTAAGTACTGCGGCATACGATGATCTCGACTGTTTGCGTAACGAATCAGTATGATCGCATTTGTTATTACGCCAATTTCTGAATGCTTCCTCTCTGGATCTGACTGCAAGCTGGCACGTTTGATTAAACCAAGATTTATTACTTGATTTCATCGGAATCTTTCTGGATGGAATGAAATTATCCATCCCTAGCTTTATTATATTGACAACCATTTCGGCCATGGCATTCACGTTAGAATCAAGGAAACAAAGTTCCCAATTGAAATGCCCATAGAAACCGTAAGTTCAGCCCAACGAGCTTTGCCGTAATTAAAAAACCAAGCGCTCTGTAGCCGTATGGGAAGCGTTGCGAAGAGTGGAGAACGGGAGAGGCAGAAATAGTACAGTGATCCGAATTTCCGAGAGATGCAAGGACCTCACCTACATACTTTTCAGGGTGTGCAGTGAGGAAAAGGTCGAGGGTATAATTTTGGTGCCCATCTACACACGATATGTGAGTAGGTTCACTCACTAATTGCGCAAGGTGGTTGTGCGCGGCAAATAGTTCCACGTATTGGCCTTCTGAAGTTGTGCGGCCCGAATGGCGTAGTCAAGACGAACTCTGAACATTGAAATCACCAGCAACGACAATTTCACTGTTCAGGTAATTAGCAAGGATACTCAATATGGAATTGGAAAGAAAGTCAAAGCCAGATATGGAAACCTCTCTTCCCACGTTTGGGCTTCTATACAGGAACTCGAAATGCAAAAGGTGTGCCCTGATTTTGAATTTAACCCAAAGACAGGTAAATTCTGCGTCATACATGCCAAGTGGTTGCTGGCACTGGTACACAACTTCATTGCGAATGTACACCGCAAGACCCCTATGAAAATTAAAGAGGGATAGAAAGTGATACCCAGGGATATGATCAGTAGCTAGTGTTATACGTTCGCTACTGAGTAGTCTAACAACAACCCCTCCATTGGTTCGCACCTAAAAGCTTAGTAGGGAATAAAGTAGAAGACGGGAAAACGAAAACACTGATGGTAGGATATAACCGTCTTTCATTGTCGTTTTTAGTTTTTTATTAATTTAGGTGTCAAGTGTGTGTTTAATTTTCCGCATTGTGTTTATCCCGTTTGCTTATCTTTTTGTTATTTGTTTTAATATTGATATTGTAATATTTCTGTTTCGTTCTTTTCTCCGGTTTTGATGTTTGTTTTGTTATTTGTATTTTAGTTTTTTTTTTCGGTACGAGTGCTGGTCACTTTATTGTTGTACTTGTTATTTTTTGTTGTTCCTCAAGTCTTTATTACTAATTGTTTCGTCAAGAGTTGTTGCAATTATTATGTTTTCTATTTTTCTGGTGTGTTATTAATAAAATTCTCTTAAATTATGATGTTGTTATTAAATTTAAAATCCTAATTATTCGTTAAGTGTTTTAATTATGTGTATCTATGTTATGATTTTTGTTGATTAATTTTTTTTTGTCTTCACTTGTGTTCTTGAATTTTTGTTGTTTTATTTTAGTTTTTTTAATTTTTATTTTTATTGTTTGTAATTTAATAAAAAAAAGGAAATGACACTGAAACATTACAGACGGACATCACGTATTAACGGCACGAACGACAGAACACTGATTTGTGACAAGGATGATAATGTGTTACCCTGGTATTGCCGTACTGATTTGAGTATTTGACGGTATTGCCGTACTGATTGATTTGTGTATTTGATGGCATTGCCAATTCGACCGTCCTTGGATTGCCAATTCGATAATTTTATACGTTTAAAATTAACGGATATAAAATAGATATGACAGTAATTGAGACATTTCCGGAACTTTCCAAACTGTAGGCAGTTAGGTATAGGATGCTCTGCCTACGTCGATATAGTTATCGTTTTGCAGTTGTGTTTAGGCGCAAATAAGTGTTGTATAAACGAATATTAAGTGCAAAATACATAAGTTGGAGACTGTATAGTTATAATTGTATACTGTAAAGTGAGAAAATAAACAACATGGTGTTTATTTTATTTTGACGCAATTAAAAATAACTCAAATCGGTTTGAGCGTAAAGGCTATAAAATTTTTACTAACCCAAAAAAAAACTTTTTTTATGTAGCTACCAAACAAAGCAAAACGATTTAAAGCCACTTTTTGAGTTTGAGATTTGCGATTAAATTAACTTTAATCTTTGATTTCTTTTTTTAAATTGACATAATCTCAATTTTAATCGTTAGTTTAAACGGCCGATGTTGGAGCATTAATTTTAATCCAGAATTGTGAAAATACACATCATAAACAACTGGTAAAAATATTGTGTATACATTTATTTAAATGAAAATAAGAGATAAAAAGCGAAAGACGAACATAAATGGTTATTTGAAGTGGTGATGAAGATTTAAGAGATCTCTAAGTATTTGAAAACATAAATAAAACAATAAAAAGAAAGCCAAGAATAATTAAAACACGTTCAAATCATTTTAATTTGCATACCCACAAACAGAACAGAGAGGGACTAACAGAATTGTGACAAATATTTCAACTAGTCATAGGTGAGTCCATCTCCCGCATAAGGAAATACACATATATACCTGGAAATCCCCGAGCGGCATTGCACGCAATTAGATAGACAGATCAGATGTCAAAATAGGAGAGGAGCTGACATCGGCAGTGACCACGAGCTCTTCACTGGTGAAATCAATATTAAATTGAAATGTCAAAGTAGCACCTTCAGGAACACAATGCGAAGACAGCTCTATCTACAAAAACTCCAGAATGATGCAACCAGGCACGCATTAACCTTGACAATCCGTGAATGCTACCAACAAACCAACGTCACTCATGGGAAGATATCAGAGCAATATATAATGAAATCACGGAAGAAACACTTGGTGTTGTGCAACCAAATAGAAGAGTTTGGATATCAGATTACACTTAAAACCTAGTTTCTCAAATAACGGAACTGAAACTGCAGCTAAAAGCAACAATAACTTCAGGCAGAAAAACCATCAGCTAGCGAAACAAGTAAAGAAAGCTGCAAAAAAAGACAAAATAAAGTTCCTGGAACGACTGGCAACGGCAGCAGAGGAAGCAGCTGGCCAGAATAATATGAGAAAACTACAGCAGACGATTAAATATCTCACTAATCGAAAGTATATTAGGAACCAAGCTGATTGCTGATCGAAATGGTACACTAATAACGAACAATTATGCACAAACACGGAGATGGAGAGAACATTGTAATGAAATTAGTAACGTCACAAACACTACTGAGGACAGCGAAACGGTTCAAAACATATATGAGGGAAAACAGTTTAATAATACCATGCAACCCTCCCAATCTGAATGAGATAAAAGAGGCGATTGGTAAATTGAAAAAAAAAAATAAAGCGGTAGACGAAGATGGGCTCTCACTGGAAATTCTACGGGTTGCCATCCAAACTACAGCTGAACTTTTACTGCCTCACATTACATCAGTATGGGAGGAGGAGGCTGCCTCCTACGTGGAAGAAGGGCATCATTGTAAAGTTACTAAAAAGTGGCGATTTGAAAGACTGCAATAATTGGAGGAATGATTCTACTTAAAACCATATATAAGATACTTGCAGCCATAATACAGGGGAGGCTTCAGAGCAGAATAGACAACATACTGCGAGACGAATAAGCTGGCTTCAGACCGAATAGAAGCTGCGTAGATCAGTAGCCAGATTCAGTATTTTTTTTTTTAACGATAATCGTATTGTTTTTTAACAGTAGATGACATAATTGTCGATTTTGTTATACAGTAATCATATAATCGTTACTGCAAACGACAAAAAATATCGACTTCTTTTGCGATTGTCGTATCGTTAAAAGTTACTGAATCGCACTACAGGCCACCAATTTGCGAATAATTATTGAACAGTCCATAGAGCGGCGTACCTCCCTGTACTGTGCCAAAGCACGAGTGAATTCAATGCGTCCACCAACGCCCCCACCTATGATAAGAATCATCAGTGAGTACCATGTTATTTGGACATGACCTCACGCCTTGGTAAGGTGCCGGAGACTATCTAAGCTCCAACCGATCTATAGGTCACGGCACCCGGTTAAAATGTACCTCCACACCGAGCCAACATAGCTCTTCCCGCGATTTGGATTTAAACCACAGCCACCACGTTGCTCCCATAAGGAGGCCTACCCATATTCGGGCAGGAACCGAAATTCCTGGGGCTCCTGACACCCGTGGTACTGACCTCCGGTCAGGCCTCGTAGTACTACTACCAGTGTAAGTCCCAAACGACTCCGGACTGGTAACCATGATAATGGTAAACAACAAACAAGAAACACTCAAACAACACAACAATAAACGGAGCCAACCTCACGGGAGAACTCAAAGTGACATCGTGCGCCACGGACACAATACACAAAACAAGAACACAACCAGTCAAGGATAGACCAGTACAATACCCAACACCCAAAATCGGCAGCTACGAATTATGCCGCAAAGCGCAAAGTAGGAACCAGCAAACAGTAAGCAGTAAAAAACACACCCATGGTCGGCAGCTACAAACTAAGACCGTAAACAGCAAAACAGGAAGCAGCAAACAGCAAGCAATAACAACAAGCAGCATAACACACCAACTGTCAGCAAGCCCTAGGAACAAGGGGAGTATCCCAGAAGATAATTCGAATAATCGAATATAATAATAATTCGAATGAGGATGCAGAACTTTCAGTTTCAACGGGAACATCAGCCAACCATTCCACACCAATGCTGGGGTTAAACAAAGATGCCCAATATCAGCTCAGCTATTCACCATCGTGCTGCATGACATAATGAGCAGTCTGTTCGAAAAGAAGAGGGATCACATGGAGTCTCTCACGCCAACTCGGAGACTTGGACAATGCAGATGACATTTTTCTACTCTCCCATAAAATTTCCAATATGCAGTCGAAACTGGAGGACCTACAAAGGTTGGCACGTAGTGTTGAACTTGAGATAAACATCAAGAAAACCAAGGCCATGAGGAATATACAATACAAGACGGAAAACATCATGCTGCGGGATCAACCAGTCGAGTATGTAGATAGCTTCTGCTATCTAGGAAGTACAATGACTACAAACGGTGGCGCAGAAATAGACGTAGATAACAGCCTCAATAAAGCGAGAGCGGCATTTGGACAACTGCAGTCAGTCCCATATATCCAGACGTACTAAGCTCAGAATATTCAATTCATGTGTTAAATCAGTACTGCTGTATGGCAGTGAAACCTGGCTTGTATCGAATAACATCACACAGAAACCCCAGGTATTCATTAACAAGTGCCTCAGAATCATATGCAGAATATTCTGGTCTAACACCATAGTAACACAGAACTGTGGAGCATGACTAATGAGGAAAATAAAGAGCAGTATCACTGGAATGTCACTCGAGTGGAATCGTCAAGGCTCAAGAAATCCTGATCAACCAAAAAACATCTGGAGACGCACAATTATCCAAGAACTGAGACAGAACATCCTAACATAGGAGGAGGCAAAGTTAAATCTTAAGATTTGTTAACCAAATCTTAAACTTAAGTTTAATCTCAACCTCAAAAAGTCTAAGAGCGACTTTTTAATAATTTGTAACAAGCTTACTAACATAATAATGAATACTATTGTAAAAGGCTTATTAAAAATTGTTTAATAATGAAAACTGAAACCTTGCGATAATATTGCTTGTCTATTATATGCAGTAAGCTTAGAAGCCTAATTATAGAATAAGCTTACATAAAAGTAGTATTCCTGCGGTAATAGTTTTTTAATTCCATATGGCGGCAGAATTCTTCAACTGCAATCTTACACCTATCCTGAATACGAATTTAATGCCCATCTTTTGCATACATTTAAAAAAAAATCAACTTTTTCATTGTTAATTTGTTTTATTTGTTTTTCTTTTGTTTTATTTATATTTTTATTATTAGATTTATATTTTTAAATATCAAAGCTAACATATTGTTGCACACCGTATTTTAAAAACTTATTTAATTTGACAAAAGTAACCGGTATTTCCTCTGACACCATATTTTTAAAAATATTAACTTTATTTTACAGGTAGGTTGTAATAACGAAGATAATTTATTAAAGATGACTTTAAAGTTTACTTCAGTTAAAGTTACCTTTTGCTAGCTCGAACTATAAAGGCAAGTTGTAATAATGGCCCATAATTATATGTACATAAATACATACACTAACTTCCACAACTGTTCACAAAGAATTATTTTGGAAATGTAACAAATTATTTTTTTTTTATTATGATTCCTTTTCCTTCATATTTGTTTGTGCTCCAGTGGCTTATATTAGTTATGTACAACAAAAACAATGCTAATGATACTGTTAATTATGCAATTACAAATAACTTTCTGTGAGCACTTCTGTAACTGTTTAACATTAGATTTATTTTAATAATCGCGTACGGTTATACAGTAAATAGGACAAATATTTAAAATATTGTTACGAAAATAAGCAACCTTTAAAACTGTTATGTCAAGGTTGTTAATGTTTCACTCTGGCAATGCTGTACTTATTTGTGTATTTGGCAGTATTGCCAATTCGACCATCTTTGAGTGTTAAATTTGAAATTGACGGAAATCGAATGTTGTAGGAAGAACAAAAACATTCGGAAGTAATGTAAATTGTATATAAGAGGCAGCGCCTTATGTATAACGTTAGTTGAATATTCCAGTTGAAGACGTGACTGACAAGAGGATTGCTGCGGGCAGTGTAGACGTCAAGAGTGGAGGATCTAAGTCTTCGAAGGAGGCCGTGAAAACCAGGGCTGTAAACGAGGGTAAAGCTAGGCAGAACCCAAAGACAGCAAGTAAGCACGTGAAGGTCGCGGTGCTTACCACATAGAATATTAATGTAAAGTTGCTGACTAGTGACCTCAACAAACTTTTGGGGCACAAGGAATATAACCTGAAGATTTTGGGCGCAAATGTGACCAACATAGAAGTCTGCGATGCTGAAGAAGAGTGATGTATCCTTCTACACCTATACACCGAAGGACCAGATGTCCTACTCAGTAATGCTGAAGGGCCTATCGGGCACCTTTGAGGCAGATGAAGTCGCCGAGTACCTAAATAGCCTGGGCATAAGGATGAACATTTTGAGTCTCCGGAAACTGAAGGGGGACAAGTGGATCCTTTGTCTGAGCAGAGACTCGGACCTGAAAGCGTTCCAAGGCATCAGATACATTCTGCACTGTAGAATGTATATTGAAAAACCGAAAAGGAAAGGGCTGACGCAGTGCTACAACTATCAACGATATGGACGTTAAATGCGGAGGTTCCCACGGACCGGGGAAATGCAAAATCCCACCCAAGGGAGAGAATAGTGCGGGGAAAGTAGTGACTGATCCTACCACAGGCCAGGCTGCGAGAAGCGTTGGACTACTGGTAAGGTGCGCCAACTGCAACGTTGAGGGACACGCAGCAAGCTCTGCTGAGTGTCCGAGAGGCCAGAAACTTTTGAGGAAGGCTGCTGAGAGGAAGACAGCCCTGCTCGTACGGGTGTATCGTATGCTGCTGTGGCCGGAGGTGTTGGAGTGCCCCAGAGGCCCCTTCCAGCTCTAATGGTGGCTGAACATAAACTGTCTCCGAGGCATACTTGTACTTGTGTACTTGTTCGTGAGAGTCTGCACTCTGAGGAGGTTCCGTTGGATATTGGAAATGTGAAGTGCACGGCGGTGAGTATTCGTTATTCTGGTGGGGTGGCATTGACTATTGTGCCAATGTATCTGCGACCCAGGGACACTCTTTGCCCATCAGATTTGGATCCCCTGTTTGGATTGTCAGCGGCGGGATCGCTCCTGGTTGGAGGGGATCTGAACGCGAAGCACGAGTACTGGGGTGGAAATGTCTGCAACCGCAATGGCAACTGCCTCAGAGAATTCCTGAGGATGTGTCCTGAGCTGGAGATACGTCACACGGAGTGCCCGATATGTTTCCATGTGGGAAACCCATCGTTTATCGACGTAGTCATGACATCACCTGATGTTGTACCGGTGCCGGGAAGTGGTGATGGGCTTAGAACTCTGCACTGTGAGTCTGACCACAGGGCTGTGGAGTTGATCTTGCATATGGATGGACTTTGCGGTAGAGAGCAGCGATATCTCTTTGACTTCAATAGGATGAATGCGAGGGCTTTCAACTCGATACTGTCTCGTGATTTACCTGACCTCATGCTTCCGACGGATCGGAATGTGACCTCCCGCGAAATTGATGACTGAACTGAGTATATGACCGGCGTCATTAGAACTGCGATGGAGGAATCGGTTCCAAGACTACCAGTGCGTCATGCCGGCGTGCTAAGATTCCCTGACAACATCCTCGGCTTCATATCGGAGAAGAAGAGGCTTCGGAGGATACTGAGGAGAACGGGTGATGTCTCAAGAATTCCCATATTGAGGGCTGAGATAAGGAACCTGGATCCAGGTGGCAATTGCTGTGTTTGAGCAGAATTATTGGATGGATTATCTATAGAGTATTAAGGTGGACAACACGACTTTTCGGAAAGTGAAGGGTGCACAGCAGGTGTGCGGCGAAGGTTGGCGGTTGCTGACATAATGAGGAATGATGGGAGTACTCGTTACGGATGACGGTGCCAAGGCGAATCTTTTGGCTGAACGTTTTTGTGGTGTGCAGAGAGCTGCTGTGAATCTCGTCCTCCACTATCGTAGGGATGGTCTTGGAGGAGATATCGGGGCTGAGGAATCAGGCCCCAATCATTTAATTTGGCCCGGATATTATGGCGGATGGTGTTCGATTTGAGGATTTCGCTGGAGGAGGTTTTTCTTTGCTGACTCCCTCTGATATTGGCAGGGCATTGTCCAGTAGACCTAACAAGAGATCCAGCGGGCCGGAAGGCACACCGGACCTGATCCTGAGGAAGACGGACGCCACCACCTGGAGGTGCTTGGCATTGATGCTTAACCACTGCTTCAACATTGGTTACTTCCCGAAAGCGTGGAAAGGTGCGACCATTGTGCCCATACCCAAACCGGGGCTTGACCCCGGGAGTGCTGGTAGCCTGGGTAAACTTATGGAGTGGTTTATTTTGGAGCGTATTAGAAGGTTCATGAACGATAACTAGATATTGCTGGATTGCCAATCTGGATTTAAGAGGGGGGCCACTCTACGTCCCATTCCCTGACGACACTTGCGAACTATAAAGCAAAGGGACTGAAGAGGAGGTATCCGACGATTGCTGTGAGCCTGGATTTCTCAAAAGCTTTTGACAATGTTTGGCAGGAGGAAATAATTCATTTGATGGTGTCGTTTGGTTTCGACAGGTATCTCTGGGGAATTGTTTCGGAATTCCTGAGGGATCGTTCCCTCAGAGTGAGAGTGGGTGATACACTCTCTGATGAAAGAAGTGTTGTTGCTGGAGTGCCGCAGGAGTCACTAATGGGACCGGTCCTCTTCAACATATTCATGTAGGATATACCTTGGTCACCTTACGTTGTGTTGGTTGCGACATCTGGCCCCAGAGCGGCAATGGTGAATGAGAGACTCAACGGATACCTGGGTAGACTGCACGGATACTTCTCTAAATGGGGTCTCTGCCTGAATATGGAAAAGACGGATTGCGTAATATTTAAGATACGGCGTGGCCGGCTGTATCCGAACGCATGGAAGTTCGTACCGGTGCTGAGGGTATGCGGTGAGGTTGTAACTCTCCGACTGGATTAAGTATCTCGGAGTGATTTTCCACGAGCTTCGGGTATTATCGACATGTGGATTCTGTTTTGGATAGGATGAAGGGGATATACCACTCCTACTGTCGGTTACTGCGCCGAAGGAAAGGTTTGCGTAAGGAGGTAAAGCTGCTTATATACAGGCAGATCATCAGGCCTCTGATGTCGTATGCCTTTCCTGTCAGGCTTAGGCTCTGGGATAGGCGTATTTTGTCGGCTTGTCTTGGATTGAGGGCTCGCCAGTTATCCGATGGTTCGTTCCGGAAATGTCTTGTCGGGTCATTTATGACCATGCAGATTTCGAGAGGATCGATGTGGATCTCCTAACGTTGATGGACGAGGGGCTGCTCTATGGCGACGAGGGCCTGCTAATTTATCACAGTAGGGTCAATACCCTGGATTTGGATAGCCTGGTGTGTAACACTGCACAGTGAGGTGGATGTCTGTGTCCTGTTGTTGTTAATTAGTTGTAAGTAGTGTTTTAAGTTAGTTTTAAGTACATATATGAATGTCTTCGTTTTTCCATTTTCTGCGGAATATAGTATATATTTGTTTTGATGATTGATTGCGGTTATTCTGCAGTATTTTAAATTTTAGTTGATAAGTCTATGATAAGTATCATTTATGCATAGAATATGTAATCAAACATTTTTTTTTTTTATTTTTTTGAAAAAACATAGTTTCAGTGGGACTTCGAAAACTTGTGGAAAGTGATATTTTAAATGGGAATCATGCAAAGAAAAAAATTGCCTGTGTATGTTTAACTTATTCTAGTAAAATAAATATGTTTATTTTTCATTTGTCAAATATATGAAAAGAAAAACGTAACCACTATTTAAAAAAAAAAAAACAGCTATGAACGTCTTTGTTGACATACCTATTTATTTTTTCGCGGCAAACTGTGAAGATTCAATTAACGAGACTCAACGCCATAACCATAATCAGCTATTCCTATCCAACCTTATAGATAACACTATAGTTGTGTTCGAGATACATAACGAAGTCACCCAAACTCACCCAAAGTCACACAAAGTAGTCCGAAATGCGTTTGAAATGCAAAAATTGTGCAAGTGGGAGAGCTCATGAGACATTAATCTTGTTTCTTTTCCTGTACAAAGTTAAACGAATTTTTATTTTATTTTATTCGGACAAGAATAAAATGATCAGCTGTTTTGACAAGTTTAAAATTGTGATAAAAAGTGAGTGTTAATTTTAAAGAAAATAATTTAAAAGCAACAAAATGGAAAATATTTCCAATTTTTGGAAATTTAAGTACGTCGGCTCCTATTTCTTATAGTTTATATATAAATATTGCCAAATGTACAGGCTTAAACATAAATTTAATTTGTAAACATTAATTAAAACATATATTCCACACTTCTAGCAAAATTCAAAAGGAATTAATTTGTTTTTAAACAAAAATGCGTTAAAAGCCATAGTGTAGGAAAGTAATTTAGTATATAAGGAAATTCTTAGACTTATAAATGAACAGTCAGATGGGGAAGAAGAATGTTGCTTGAAACTGTTCAAACTTCGAATGATAGTAAAAGAAACAACATTAATAATTATTGGAAGTAGTGATTTACAGTACTGTTCGAAACCTAAGCAACTTTTTCCCACTAAGTAATAATAGACTCATATATTCTCTTTAAATAAATTTATAGAAAATATTTTTTTTATTTACTACTACACAATGGTTCCATAACCTAAAAATAATAACAAAAATTAAATCCCATTTCATTGGAAGTTATAATAAAATAAAAACCTAAGCAACTTTTAATATTTAGTATGATATCCTTTGTTTCTTACTACCTCAGCGCATCTTTTGGGCATAGATTCAATAAGATTTGATAGAATAGATGTTGGTATAGCTTCCCACTCTGATTTTAGACAGTTCATCAACTCTTGTTTATTTTTAAAGCGTCGAGTTCCAACTCTCCGTTTTAAAATTCCAAAGAGGTTCTCTATGGAATTCAAGTCTGGCGATTGAGGTGGCCAATCCAAAACTTGAACCATATTAGCTGCTAACCAATCCTTGACCAACTTCGATGAGTGTTTTGGGTCATTGTCATGTTGAAATACCCATCGAAGTGGCATTTCCCACTCAGCATAGTTAAGCATGTGAGTTGCTAAAATGTCTCTGTAAAAAAAACGGTCCATTTTTGTTTGAATTTCTACAAAGGGACCAACACCACTGGCCGAAAAACAAGTCCAAACCATCACATTGCCACCCCCATGCTTTATTGTGGCTTTTGAGTACCGAGGATGTAGCCGCTTTCCTTTTGGTCTTCTCACGTGGCAAACTTCATCTGAATTTAGTAAGTTAAATTTAAATTCATCACTAAACAAAACAATTCTCCATTTGGATATAGTCCAATTCATATGTGCTCTAGCAAAATCCAGCCTAAAATAACCAAAAAGCTGAGAAAATCAGAGATTACGTTGCAATCAATTAAACAAACCTCTTTTTTAAATGCTTCTTAGTCAGCATAGGCTTCTTAGATTGCATGAAGCTCCTTAAGTTTTGTTCCAATAAACGTTTTCTTACTGTGGAAGAACTAATCTGAAGTTCAAGCTCATTCACTATGTCTTTCGACGAAATAAATGGATTTTTTTAACTAGACGGAAAATTTTCTGGTCTGTTCGCGCAGAAGTTTTTCGAGGTCGCCCACCGCTATTGGCTTCCTCTACTTTCCCAGTAGCTTTATTTATTTTTATAAGTCGGGAAACTATTAATTTATTAATATTCAATTGATTTGCTATAGAAATTTGGGATTTACCGTTATTAAAAAGTTCAATAATCTTTAGCTTAAAAGCTGATCCATAACGTGGTTGCGTCATGGTTGCACTTCTAAATAATTAGTACTACCTTAAATGCATAAAATCAACCAAAATTATTTTTTTCAATAGCAATCATAACGGGACTAAACTTTTTGATTGAAATTTTTGTCGTTGTTTTAGTTAATATTTCGCAACAAATACAATAATGTAAAAGTTGCTTAGGTTTCGAACAGCGAATTTTTAAGTTAATTTTGTTTTTGTTTTGTAATCTCTTCCAAAGATAAAATTTATTTTTTGTTGTTATTACTAGTATGTAGACTATATGTATAATAATAAATAACAGGGAAATTTTTCATTAATCTATTTAAAGGGAACATATATGATCATGAGTATTTACTAGGGAAAAGTTGCTTAGGTTTCGAACAATACTGTATAAGTACACAGAGCACGAATTTAGGACGCATTTTAGAATTTCAAGGCAGCTGTATATCAGCTTTGTTAATAGATTGAAAAAGACTGCAGAATTTAAAAACTCAGGATCAGATGTTTGCATATCAGTTTATATGGTACGAAGCATGAGTTATCATGATTTATCTGACAGGTTTAACATCTCAATTTCTACTGTATGTCGTATTAACGACAAAACCTCCACTTTTATTAGTAATTTAAGCCTGAAGTCATTACATGTCCAAATGAGAAAAAAATAATATGACCCTTTTTTATAAATGTGGATTTTCGAAGGCGATTTGCGTAATAAAATTGTTACGTTAGCAAATACTACCTATGAGTACTTTCTATATAACGATGAACAGATGGAACACATATTGTCATTGGTCCCCCATCCAATAGCAAAAACGTATATATCGTAACTCAATAAGTCCTGATGATGACACATAGATGGCGTTACTAGAATTTTGTCCATATGATTTTTATTTAGTACTAACCTTCAAACGATACGTATATAAATTTGACTGCAATCTAACTATTGATTCGTAAGTTATAGGATTTTGTGTGAAGTAACTTTTGTTATTGAGTTTTGAGTTTTGATAAAGCATTGCACTTTGATAAAAAAAAAATACAGTGGAAACCAAACAATGGCTTGATAAACATTATCCGAACTCTGCTACATCGAGACAAATAGTAGAGAAGTGGTTTGTTGAATTTAAACGTGGTCGTACCAGCACAAATTATGCAGAGCGCAGTGGAATCCCAAATGAGGCTGTTATTCCAGAAAAGAAAAAAGTACACGTGTTGGTTATGAACGTTCGCAAAATGAAGGTGCACGTGCTAGCTTGCCGCATGAGTTCACAAATCGTGTCACAAGTCGATGAAAACGATGGCAAAATTGAATGAATTGGGTTTCGAATTGCTAACCCACCCACCGTATTATCTAGATTTTGCCTCCAGTGACTTTTTCTTGTTTTCAGATCTCAAGCGAATGCTTGCTGGAAAGAAATTTAGATTCAATAATGAAGTAATCGCTAAAACTGAAGCATATTTTGACGAGAAAGATAAAAGTGGTAAAGAAAAGTTGGAAAATCGCTATACTCGTTGTATCGAATTATGTCTGCCGTGGCAACAACTTAGAAACTCATCGGGAAAAGCAAATTACATTTCATTTATTGGTTTGTTAACCTACTTTTAATCACAAATTAGTTTTATAAATAAGTTTAGTATACTGTAAATCATAGTTTAGAGATCATTCTGGTAACGGAATGCCATTTTAAAAGAAGAGTCAGTAACTTAGTAAAAATCGGTGGCAATATCGCATCTAATGTGTATAATAAAATGCTAAAGAAAATTTTAAGATATCTGCCGAAATAATGAAATTGGTATCAATTCTATTCTAACAGGACAACAATTCTGAATACACATTACGCATTGTAAGGTCATTTTTTGAAAATAATAAATAGCCTAAATATGGTAAAGTTTGTTGGGATGACCAAACATGAACTCTATTCATAAAATATCATCAGTACGGGACATTAAAATATATTTAAGTAGTAAAGCTAACGCCATAAGATTGTCAACAAGGGTACAGGTTAAACAAACTAGAATACCTTCAGAAACATTAGGCAAGTTGATCAACGGTATACCGAAACGACTCCGAGGTGTCATTAAAAATAAAAATGGTACATGAAACAAATAATAAGTAGTTATATCTTTATGTAGGAATTGATTTAATCTAATTTGTTTGGTTTTTATAGTTTATTTTGTCGGGTGCGAAATATTCTGTAATTTATAAAATATCCATAAAAATTAATTTTTTTATGTTGTATATATCAAAATTGATTTTTATTTTTAAGATGTGTTACTATTTTATATTTAAAATGAATTTTGGAAATATCTTAAGTGGTTTTTAACTCTTAGCAAAATAATCATATTCATTAAAAATTTATACTTTATTTTGTCGCATAGTGTATATACCTAAAAAAAAAAAAATTGCTCTACTTTTGAGCGAAAACATTTTTTTTGCAACTAAATTAGGAATAACTCCGAAAGTGTTGAAAATACAAAAAAATGTGATTCCGGTGATTTATAGGAAATTTTGTTCCTAAACATTTGCTGGTACATGCATTAAAATCGGTCAAGTTGTTTTTAAGTTATGATGAAATATATTGACATAACTACCATATTTTGAGCGAATAATTTGTCACGCCCATAAAAAAATTTGAGCCCGATTTGAATTCAGCGCATTAAAATCATTATATTCCATGTAGTGTTATTAAAGGCTTTTTTGCTGTAGACCAGTGTTATTTAAAATGCGTACACCCAAAATAAATCTTTTCGGGAAATATTAAAATTAGTAAAATGTCCACGTGCCACCATTACTTGTATAATTGGTACAATAATTCGCTTTAAGGACGACCCAGAGTGTATAGAAGTGGCCAACCGCCGGCACTATCTGTTCGCAAAAAACGGCAAATAACTAACATGATTAAATAACTAACATGATTAAAAAAGCAATCAAAACTCCGCCATCAGAAATTGTTGCAATGGTGAAGGAAAGCACTGGTGTGGCTATTTATTTTCATGCTATCCTCAGAGCGCTAAATAGTGCTGATTATAATGCTACAATTTGTAGAAAAAAACGCAGATTAGCAAGATGAATCAAATGAAGTGATTTTCCTTTGCAAAAAAGAACATAAGCAAGGATACACAGTTTTGGGAGAGTTATTTTCTCCGGGGAAAATAATTTTTGTATTTACAAATCGAACGGACGTGTTGTGACATTTAGGCAAAAGGACGATGCTTAACTAGAGAAGTATATACATGCAACTGTTAAACACGGAGATGCTGGAGTCATGGTATGGGGGTGTATGTCAGCGGCTGGTCAGATATCGTGTTTATCGAAGAAATAATGGACAAAACACTTTATCTTAATATTTAAAATGTAATTTCAATAAAGTGCTCAAAAACTGGGCATTGAATCCGAATACTACTTCCAATATGACAATAACTCCAAGCACACGGCAGAAATAGTTGGCTTTTGGGTAATGTACCATTCCCCCACACCCTAAAAATTACTCCAAAATCACCGGACCTCAACCCAAACATTTATAGGACCATTTAAATCGATGGATTGGATAGCACCATATTACTACTTAAAGCATGCTTAAACGAATAAACATTGAAAGACATATTACAAAAAAGCTGTGGTTCATTCGATGCAAAAACATTTTCAAAATGTAATAAAAATATACACTGCTTATTAAAATGTTTTTTTGAGATATTTTAATGAAAAATATCTTCGACGGTGACTTTAGTCTACGAAATATTTGAACTTTGAATGTTTAAAAGTACCAGGAGAACAAGAGATGTTTAATTGGTTTTCCATAATATAAATTATCAAACAATAATTTTTTATAGAAAATTTTTCACAACTTTACAAATTTACTGTATGCCAGTTTACAATATGCTATATGTTTTCACCAGTGATGAAAATTTTTTATTTGCAAAGGTAATGCACTATATTATAAGTTTAAAGCGGTTAAAATCGCTAATCTACGTTTAAACTGAATAAGTTAACACCATTGAAAATATTGTGCTTAAAATAGTGGTTTTTTGCGCTCCAGATGCCTTTTTTAATTATGACAATTTGAGAGAGTAAGTATTGGTTTTACTCTCATTAGTCCGAACCCGCCATGAAGTACTTCGAGCACAACTTGTATTTGATTACAGCCGAATGCTATAAACACAAACACGACAGCGAACATCATGGCAGCAAACCGGAAATGTGGCTCAACAGCATTTGCTGCCATTTTATCGGTTTCATAAATATTTCAAAGGCGTCAGCAGAAAAACCACTGGCAGTGAATGTCGTGGTGTAGATATTTACAAACAGTAAAATTTTAACAAAATTAATAACTGAAGTAAATTTGGTAAATTTTGCAATAGCAATTGCTCCTGAAATACAGTGAGTGTCACTTAAATTCGTACAGGACCCTTTTTAAATAACTTGTATTAAAATTTTTTATATAAAAAATTAAAAGACACATCAATAATTAGAACGAAAAACATGTATTTCAACAACTACAAAAAAAATATTAACAAGATTTAATTCTTTAAAACAGTATTGACAAAAAGTAAAAAAAAGTATCGAAATATTCATGCTTCACGTAAAATCGTACACTTATATAAGCTTATAATTAAAGCATAAAAAGTAAAAAAATAATTAATGTGAAATAATTTTAATATTTTATTCGGTATTCTTTGCTATTTTTAGAGCCTTCTTGGCATGAACTTCACAAGATTGCACATTTAAAGAGTTATTTTATTCCATTTTTTTTGATGTGCTTCCCGTAGGACCCTTATGTTAGATACGTAATATTTTTTTTTTTTTTTTTTTCATTAGAAACTATACTACTGAACTCCTCATATGAGACCGAACAATCGCTTATCAAAGAATTGTTCCTATCACGAGCCTTCTCAAAAATGCCAACTAGTCTGCACGATGGGAAATTATAAACACCCTATACTCATCCCTTCTTCCCCTTAGATTCAACAATATCACAGAATCCTTTTCTCCGCTCTTCTCAGCCTTTCCATTTGGGAGGACACGCCGTACCAAATGGGGAATCCATAAGCCATCGTCGGCCTGATTCAAGCCCCTTTTCTTTTACAGTATATTGCCGTATGCCATGAACGCCTCCTTGCACTTAGCCTGAATATTGTCAACATGGGCAAAGAAACTCATATTCTCCTGAAATATTTGAGGTTTGCTTCATTCGCCAACGAATCTCCTCCAATCCTAATGTTGGGTATAAAATCCCTAGAATTTTTATAAACCTACCCCTCAGGCTCTTAAAAATAATAGAGCTGCACTTTTGAATATTCAACCTAAACCGCCATTTCACAAAATAATCACCGATTGTTTCCAGGAACTGGTTCTAGTCCTCTCAGCAAGCTTAACCCTCGAATGTGACGCAGCAACCAATATGTCAGCATAGATGACCTTAAATTATCCGTTCGGCGGTTCCGGAATATCAGTCAGGAATAGATTGTACAGGGCTGGACCAAGAATCAGTTGGAATTTATGTCGCCTAATCTCGACCGAAAATTACCTATTTCTGAGGAAGCTATATATAATTCTCACAATCATCCTATCAAATTGTTGCCGTACAAGCATAAAT
This sequence comes from Wohlfahrtia magnifica, assembly GCA_023159175.1. Classification (NCBI taxonomy): domain Eukaryota; kingdom Metazoa; phylum Arthropoda; class Insecta; order Diptera; family Sarcophagidae; genus Wohlfahrtia; species Wohlfahrtia magnifica. Next base: position 391,257 of record JAKWBJ010000165.1, on the reverse strand, counting down.
AAACATAATCGCATCCTGCCAGAGTGTCGCATGCCCTCTTGAAGTCCGAGATAGCCGCTATGGTCACTCTCCTTCTATTCAAACCTCTATTAATCCTATTCGAAACCACAAGGTCATGATTCGCCGACAATCTCTCTCTAAAGCCAAATTGGAAATTCCACAATATCCGTCTGTTCTCAATATGTTCCCTAATTCGGCAAAATATCATCCCCTTGAAAGGCTTTCCTAAGTTCTACAATAAGGATATAGACCTATATCCCCTTATTTCCATTGGGCCATTGCCAGGCTTGGACACCGGCACTACCCTCGATTATTTCCATACTCCAGGGAAATAACCTATGTTCAAAAATTGATTAAATAATGATGCAATAAATCCCCAGGCACTGTCATTAGTCCTCCTGAGTACAAAATTCGGAATCCCATCAAATTCAGAGCTCTTATTATTCAATCTCCTCAATGTCGCCCCTACCTCCGCAGGTGCAATAATGGTGCACACCGACACTGCACTCGAACCGTCCGCACGAACCTGGGGCCCAAAATTAATGAGAGGTTCGTAGTAGTTCAACATCGCCACTGTGCTACCCTTTCCTCAAACAGTCTATCGCCAATATGCTGTCCAAACCCCTGCGCATTAGAGAAGTAATCCGCCGTCACATCAGCCTTCTCCTGATCTCGGTGTCCCTAAGTTCAAGGATCTCCCTTCGCCCGGCCAACCCAACGTTTCGTCTAATATGCCTATACATGTCATTATTCAACCTAATCCGCTCAAGCTGCTCAATTGTAGTATCCTTCTCGAAGACCGCTATTGTCCCCTGAATAATTCTATTCATGTTCCTGACAATTGCCCTAAGCGTATTCCTCCTATCCATTTCCATTGTCCTATGCTATCTTCTCAGTATCGTCCTCCTCTGAGATATAAATCGTAATATATGAATAGGCAGCCGAGACACGTGGCAACATGACGGAGTAATCGGTCCATATTCTCCTCCATAGCCCTCCTGTATGCCCGGATCATATCCTCAATCACACCATCTATCTCTCCCAGACGTATTTTCTAACTCCACCATGAATGGAACATCGCATTGAACCTGTTCCTCTTGAAGAATCCGAAGTCAAATACTTTCTCCCTTTCCTTCCTCTCAAAGCGACCTATCTTGACCTCCAATTCAATCGCTGTGATCAGACTCATAATCATGAGTAATGGGACCACTTCCCGACGTACTTTCACCAGCCAGACTAAGATCTAGTGTGCAAATAAAAATATCAATATAGGACCCAGCAGTCGCGGTTACCCTAGAAGGATCTCTTGTAGGTCTCACCAACAAATTTGAGGGCGATGTTATCCAATCGTACAGCTTCCTACCATTAGGATTCTCAACCAAGCCATTATCACCTATCACATTCGAAATCCGGTCCAGGTCATAATCACCCTTATTCGAAACCTGTACCTAGAATTCAACTTATATTCAGCCACTAACACAACATCAGGTTTATGCCGCACAATAAACTCGTTTCAGAAGTACTTCCTATACCAAGCTACCACGGAAGAAAGACGCACTTTAACTCCCTATCCATCCAAATAAATACTCAATAGCAATTGAAACAACGCCTTGCTCCTCTAGCTGTCACTGGAGATTCGGCCGCAGTGTGACTCAAACTGACCAACCCTATCCAAACATGTAGCAAAATCCTTTCCCAATAGCCTCCTATTGCCGATACCCATGTCAGATCTAGTTCCAGTACGACTACCATTAGCCAAATTACCTGTACCAACTACCTGGGAGAATTTTCTACCATCCAAGGCACTAGAACCAACAGGAAAACTCTTGACACAGGTACTCTCACGTGATTCTTATTATTCCTCTTCTCAGTTTTCATCATCAATTCCTTCCTTCTCGGACAATCACGCGAACTGCCAATATACCGCAATTCACTCACCCAAATCGCATACAGCAATTAGTCGAAATATGTCCAAACCTCTGACAATTGTATTGAGTGAGGCCAATCTGTCTATTCCTTCGAATCTTTACCCTGCAGTGTAAAACGTACCTAATCGAGTAAACTGAGAGACTGCTTACATCAGATTTATTCGATACAAGGATAAGCCATTGTTCCACTCGTAGCTTAACTATCTTCAAAATATCCAAATCTATGTTTAATCCTTTCAAATATTGCCCCAAATCCTCTACTTCAAAAGAGGCCGAAAGACCCTCGATCATATACAGTTTAAGCTCCTTAGGGGTAAACGTGTAAAAATTAACACCGTTCTGTTGAAGGTATACCCTAACCTTCTGGTGATACTGAGTAGTATTCACCTTGGCATTAACTATATTCCTATTCAAAATATTCATCAAAAACAATTTGTGCCCTAATAGTTGTGCTATCTTGACCGACTAAGTTCTAACATTAGCATTGTATATCTTAAAAATAGGTGGGCTGCTCTTACCCTTCCTCCAGTCAGGATTCACCATCTTAGCACTCTCCTTATCAGTCTTTGCCCACATGAGCCTTAACTGCTTTTTCCGTTCGGTTTTTTTGTATCATCGGGAATTTTCTCATAGCTTTCACCTTTATGGTCGTTGTCCTCTTCCACACTTATTATTGCCTCACACTCAGTGTGGCTGATTTCGTTTTCATTCATATCTTCCTCCTCAAAGTTACTGTCATTGTCATTATCCGTCGGGAGTCTTGGTAATCTTTCACCATCTTCTCCAGCTTTGCAATTTGAGCACTGAGTTTCCTGATAAGCTCATTCTCGTTCTCGCTATCCAAAGCCTCCTATTTTTTCCTTATTCTCTTGTTCTTTATTCGAGATCCCCTCTTCTCTCATCCATTTTTTCAAAAGTTATTTTCGGGTTTTTCTCTTTTCCTTTTTCCCTTCTTTATTTATTCCTTTGTTTTATTTATATTTCTTTCCTTTTTTTTCACAATTCAATATGAGTTACAGGAAATTTCCTTTTTCCCTTTTTTTCTTCTCTGTTTCACCTTCTTCTTAATTACGAATATTTTTGCGCGCACTACAAAGCACAGTGTTACACATGCGATGTCAAAATCGAGAGAGGGTACTTTGCCACTCGCAATGTTCTCCCTTATATACTATCAGTGCTAAAAATTGTGGAATGTTCTAGAACATCGGGTGTCTTCGATCATCTAGTAACTTCGATTTTGTTCCATATGGTGTTGTTTTTAGTTTAATGTGGATGTGCTTTATGGATTTAAATTAATTTTTTTTTATCATACACTTGAAAGTGTATTAAAATGACAACTCTAAATATATGTATGTGATGAAAACTGAAAGAATTTTGTTTGGATTCAAATTTTTTATGAGTCCGTCATATGTATTCACTAAACCGATTTTGTTAAAATTTTGTTGAACACAGATACAATAGAACCAGCTTATGAAAGACCAATATGTTTCTTTTCTTTTTTTAATTAGACCTGGAGAGTTATAATCGGGAGAAAAGTTTGTTAACATTCATCATCCACTAAAAGATGTTGTTCAAACGTATATTTTTTGTTTGTTTGTTAGTTTTATAAAGAAAAAATTTGTTGTATCTTTTAAGACACACTATGCACTACCCGCATACAGAAAACCACATAAAAGAAAACGATTGGATTGATTATAATGACAAAAATTTATTCTTTATATGATTTATGTGTACACATATATACTTATATTTATAGATATGAGTATATACTATATTAAGTAAAAATATTCTTAAAAAATACGCATAAAAATATTTATTTTTATTTGTTGTGATAATTAAAAAACAGTTTATCTCACTTGTAATACATAAATTTAGCTTACATTTACTGCAAAACATCTTCATCTGAGCTATACAACCCGACATCTTGCACCTTCCCTTCTTACTTACAATGGTCCAGTGCTGAGTTCAGTGCAGTCTTACATCTTCAGGAGGTGGTATCTGCGAATTTGGTTTACGTTTTTTCTTCTGAATTTCTGTTTCGAGGTTTGAACGTCGATAATATAATATTTGTTTCGATGAATTTTTAAACTAGAAAGTGAAGCCGCAACTTCCAATTTGAAATCTATAAATCTTAAATTTTTATCTCTGGTTTGTCTTGATTAATTCTATTATAATCCAGGCAATGGTGCACGTCATGCCTAAGGTTTTCACAATCTGCAGTCAAGCTACCATTGTAACTTTGTTCTACTTCTAGTCGAATCTACCAACAGGAACATTTTCATTTGGCGCAATTAAGGCAAATGCTGCCTTAGTATGTACTCGTATGTTGATGCCAGATTGAAAACTTTTGTATGTTTTCATGAAATAGAAGTTACAGCTACCAGTTGCTCGTTTAAACGTCATCATAGTTTTTTTTTTTCAGCTGCAGAAACAACTACAACGAAACAACACTATGTCGCTACAGCGCAAATTTGGTGACGAGTACAAACGAAATTTGTACCGCATGGAGTTGAGGTGCCGAACGCAAAAGGCTAACGATTCGCTTCAAGCCTTTGCAATGGAGGCCAAAAGGTTGGTGCAGTTAGTTATCCAGCGGAAAACCACCCACCAGTAGAGCAAATTAAGACCGAAGATTCATCAATTGTATAAGCGAACACGATATTAAGTATGCGGTGTGTGCTATTCAGAAGGCCGTGGAGACCGTGGCGTGTGTGCAGCCAGGATACCGCTTGAGAGATATCTGAGCCGCATAAAGCATATAGCATGAAAACTGTAAATATCAAAGATGCCATTACGGAGGTAAAGCGGCTATTGGCCGAAAAAGAGCAAAGGTAAAAAATGAGGTGACAAAACTGTGGCAAGAGCGGCCATTTTCAAAGACATTGAATGGCACCGCTCAGAAATGCAAGATTTGGGTCACTATGGAGATGACAAGTGGAAAAACACTGGATATAGAAAACCAAAACTTTTCGTAAAAATCGCCTTACCGATAGAGGAGAGCCGCGTAAAATGGGCTTAGATATACACAACAGAAAACAAATAAAAGAACGGCGTAATGTAAATAAGTTGGCCATAATGGCAATGGGCACCATAGAGGCTGTGAAGCTGATTACCGGAGTGGAAAAAGTGAATACGACTGAAAAATAGCCGCTGATTAAACAGGTGATAAGGTAAACGAGACCATTATCAATATCCGACAATTATGTCTGGAGGCTAGCGAGGACTGGTCAACGGCTCAGAGAAAAGACTCTGTACTGGTAAAGATAATAGCGGAAAAAGACAGATAGCGTACCAGTTAAGAAATATCAGCAGCTAGCCCTTTAAAAAATGCTTATTGGGCTCAATGTTTAAACTATCCCATTGATTGATGGCTGCTTATACTGAAGCTGGGAGTACATACGGCAAAATAATTTCCAATCTAATAGTGGTTATTTCCTTAAAAATTAATGGAATTCTAAATCAGTCCCATAAGGAACATAGCGCAGGTCTTAGCGTGGCGAAGACAATAGAAAAATTAAAACAGCGTTATTATTGGGTTGGATGCCAGCAAGCTGCTACCGGATAAATAGCGAACTGCACTGCATGTATTGTGACTAAAGATGCAATCAGAACAAGTCAGAGTCAATACAAATCGAGACAACCTGTCGTTAAGGTAAAAGAACTTCCTCCTGTCAAAAGGCCAAGAAAAAGGAAAAAACTTCATGAATCGATGCACATACAAGTAGAAATAACCAGTGGTAGTTTGAAAGCCAGGTATGATCGAGCAGAAAATGCTTGGGGCTTCCATGAAGGACAGCTGGTTGTTCTATACAACACACAGCGGCAAAAGGTATTATCTTCCAAGCTATAAACTAGCTAGGGAAATAATTTAAATGATGTGGTGTACAGGATACAGAAGAACAATAGCCCCCGATCGAAACTGAAGGTAGTACACGTAGAGCGATCGGCGAGCTATGGGATGAAAGATAATGAGCCAGTTCGGGACAAACAGACTTAAGTGGGTGGCAGTGTTACGCAAATAAACAATGACTAAAGAAAAGATACACTAAATTAGTACAATAGTAGTCTTAGCTATAAACTTTATTATGGTATTTATTGGTTTGTGTCAAGGCTCTTGTGTATCCATCACTGTCTGTGTTATTAATAGTGGTACCACTTGCGTATTTAACGGTGTTGCCAGTTCGATTCCTTTTTGTGTATATTAAATATTCGAAATTGATGATGATTTGCTATAAGTCGTGCTAAGGCGTAAATAAAAGTGTTGAGTAATTTGTGCATTTAGTTGAAGTTGCTGTTTAAAGTAAAAGTGTATAAATAAAAAGAACTGTATAAAAGAACAAATTCCTTTATTTATTTTATTTAACGCAATTTATAAGAACTCAAACGTTTTAAAAAGGTTGAAATATAACAATATCAAATTATTCTTTTCAAAATTCATTGTTTATTGCTCTTTTAAAAAGTAAGAATATAAAGCCAGTGCAAAAACTTATTTGCTTACGTACTTGTTTGCTAGATAGGAACTAGTCTAGTTGTAGAAAACAGGCTATAAAACTTTTTATTATTAATACGAATATAAATAAACGCAATTCATATATTCATTTTGTTTTTATAACAGGGGTCTTCACAAATAGCGAAACATTTAAAATGAGAGGATACACTGAAGTTAAAATGCTGTAAAGAAATATGTATTCATACAAAGTATAAACACGCATAAATTAATGTATGTAGCTTATTATCAACATTTCTCGGTGTAGCAAACAAAATTTTAGCTCTCTCGAAATTAAGAAAACACAAAAACATGCGCTGCACTCCTACTCCGATTGAAACAAATAATCTACTGATTACAAATTGTGTCTCACACACTATTTTTTTTGTTGTTATAATTATAGTTGCCGTTTGGAATAATATAAACAAACCAGGGCACATTTAAGAAGATACTCGCGAGTCTACATGTGTATATTTTTTGCTCATTCTTTGTTTACTATTTTCAACTGTAAAAGTTTGTTAACTTTTTCTTCTTTTATTTATATTTTTACATCCGCCATTTTTAAAATTCAAATCTGGGTTGCCAGATTTAAAATTACAAAAATCTGAATCAGACATTTATAAAACAATACACCTAATATAGTATCTAAAAACTATATTAAATATATGATGACAAACAAAACTTATTCTATTTAGAACAGTTTAAGCAATTTTTTAAATTAATAATTGCAGTCGTTGCAAAAGATACCGTTATTTTTGTAGCGATTTTACTAAAAGAAAAAAAATATATAAACAATATACATGCATGTGCCGCTGTGGTATGGTAGGTAAGACACCCGCTCACAAACCAGAAGGCCCTCGGTTGAATATCAGGCCAGACAATTTGAAAAAAGAAAGTTTCTTTTACCGCTATCACTCATAAAATTAGCTAGTAACTGGTTGAATGCATATGCAGTTTGGAGCCGGCGTTAAATGTTTATGTTTAGCATATATATGTTATGTTTAGCATATATATATATATATATATATATATATATATATATATATATATATATATATATATATATATATGTATATATATATATATATATATATATATATATATATATATATATATATATATATATATATATATATATATATATATATATATATATGCTAAACATAACATATATATGCTAAACATAAACATTTAACGCCGGCTATATATATATATATATATATATATATATATATATATATATATATATATATAGTATACACTCATCTATAAGAATATTCGCAATATATATATATATATATATATATATATATATATATATATATATATATATATATATATATATATATATATATATATATATATATATGTATATATACACATATATATATATATATATATATATATATATATATATATATATATATATATATATATATATATATATATATATATAGTATACACTCATCTATAAGAATATTCGCAATATTTTTAATTGAAAATATCTTGGCTATATAAGTGAAATCATTAAATGAAATATTAAAATCTGCCTAACATGAGTGAAGACCATTGTAAATACTTTTTTGCAATTATTTTTCAATTAATTTTAGATAAAATAGCCTTGAATTATTGTCTCTATAAATTTTGAATAGCAACATATCAAATTATTCTTTTTAAAATTCATTATTTATTAGTAGTTGTTTGCATAGCTCCTATCTGCTTGAAGAAAACATGATTTATTAAAAATATGTATATATATATAAATGCAATGCATATATTCATTTTGTATTTTTAACTAGTATTATAAGGTAAAATGCATGAATAAATATTCATATTGTACTTTTTTTTTTTTTTTTGTTAAATAAAACGCTTACATTTAAAATCGTCTTTATTTAACATTTTAGATTGTATTGTCATTACTAATTTGTTCTTTGCTGCCCAAGAAAATAGAAATAAGCCCATGGCACAATAAATAAGGTACATACAGATATACAACAATTTAAACAATAACAAGAACAACAGTCAAATAATTTTTGTATTTTTTTTTTTTTTCAACCAGTTCGAATGTGTAAACGACAGCTGATAAAGCATAGGGTTGCCAGAAATTTTATTTTATCATTAAGTACAGATTCTATCTAAATTTTTTTGAATTGATGTATCAACAGATATAAAAATATCATATATATAGAATATCATCTTATACCGAAGGGTATTTTGAAATGAAGGTTAATAAATTCCAAAAGCTGAGTATATTCAAATTAGGTTGTAATATTTCATTTAATGATTTCCCTTATTTAGCTAAGATATTTTCAATTAAAAATATTGATGTGAATATTTTTATTGATGAGTATATATTAGGGAGATCGATTATTCGACTTAAAAAAAAAACGGTTTCCGAATAATTCGAAAAATATCAATTTTTAAAAAACCGGTTTTCGGTTATAGATTTATCAAATAACCGGTTAACTGGCTCTGTTATTAAAATAAGATTCTTCTCAATTCTAGTTGCATTAGCAAATACAATTGATAAATTTTGTTGTAGTTTTAGCAAGTAAGAATGCTAGAACATCGTTCGGCTTTATGGCCTTAACGGACATTTTTTCCTCGGCACCGCAACGTCCTAATATTTCATCCAGTGAATCATTTTTTACAGCGTATTTTGTAAGAATTCTTGCGAGCGCCTAAAGACTACTTGGTATAGCATCAAGTTTTCCTTGCTGCACAAAAACGTCAATCTCATAAATATATTTAAGGTGGTTAATAATTCCTGGTGTCGAAGGCCTTTTCAGCTTAGTATTTAAGGACACTCAATATATCTAGACTTATCCTTTGCATCAATTTCCAAATATTTTCACACTTCAGAGAACATGTATAGAGACATAAATACATGCATTACGTATTTAATAATGTGAGCCATTATACTATGTTAGGTAAAACCCGCCTGCCTACCAATCAAGAAATTCTTAGTTCAACCACAGGCCACCCCACCACAATTTTTAATGCCGCTAGCACCACACAACATTGCAAGCGGTTGGTTATTTCGAATCTGGTAACACTTATATCATTCTATTCTGTCACAAAATTCAGTATATTATCTTTCTGAACAAAATGAATCTATTTACGCTTGAGCAACGTTGGGATTTATTGGAAATTTATTTCCAAAACAAACACAATTGGTCGGAAATTGAAAAAAATATATATATATATATATATTTTCGGTTAAACTCATTTTCATTTTAGTGAGTAGGCTAATAAGCAAAATTGCCGTATTTGGGGCTCGGAGAACCCAAACGTAGTCTTACAGAAGGGTGGTGTGGTTTGTGTAGCGGAGACATCATTGGCCCATATTCAATATTACATATTTCGCAACCATTACGATCAATGGAGACACCTATCACACCATGAGAACCGTTTTGTGCCCACTCTTCATGGAATTTATGTGAACGATGTTTGGTTTCAACTGGATGGTACAACTTGCCACACATCTCATGCCACAATCGATTTATTGAGTTAAAAGTTTGATGGCCGTTTTATTAGCCCAAATGGTGATATCAGTTGGCCGCCAAGTAGCTGCGATTTGACACTGTTGGACTATTTTTCGTGGGCCACCGTTAAAGACTTGTGATATGCAGACAAACTAGAGGCATTTGAAGATTGACATTCGTGATGCCATTGTCGAGATACGATCCCACACACTCGAAAATTGGACCCATCGAATGGGAAACTGTGAGGTCATCTGCGACAGCCATATGAATAAAATAATATTTAATTTATAACCGGAACAATTGGACTTCACAACAAAAAAATTAACTTGCAAAATTTTAAACTGATTTTGTTTTATTGCATTTTTAAATTTAAACTTTTTAATTTCCCACCCTATATAGCATCTGCAGTTCGGAGCCAGATTTTGTGGGTCCCTTTTAATGAGTCTAATTGATCATAATTCTCCATACATAAAAAATTAATATTTATTTAGAGAAATGAGAAAGTAGTTGTTGCTTAAGTGTGCATACCTCTTTTGATCTCCCATCGTTTGCACGTTAATTGTGCGACGTTCAAGGCTTTCATACACAGTATAAGACGATATACCTATATTAAATTTAGAAAAATACTTAAAAGAGCTTATAAACTTATATCTTATAAAAACTATAAAAACATATAAAAAATTCTACATATTTAAATTAACCGCTTCATGTTAAAATAACCGGTATATTTGGTATTCGAAAAATTGACATTTTTAAAAAACCGTATTCGACAAACCCAAAAAACCGATCAAAACCCGTCGAATAATAACCGTTCGATCTCCCTAAGTATATAAAGGGTCCGCCATCTAACGTTTTTTTTCAACTAGTGAATGGTAACACTTAACTCATAACTGACAGCACATTTGACAGATAATTAGTTTTATCCTTTCGCTGAACGAATATGGTTGTGTATACGCTTGAACAACGCTGGTAATCTGGGCCTGCGATCGACTTACAGAAGATGCCGACTTTGCCAAAAAAAATCATCTTTTCAGATAAAGCTCATTTTGGTCTTGGCGGTTATGTAAACAAGCAAAATTGTCGCATTTGAGGCACAGAAAACCCGCACAGTATTTATTGGAAATTTTACCGAATCTGTTCGAAAAAACTGCAAGTTTAAAAATTTTAAAAGTTTTGAAGTTAGAAGTGCATTTAAGAATTTTGAGAAAATATGCAATTTTTATTATTTGTGTGCCGCTGTGGTATGGTAGGTAAGACACCCGCCTACCAACCAGAAGGTAGTCGGTTCAATACCAGGCCAGACCATCTTAAAAAAAGAAAAGTTTTTCGACAGCGGTATCACTTCATAACATTAGCTAGTAACTGGTTATAAGTATCACCACTATTGAAAACTTCTTTAAATGCATTTGCCGTTCGGAGCCGGCGTTAAACTACAGGTTTAAAGATAGAACCGGGTGCAGCTCATTGGACTGAGAGAAGTCTCCATGTATCTTCATGGAATGTTATGGGAATTAATGAAAATAAATGCAATTTTAATAACACATTCAGACGTTTTAACGTATTTATTTTTCAGATTGTTTTTGAATTAAAGAAAAGAGAAAAATAAACGAAAAATTATACACAAAGGACAAAAAAGCTGGAAACATATTTAACTTGCTTATAGAAGTACATATGTATGTATATTGTTTATATTTTGCAACAATTGCAATTATTAATTTAAAAAAAAATTGTTTAAACTGATACGTAGATACGAACTATTGTTTTATAAATGTACTGATTCTGATTTTTGTAATTTTAAATCTGGCAGCCTAGATTTAAATTTTAAAAATGGCGGATGTAAAAATGTAAGCAAAAGAAGAAAAAGAAAACAAACTTTGACAGCTAGAACCTGAAAACATGCATGAGAAAAATATATACATATATAGACTCGCAAGTACTTTCTTTAGTGTGCCCTGAATTAGCCTAAGTTGGGCATCAGCGTCAAAGTTTGTCGTGCTGCTGTCAAAATATTCATTCTCATATAAACATGTGTATTCTATTTCCGCCATATCGCTTTTCGCTGTCGTCTGTGTTTATAGCATAACGCTGTAACCATAACCGATCAATTGAATATTGATTTTATTTATTGGGCATGAAAAACAAACAAATTGTATAAATCCGCAAATTTAGATCAGGATGAAAAAGTAAGTAAGCGGCTAAGAAAGTGACTCTTCGCTTTCGACGGTGTTATAAATAAATACATAATGTTAATACATACTTATACTTTAAATACATTGACGACAGCAAGCAGCAAATTGTTGTTTGCAGCATTTAATGCAATGCTGTCGACTTCATTAATATTTTGTAAACAGCAGCAATAAAAACAGGATTCATTATTTGTTTTGTCACAAAAATATTTATTATATCGCACACTAAATCATGAACGTCACAACTCATAATTTATCAAAATTGTATTTTTTCACAAACCAATTCACAGATCTAATCTCTAACGACTACGAAAATTTCGTTTGAATCACTGTCTTGCTTACATGAGAAATAATTGTTATGACTGTTTTTATGTTCCCTGTGCCGCTTGTACACTATGAACTAAAGAGTACTATTTTTAGTTGCGAAAGTGAGATTATGATTAATTGAATAGTTTTATTTCACATAAATAGTACTACTTCGAGTTGTGACATTATTAATGAATAAAATTTTGAGTTATTCAGTATATATTTCCAGTTAGAGGCACAATTTGATATAATACGCACAACCCAATTAAAACAATTTTAATAAATTTTAAATTAAACAGTCACAACTCAAAATTACTTCCTATTTGCAAAATTATTACACAAAATTAAACAAAAAATAAGTAAACTGTTTTTAAGACGGTTTACTTCAATGTAGAACTCAGTTTGATTATATAAATAAAACCATGTTATTAGAAAAAGTTTTTATCCTCTCCAGAACATTTACAAATTTTGAGTTGTGACTTTTTATGATTTAGTGTGCAATATTGTGGAAAAATATTTTTCAATAGTGTCACTCAAGCTTTTCAAATTTACAAAATAATATCGCTTTTTCAAATTATTACTCAAAAATATAAAAATAAGTGAAATCATGTAATTAAACTTTTTAATTATTAACATACATATATTTTGTTCGATACAATATCTTAATTTTATACTGTTGTTTTCTAATAAACAAAAAGAACTACTTTTATGTGTTTGTATTTTACATTGGTATCACTAATTTGTTTTTTGCTGCCTAAAAGATATAAATTATTCTATGCTTGGCAGCAGCAGCAAAGCTAGTTATCTAGGCTTTTGCTGCGCTGCCTTAAAAATAATTGTTTTCATATAAAGGTGTGTATTCTAATTTTGACAGTTTGATGTCTGCTGCCTGCTGTCGTCTATGAATTTAAAGCATTAACGCAGCTGTAAAAATTGCAATCAGTTGGCATTGAACTCAAAATTAATTTACAAAACTGATTTTTGATTCTTTCATTTCAAAACGATTTCAGATTTAAAAATCAAATCTTTTCGAGATTGCAATATTGACTGTAATTAATTGTATATTAATTTAATTGCAATCAAATTTTTGTTGAAATCAAATTATTAAAGAAATATGAAGTCAAATTGTTAAAAAAAAAATATAAAACCTAATGATTTCAAACAAAAATTATGAAATCGAATGATTTCAACAAAATTATTGCAATTAAAGTAATTGCAGTCAAAGCGATCGATTAATATATGAATTAATTTCAAAAAATTTATTAAATAGTTTTCATCGTATTGATTTTATGATTTCAAATTATGTTACTTTATGATTTAACAAAATTCGAAGATCGTTTATAATGGAAGCTCTTTCCAGAGTTGTTCCTTAAAAATGTAAAGAAGAAGATCAAGTTTATGTGAACGGCAAAATAACATGTGCTTACATTTTCTGACATTCAAGTCCAATAAATTGATATTACGCCATTTTGAGAAATATTCATTTTCAGTTTGCACAGATGACTGATCAGAAATATTAAGTTTAACGTCATCCGCAAACATAAGAATAATTAAATTACAAATAACAGATGAAAGGTTGTTAATAAATAATGCAAACATATACATAAACAGGAAGCAACTGACTGCCCTTTCGCACTCCATGATCAACATGTCATGATCATTACATCATATTATCAAACACCTTATTAAAATCGGTATAGGCAATATTTATTTGCTTTGAATGAATTAGCTGATCGTGATTTTCGAAAACCATGTTGATATGAGGGATGAGTCTTGATGACATATGATGACAAAGTTATCCAATATTTATTGGGTAAAGTTTAAATAAATTATTTATTTGTTTGAAGCAATGTTTTGCGCAGATAAATATATATCAGGAGTGTTCTAAATTCGTACTTATGTGTAATAGCCTTAGGTGGCCAAAAAATAACTTTTTTGTTTCAAAGCTTTCATCAGGTACAACAATTTTAAAAAAACCCTTATTTCTTTTTCAGCAGAGTTAAATTTAAAAACACTCGTTTCAGCTTTCAAATTATACAGTGAAACTTCGATATTATGAACTTCGTTATAACGAAAATCTCAATATAACCAATTTGAAATATGTTATATTTATTATTTACTACTTGAAAAGAGAATTTTTATTAGTATTTTCAATGTAAAATAGTTTGAATAAAAACGTTAGTTATCACGAATTTTTTCGTACTTAATTTTAAATTTCGCTTCACAAAGATTCACTGATATATATACTGGTGGCCAGCTATTTAAGGACAACTAGTGTTTGTACAATGACATGGCTGCTTAAAAACTCTAGGCTAGAATTTTTGAAAGTAATACAAAAATCGATAAATCGATTTAAAAATTAAGGTTTAATATAAAAACATAAGTGAAATTCAGAAAGGTCTCAAATTTAAAGTTACTCAATTCAAGTTAAGTATCAATTCGTTTGACATTTGTAGAGAAAATTTAAACTTTTTAATATATATATATATATATATATATATATATATATATATATATATATATATATATATATATATATATATATATATATAGAAATGGGCGGACGCCCATTGAATCTATCCAGAACAAACTATTTCAAATACATTATTATTTTATTGATTTAAATTGTAGCATCTGAAATATTTTATACGTACTTTGCTTTCTGACATTAATTTGTAGTTTTGTATTGTATTTTCGTTAGAAAATGCATGGCTCTTTTCGTAGTTTGAAGTATGTTGCTTTTATATTTAGCATGTAATAAAGTTCTGTAGCTGATTCGTTTCCTGTTCGCTCGCATCAGCTACACTTCGGACTGCAATGTGTACACGTGTGCCTACGTCATGTGAAAAAATCCTATGAAATATCTGGCAAAATATTCAGTGGTATTGCAAACACTTTTCTAAGAATATCTCATAAAATATTAAATAAAATATGTACATATAAAGAATTGTTTAGCACAGAGATATGTATCTCAACTGTACAGTGTAATCAATTATCATTTTGAATAAAGATTCCACACTGTGGAATTAGTCTGTACAAATTAAACTCAATTTATGGGATAAAAGATCAAAGAACAGAAAATCTAGATACCAATTGTCGGAGAAGAAGCGTCAGTCTCTCCTCCTCTATTGCATGCCCCGCCAACAGAAGAACAATTTCGCACAAACGGTATGGCAGTCCCACAGTGCATTTTTAAATTTTATGATTAAATTCGGCATTTGGTTTACGTCATATAAATAACTTGCCATCTAAACCATGCAAATTGAAAGGGTGTTTTTAGACCAAATTACTGGATTCGTTAATCAAACTGAATTTAAAGAAAAAATCACTTTATGGTTTGGGCTGCATCTCGAACTTGCATTTTATTGATTTGAATCATTTGAAAAGAAAACAAAAACAACTTTGTCTGCTACCAAGACAACGATTCCAGGTACACATTGGGTATTGCAAAACTTTGGTTGACCCGTAACTGTTCTAATGCTATAGAAACACCTGAGCATACCCCAAAACTTAATGTTATTATTATTTATTACTTTTTTATTAAAAAAATTACAATTTTAATCAGAAGTGATCACACACGTTTACCCTTTTCCTGTTATGACTGCCATATCATATAATTGCAAGAAATTAACGAAGAAAATCTTACTAGAACGTTAGAAGAAAAACTCTCGCCTGACGGAATAAAAACCCAAGAGCAATATTATCATTATCATCATACCAACCAGGCACTATTGCAGGACACTGACGCATGCGATCTATTGTGCCCCTAGAACAATATTTACGGCTCAATTAAAGGCTTATGGATGATGTAGCCTGGAGATAGTGTTTACTTAAATAGAGGAGAAGCACAAAAGATCACAAAGAAATAAAGATGAAAATATCTTAGAGATCTTGCAGAAAAGCTTTTTTTACTAATCCAAATAATCTTGTAGGAAAGTGTACAAAAGATCTGCAAAACTAACAAATATAATAAGCACTCGCCAACGCCAAAGCTCCGATTTCTTCTTACTTATGTAAAATATTACTCACGGTAATTTTTGTATTTCAGAAGAATAATTAAATTTGTGATTTAAATAAATGTTTAAAATTTAGGAATTTTTACTCTTAGCAATCGCTCAGCTTTGCAAGAGATCAAGAGTACACTTGACTTTGTTGGAAATTTACCGATGTTTGAAGATAATAGTATTCGCTACCGACAAGCGACTTCATATACTTCTTTTGTCCTAGTCAGTAATCGCCTGAAACCGGTATTTCTTGCCGCACCCGATGAAAGCTGCTCTATATTTACTGCCGATTAAACAGCAATACTATACGCATTAAATAGATACAACTTCTTCGGAGAGATCTCCATTCAATATGCCGTACATACGTCCATCTGATGCAAGTACATTTTCTTTTAAACTGCGAGACCAAATATCATACGTATCGTTTCATATCTGATGACTGGTGAGAATGTTTCAGTGTAATCCACGCCAAACTGTTGACTACAGCCATTTGCGACCAATCGAGATTTAAATCTTTCGATTTCACCATTCTTATTACGGCAAATACCCATTTTGAGCCAACAGCATTTTTAAACCTTTAGGAAGTTGGACTAATGAACAAGTGTCCTTTGCAATAAGTGCATCATATTCACTTTGCATTGATTTCTTCCGTTCGGATGAAAAATTACTATTTTCCGCTTCTTCTACAGTTTGGGGTAATTTTAAATCAAAATCACTATTCATAGCATTCAAGCCGTTTCACAACTTTTTGGGTCCGCCAGACTTGCCTGTGCGTACTTTTCTGGGTCTGCCAAGGTTATATTTTACTACATTCTTCTCCTCTTTAGAGACTTGGGCTTTTTACCGTCATTGAAAACCCTTCACTATTGGGTCGGCATCAAAACCAAAAAACTCATCTTCGCTTTCATTCTCTTCTAAAGACTCTGGATTTGCATTACCCTTACTAACTTCATTTACATTACTATTCACCAAAATATCATTCACATCAATAATTTTGCCATCATTTACCTCTTTAGGTTCCACAAATATTACATCGTGTTTTTCTACAACTATGCGTTTTTAGCACCATATAAACGATAAGCCTTTGATGTTAAAGAGTAGCCCACCTTTTTGTACTCGATTCACCTTGGTTGGAACTGTTGTTGTGGTGTTTTGTCTTAAGCAACTGCTACTGAGCCAAAAACTCGAAAATGTTTAACTGATGGGTTCTTTCCAGTAAATACTTCATAATGTGTAGTCTCCAATAATCTTTGTAGGTGAACGATTACTAATATAAACTGTGGCTACTGCTTCAGCCCATAGTGATTCACCTAATCCGGACTGAAGTAACATGGTCCGTGACATCACTATAATCGTTCGATTTGCACGTTCGGCTACGCCGTTTTGTTGAGGGGTATACGGAACCGTTAATTCCCGAATTATACAGTTTTTTCTAAATATTCATTAACTTGTCCATTTACGAATTCTCCACCCTTACCACTTCTCAATACTTTTTTTCTTAGACGTTTGTCGTTCGACAATTTCCTTAAATAGTTTAAATTTTTTAAAAACACACCACCTAGCGATTTGGTTCTAAACGGTCCACAAACATCCGAATGAATTTTATCGAAAATTTCGTTTGTTCGTTTTTCACTTTTCATAAACGGCTTAACATGAATTTTTGCTTTCATACAAATTTTACACGGAGTCTCTCTTGTGAATTTAAAGTTTTCTAAACCGTTTATCATACTTTTATTTTTTAAATCCTGTAAACTACCGTAATTTAAATGACCGAAACGATTTTGCCAATTTATGACCTTTTCATTTACTGTACCGAAACATTGTTCGTATTTAGATTCTATTAAAAATAAATTGTTTCTTTTCATTGCTTTAAACATTATACGATTATTGCCTTTTATTTCTGCGCTATTCTTTTTATATGTTACTACATACCCGTTTTCACACAACCTGCCAACAGAAATAAAATTACCCATCATTTTCGGTACATATAGGACATTCTTCAGGTGCCAGACTTTATTCGAATTTCTCCTATTCCCTCAGCTACTATACAGTTTTCGACCGCCAAATAAATTTTTTCGTTATGTTGTTTCATGTTGACAAAAAACATCTTATTACAACACATATGGACAGTCGCACCACTATCTAAACATCACGCTGAGTCTATAATAAGATTTACATCTGCTACTGCAAGTACGGTATACTGCTGTTCGCCTTCCGTTTCCTTCGGTTTGGTTGTGTTATTGTAACAGTTTGCTGCATAGTGCCCACTTTTACAACACTTAAAACATTTGAAGTTGTATTTGTATTTCCCGTTATCTATTTTACATTGTTTTCCTTTGGATTAGTGTTTATATTTCTTGCCATGTATGCATGTGACTCTCCGTTACTTTCTCTTTTAGTTTCTTGATTATTTCTTTCAGCTTCTTCTAGGAGCTTCACTTTCAAAATTTGAAATTTTGGTAACACATATCTTGTTTCCATTGTAACTACAAATTGCTCAATATTCTTTGATAAGGTGGACAATAAAATAATCACTCACATTTAGTTCATCTTGCAGCTCAGTACCAACTTCTACCAATTTATCCACTTCAGTATATAATTCATTTAGAAAACAAGATATATTTTCATTTTCCGTCATTCGAAAATTTAACAATTCTTATACAGGGCTACTTTTCTCACCGGAACGCTTGGAGGATGTACACTTTTTAACTTATTCCACGCCTCGTTAAAAGTTTTGCAAAATTTTAGGTGATTCAACTGTGTTGCCTTTACACAAAGTGTTAATGTGGCCAACGCGCCTTTTCATCATTTCGTTTATGACCCAATATTACGCGTAAAGATCTGAACCGGTTTTGTTGAAATTAAAAGCATAAATATATAGATTCAACTTACAAAAATGCAGTAGAGAATGTTTTTTATTAGACATCGACCACGACTAAACTAGTAGCTTTTCGTCTGAAATGACCCGTATTTTTTCATTTGAGAGCAATTTATTTTGCCAACAGCCATCATCTACTTTAAGGTAAAATTTTTTTTTTTTGGTAAATTTAGATATTATTTAGTCAATTTTATTATTAGCCATTGGCTATTTTGTCATATATTTATGAAAGTTGTGCAGAACCTGAAAAAAGGTAGAACCGATCTCAAGGGTGCATGAATTGAAAGTTCACAGCCAATTTTCAGCAATCCAAAAATATCTATTGGCATTGTAGTAAACTAGCCTTAATTAAGATTTCTTTCGTTTAACATCCTCATTTTTCTTCCCTTTTTCATCCCCCGAACAGATTCACTTAAAAAAATATACATTTGTACACTAGCGACGATTTAAAAAACTCCGTTGACCAGAAATGTAAATTGAAATGACATCTTTTAAACAAGTACTCCATTTATCAATCGAATTATTTGTATTCGATTTATGGGAACAATTGTATATGAATAATAAACACTACATAGCCGATTAAGTTCACAATAGCAAAGAAACAACCAGAAAAAAGTAAATTTCATAATTAAGGTAATAACACTTTTTGAGACATTAAAAGAAACAAATCTATAATCAAATTAATTTTTTATTTATTACTTATGCCATTTTATTTTCTGACAAAAAATTTTTCACTTCTATTTATTGTAACTAAACTAAATTGTAAAAATCAACATTATTAGTACATACATCCAACCCCAAATGAATCTCCATACAGTTAATTTGAATAATTAATTTCATGAAAGGCAAATTCACAATCGATTCTCTATTATATGTAAATTATCAGATTAAATATCAAATAGCCTTTCTTTAAAAAACATCTCACCCTAATATTCCTTGATTTTTAAAAAGTCTTCGACAAAATCGGAATGCATCAATTGTTGATCAATTGCTTGAATGGAAAATTGGACCAAAACTATTAACTACATTAAAAATTTAATGTTAAACAGGAAAACCGTAACTCGAGTAGGTAAGCACTATTCTAACTGTCACTCACTACAAAATGGCATTCCCCAGGGTTTACCACTATCAGTAATATTGTTCTTAATCGCTTACAATAAGCTTTGCTTTACTATATCCCTACACAACAATATAGATTTCACAGCCTACGGCGACGACTTCAACTTAACAATAAGATTAAATATTAAATCTAGTCCGACCATTTATGTCAACGAAGTTTTTAAAAGTATAAACGAATGGTGTAAATATTCAGAGACAGTATTATCTAGGACTAAATGCAAATATATACATATATGCAAAAAGAGAGAGCTTGTACTCCCAAGATAATTTGTAACAACTTTTCAATTGCAAAAGTAGAGAACCTAAAAGTAACTGGCCTATATATTAACACATCTTATAAATGGAATACTCATATAGATTATATCGCAACATCAATATCAAAACAACTCAACGTTATTAAATGTTTATCTAGTCAAAAATTTAACTCTAATACATTAATTCTAGTGTCTATCATTAAAACATTTCTGTTATTAAAAATAAATTATGCTTTGCCTTTTTCGGCTATTCATCAAGAACACTGCTTAGAAAAATTAGAATGTAATTTCACGTTGTTATGAGATTTGCATTGAGAGCTTTCCATACAACACTGATTTTTAATTTGTTATTTAAGTCCAATATATTACCCTTAGAAACCCAACGAGATTTTATGACGGATAGACTATTAAAGAGCTTATACAAAAACCAAGATTCTCCACTCATTTCGATAATTAATAAATGCGAAAAAAGGAAAAAAAAAAAAAATCAAAAATACCATCTGTTATATTAAGATTGATAAGAAGCTGTAGAAATTTAAATTTACCGCTAACAAGAAAAATCTACAAATACGATATCAACCCCTCTTCGTTCTTTAACGAAAATTCAATCAACACTAACTCAACCTTCACTCTAAATCGAACGCAGAACCTTACACTTCAGAAAACTGTTTCGAAAAATCCAATCTAAAAACCCAAATCACTCTTTTATATTCACGGATACATCAACAACTAAAGATGTAAGTTTTAGGGTCACAGAAAATAACAAAATAATTAAAAACTCAATCCTTCCGAGTTATATATCAATATTTACTGTAGAAACTATCATTATCACTATCACATTAACATTGTAAGGTCGGGAAAAAGTAATAACGAAATTTGTACTGATTCTTGTCATCTTTAAGAGCAATTTTAAATACCGCAAACAACAACTTTTACGCAACATTTATAAAGAATGTATTGATTATTAACTACCCAAGAATAATATTAATTTGGACCGAAGCTCACAGTCGAATAGAAGGAAATGATTTTGTCGATAAAATAGCAAAGGAGGCGAATAACGACCTATTAATTGCGCCGCCCAACTACAGCATATCTGATATAAACAATTTTATAAAAAATTACTATTTTCAAAATAACTGCTTATTTCAACAAACTTCTACCTGGTATAAAATGATCAATGGCAATAAATTATGTAGAGACGACTTTTTTAAGCTAAAAAGTAAAGAGAAAAGACTTAATAAAATTCGAAAAATTACGCCTAAGACACTCAAAATTGTCTCATGGTTGGGCACTTAATGAACTTACACTGTGACCAAATATGCAACTGCAATGTAAAACCTTCTTCGGTAATTCATAAGCATATAAAATTTTTACAAACATTCGTAATCCCAAAAACCTTCTAACCAACCCTACAATAAGTAATATATCCCAAATTATTGAATTTATAAAAGAGTCTAAAATTTATAATTTAATTTAGTTATCTCTTAATATTAAATACTCTGTACATATCATTATAAATAAATCATTGAACCTAAGGACTAGTAGCCATGGCCTATTATACATTAGTAATAATTTGTAATTATTGCCTAATGCTGTTAAATAAATAAGTTATTATTTTTAATGACTGCTGAGCACCGTTTTGGCATAGAGGCAACAAGTCTCGGACATGTTTCTATTGGAATATTTTTCTACGCTTTTTTCACTAACTTCCACAACTGTTCTTTTTTTTGAAGGGTTTTTTCCGCAAAAAGCTACTTTGAGAATTTCCCATAGATTTTCGATAGGATTTAAGTCCGGCGATTGTGCCGGCCAGCTCAAAACCTCGGCGTTATTATTCTGAAACCAATCTTTTGCTCGCTTCGATGGGTGTTTCAACAAGACAACGACCCGAAACACACATCGAAGCGGCATTTTCCATTCTGCGTAAGGCTTCATGACGTCGTTTAGTATATTGGTGTAATAAATGACAGCCATTATTCCTTATATTCTAAATAGAGGCAATGTGCCTTGGTGGGAAAAATATCCCCATACCAATATACATACTTCTCCCACCATGTTTAATGGTTTTTATTGTATATTGCGGAAAGAGTTTTGTGTTCGGGGGTCTTCTTACAGTCAAACTACTTCTGTCAAGAGTTAAACAAATTAACTTTAGTTTTGTCTGAACATAAAATATTTCTCTACTTATGCATAGGCCAATTTATATGCTGTTTTGTAGGTGAATCTATTTTTTTGAAAAGCACTGTATAATCTAATAACAGTGTAAATATAAATATTTTAGGTCAAAAACGATTATTATTGATTATGTTAATTTTTTTTTTCCATAAATATTCGTTACGACGATGCAATAACACCGTTCATTATATCATTAACAGAAAATCGGTGGACATTTTCATTGATTATCAAAACCCGCAGAACATTAAATATTAAATAAAGAAGTAAAAAATCAATTAAGCAAAAACAATAAGCCACACTGGAGTAGCACAATACTGAGCGAGGTATGTCTTTAATGTTAGAGAAACAAGCAAATGAAAGAAAACCTCGTCCACTTTATGAGTAGGTTTATTGCAATTAAATCAACGCTCAACATAATTTAAAAAAAATATCCAAAAAAGACAATAAAAATTATTTTTGCTTTTATAAAAATTAAAAACTTTTATAAAAATAAAAATTAAAAAATTTGAACTCGTGTCGCTTTTGTTGCATTCAAGCACTCTAATCACTAAACGAAGCTTTTTACCAGTTTCTTCGTTTATTTTCTGCAAACAGCTGTTACTTTTGAGATTTTGTAGCAGCTTGCTTAAAAATCAAATAAAATAAGCCGTCTATTAGATTGTGACTCCTTTAAAAAACTGTCATATTCGAAAACCGATAACGATACCATTGATTATATTGGTCTATAAAATACAAAAATTTTCGGGCCTTTAAATAAAACTATATGAAATATAATGATTTTGATGCGCTGAATTCAAATCCGTTTTAAGTTTTTTCCATCGGACTCAATTTTTTTATGGGCGTGGCAAATTTTTCGTCCAATATATGGTAGTTATGTCAATATATTTTATCATAACTTGAAAACGATTTGACTGATTTTAATGCAAATGTTTCGAAATAAAATTTCCTATAAATCACCTGAATAACATTTCTTTGTATTTTCAACAGTTTCGGAGTTATTCATAACTTCATTGGGGAAAAAATGTCTTCGCGCAAAATTAGATAAATTTTTTGTCTTCAAAAAATCATAACAACATTTTCAGAATGAAAATTTTACAATTTAAGCCTATATGTATATGTGTATGTATTTTCTGCTACCAGACAATTCCATTGACCATTTTTGTGTGTTGCCTAATAATGTAAAACACATTTTTTGTCAAAGTTAGGTACCCGCCTTTATAGGTTATTTTACCATCATCATATATGGCTTTCATTTTGATGCTTAAAAGAAACAAACTAAAAAAAATCCCCTAATTTTGCAAGAAAAAAATTAAATTTTGCATAAAATCAGCAATAGCGAATCGATTTTCTTGATTTATAGCTTATTTTATTATCAACATTTTAAGCCTTAATTTAAATGCTTAAATAAAAAATATCATGTTGAGAAAATTTTTTTTGAAAACAAAAAAATTGGTCTAATTTTGCCCCAAACATTTTATTTCCAACTAAGTTATGAATAACTCAGAAACTGTTGCAAATACAAAAAAAATTTTTGTTCAAGTGATTTATAGGAAATGTTATTCCTAAACGTTTGCTGGTTATTGAATTAAAATCGGTCAAGCCGTTTTCAATTTTTTTTTCTATAAATTTTATTCTAAATTTTTATTTTCATTCCGGCAACCCTGGTGAAATAAACAAGGAAATTTAACAAGGCTCTATAAAAATAGAAAAATATTAAAAATAAAGTGTTTAAAATAATAGATAGTGACTATTTTAAATACAAAATAAAGCAATTGTGAATAGTTTGTGATGACAGAGAAAATATATTTTCTAATAAGAGGTTTTTATTTGTCAAAAACAAAAAAAGGATGGCTGAATGCTCTAAATGCAAGACAGCGATAGGAAGTGAAAGTGGTATAAGATGCAATGGCGTAGTATGAAGACAACTTTATAGGATTTATGTGTGGTGACTGTCTTCAATACATTCAGAATATTGATCTTGTTTTAAGTATTATTCAAGATCGCGTAGAGAAAAACAAACAAGCATTAAAGGATTATAAAAAATATGAATATGAAAGCTCTTTAAAGAAAAATGAAGATGAAATTAAATCACTTTTGGAAGCAATAGAAGAGAGATACGAAGAAAGGTTTACTAAAATAGACAACATTCAAAATTTATGTGAAGAAAATATGCAAGAATTTAAAAATATTTATGGAAATGTAAACAACATAGAAAGAAAGAATAAAGTTATGTATGAAACAATTAAAGAAAGCAATACGAAAATGTGTAATGAGGTAAAGAAAATTGTGAAGGATACTAATGTCAAACAGTAAATGTCTTACGCACAGATAGCTGCTAGTAATGTGATGCCAGATGCCTCAAAAAATGTCCCCTTTATAAACCCAGAGGAAAAACAAAGTGTGGAAAAAACAAAGGTGGAATTAAATGAAAAAGTAAATTCAAAAATTTGAAAATAACATCGTCGAAAGAAGGAGAAACGGTTCATTAGTAATTCAAAGTGAAAATGTTGAGGAGAGGAAAAAAATTAAAAAAGCTATTGAAACTCAAATTAGTAAAAATTATGAAATTAAAGTACCAAAAGAATTTGATATGCAGATTATAATAACAGGCATGAATTTTAAAATACAGGAGAAAGGGTTAATAGATAAATTTGAAAACAAAATGAAATACTGAAAAGACAGCAACATAGAACTTATTACAATTTATAATTTATAACAATATCCAATTCAACGAGAACAGGAGGAGTAATACTATATTTTAGAAAACATTTGAAATTGAATCAAATTAAACAAAATGAAAAGGACTCTAAATATTGGATTAGAGCATATATGGCGAAATATAAAAACATATCATTTATAATAGTGATAGTGTATAAGATCACCAAGCCACAGCAAAGCGGAATTTTTTGAAGATTTTCAACAATTTTTAGGAGAGATTTGAGAAAATGGTTATGATGTTATAACTGTAGGGGATTTCAACATTAATTGGCATGCAAATTTTTATTAAGGCGAATTAGAAAGCATATTAAACGATAACGGTTTAAAACTAACATTGACTGAATATACTAGAATAACGAAAAACTCTAAAATGTTAATAGACTATATAATCACAAATAATTAAATAGTTACGGCAAGAAACAATATGAATAATAAAATAAAAAATCATGAGTGCATAAATATTTTCATCGATATCGAAAACGGTCGGGAAATGCAAAACACGGAAATAAACATATTCGAATACAATAAAGATAGTTTTAATAACGAACTAAGCGCAATAATAGAATTTAATGAAATAAATGATATAAATGAATGCGTTTATAGTTTTGATGATATTTTTGAACGTACAATTGAAATTATAGTAAAAAGGAAAGTGAACGAAAATAATAATAATAAATGGTTTAGCAACGAACTAAGAATGTTAAAAAGAGAGAAAATCTTAAAATATCATAAAGCTTTGTTTGAAAATATAATTTCGTCATAGAACAATTATAAATTAAATTGGAACACTTATAAAGTTCAAATTGAAAATTAAAGGAATAAATTTACAAGTAATAAGATTGTTAATACATATATCCAAAAAGAAACGTGGCAAAAAATAAAAGAACTAGTCCTAAGAAGTCTATGATTTTTAATAATGTAGAACATAATAATAATTTTGATATGGCTGAAAAATTTAATAACTATTTCGTAAATAGTATTAGCGAAATAAGAGACTCCATAGGAGACGTGCAATATGAGAACCAAGTACCTGTGATAAACTGTAGATTTCAATTCCGTGCAATAACTCTGTTAGAATTAAGAAATATATGTAAGAATATTAAGAAAAATAACGACTACAGAAGAATATCAAGTAACTTAATGTTGGACAACTGGAATGTAGTGGGTGAAATATTGCTTAAAATTATAAATAAGTCACTTAGAACTGGAATTTTTCCTGATAATTGGAAGGAGTCTTTGATAACACCGATTGAGAAAATTAAAAATACAAATAAATGTGAAGAATTTCGTCCGATAAATTCCTTGAAAACTTTCGAACAAATTTTAGAAACAGTAGTTAAGCAGCAGTTGGGAAAATACATGGAGGAGAACAAGTTACTGTCAAAATACCAATCTGGTTTCAAAAGAAAGTTCTCATGTGAAACTGCTGTCAATTATGTAGTAAGCCGATGGAAGAATATGGAAAATAATAATAAGATTCTGGCGATTTTCTCTGATTTTAAGTGAGCTTTTGAAACGATCGATAGAGACATCTTACTACAAAAACTGATAAAATACGGGATAGAGAATGAGGTGCTGATGTAGCTTAAATTATATTTAACAAACCGTAGACAGACTACAAGAATAAACAACGCCGAATCTAGGTCAATTGAAAATAATTATGGAGTACCTCAAGGATCAATTTTAGGAGCGCTGTTATTTATTATTTACATTAATGACATGGGGAAAGTTCTGAAAAAGTACGAAATAGTTTTATATGCGGACGACACTTTAATTTTTACAGAGGATAAAGCGGATAATTTATGTTACGAGAAGTTATCAAAGAATATGGAGAACATAGATAAGTGGTTAAAGATGAACAAGCTCAAGTTAAATGAAAATAAAACTAAAATGCTCGAGATTAATATGAACAATAATATAACATTTGAGGTAAATAACGTGTTAATAGAGAAGGTTAATTCAATAAGGTACTTGGGTTTCATAATAGACAAAGACTTAAAATTTAAGGAGCATTTAGAGTACATTTGTAAAAAAAAATAGGGAGAAATAAGATTTTTCAGACGCATACGAAGTAAAATATCAATCAGTACATGAATAAATATTTACAACACAATAATCAAGCCACATTTTGTATATTGGTCAACGATATTATATTCATGCTGTTCTGATCAACAAGAAATAAGACTGCAGAAATTACAGAATAAGACGATGCGTGCAATACTGAAAGTAAATAGATTAACATCAACAAGATGGATGTTAGTGTTTGAAATGGTTAAATGTGAAAGAAAGATTACAGGTAAACACCATAAATTTTATACAAAAAATGAAAATAGGAAATGCACCAGACTATCTAGTAGAACAACTGCGATATGTTGGGGAGGTTCAACCATACAGATTAAGAAACGCCATGGACTTCAGAATTTCACAGGCGAAAACAAGTGCTAAACAGAGAACGTTATTTTGTAAAGGGCTGAATCTGTATAGTATATTGCCATTTGATATTAAAAATGAAACAAATTATAATGTATTTAGAAGGAAAATTGTAATTTTATAAAGAACATGAACTAGAGCTCATATACAATTTGTATTATATTTATTAACTGAATTGTAATTTAAAAGTATTAATAATACTACTTACTATCAATAAAAAATAGTTAATATAGAACGTTACACGAAGGAATAACGTGTTCTTATTCTTAAAACAAAAACTTGAAAACTTTTGCCATGTAATTAGGAACTTTTTTTAAGAAAATAATCTTCACCGACGAAGCCCAACAAACAGATTACCGCATTAGGGGTGAAGAGAATCGAGTTATTTTAGAGCAGTCATTAACAAAAAGTTATGGTTCGGTATGGTTTGTGATCAGGAGAAATCATCGGACCATATTTTTTTAAAACGAAAATGGAAATGTGATTACGATCAATGGAAATCGCTACAGGGAGCCGACAGATCCGAAGCTTATTGTGACGAAAAATTGATGATTTAAACGTAGAGAATATGTAGTTTCAACAGGATGATGTCACTTCTGACACAGTAAAGTTTGAAAATAGCATTATTTCTCGTAGATGAGGAGTATAATTATATCCTTTATAATTTCCGACAAAAAAAATTTTTTTTTTTCGTTTTTGTAATTTTTGTTTTACTTCTATATTTTTTTTAACAATCACAAATTTAAAATATTACTCTTACTTTTCATTTGACCTCGATTAGGTAAAAAATTTTAGTTATTAGTCTGAAATCAGAGACTCGATAATGTTAGTCCACTAAAAATTATTTTTTTTCTTTCTTTGAATAAAGTAAAAAGAAAAAGTTAACTTATGATAAATACTTTTGCTCAAACAGTAGTATTGTAATTCGTTTCCTTGAAAGTTCAAAATATGATAGAAGACAAAAACATAAGTATGTACATATGTATATTGGGCTTTAAGATGCACAACAAATTTCAAAAGAAAATGTTACCGAATAAATTATAACTAAACCTTTGTCCTAGTAATAATATGAATTTCCATAACATTCCATGTATTAACACGGCGACTTCTTTCAGTCAATAAGCTGCATCCGGTTTCATTTTTAGACTCATTGATAGTAATAAATTAAATATTAAATAACTCGAATAAATTAATTAATTAGAGCGTCAGTTCTGCATAAAAAGTTTTTAATAACTTGTAATTGATATCGTTTCAAACTTACCTGTAGTAATGGAGACCGTAGGAGCTGAAGAACTGAAGGCAAAAATTGGTCATGAATTCCGACTAAGGCTTTTGGATGCTTACGTGCTGCAGTTGTTAAAAGAATCAACGCGTATTGAGCAACATGCAAATCTGAGTCGGATATAAGTGGTTGTATTTCAGCTATTGCCGTTTGCAACAATGGTGGTCCAAATATATCCAAATTATAATTATCAGCAAGTTTGTTTAGCAAGTCCAAAGAATGTAGTTTAAGAGCTCGTTGATTTTTTCGCAAAAACGTGCCTAAAGCGGGCATAACATCATTTAAAATAGCTGTTAAGTCAATTCTCAATTGAGAGGCAGCAATCATAGTAAGCGCTTTTACACAACTTAATCTAGTAACTTCGTTCCTTAAACGTTCTAAGAATATAGGTAAACAAGTTGCTAATTCTGACTGTAACAAATCTCCCATATTTGCAATAATTTGACCCATACATGCAATTGCTCTCTCTTTTACTTCTTGATCGGCATCTGTAGCTTTTAGTTTTTGTAAAGTTGCTGAATAAACTTCAACTGCAAAAGGAGTTACGTCAATAACATTAATGGTTGTCGCGTTATTATCTAAAGGACGAATAACCTTAACCAGTTGTTGAAGTACAATCAATCCTTCAGTAGCTATTTTATAGAAAGGGTCAAATACAGCATTAACTACCAATGGCACCAATACGGCTATATGTTGATGAAAGACTTGAGATTGATGACCTTGTAACAAGGAACATAAGAATCCTAAAGCCTCT
Source organism: Wohlfahrtia magnifica (assembly GCA_023159175.1). Classification (NCBI taxonomy): domain Eukaryota; kingdom Metazoa; phylum Arthropoda; class Insecta; order Diptera; family Sarcophagidae; genus Wohlfahrtia; species Wohlfahrtia magnifica. The sequence goes on along the minus strand of JAKWBJ010000165.1, from coordinate 361,252 downwards.
ATTTTCATATTGCTTGTAGAATTTTTATCGCTTAGAGAAAAACTAATGCCTGGTACTATGTTATCCAAATGCGACCCCAATGCACCTGGTAACGCATTTAAAAGCTCTCTTAATAGCAAAAAGCAATCTTGACGAGTTCTCATTGATTTTTCTTTCATTAGAGGATGAGTTGCTTTAATAATGTGAGGAACTTGTTCCGTTAGAAGAATCAAAGTAGCTGGAACCTGTTCCATTGAATCCGGATCATGAGAAATTTCATCAACTGAACGCGAATTTTTAAGTAGAGCAACATAGGCATGGAATATATCCGATTTTACATTTTCTTCACGTTCCTTGAATCTAGATATTAGTGTTGGGCTTAATTCTCTATAAAAATCTTCAATCATATCATGACGTGTAGCTATTATCGATTCAAGACATTTAGCTGCTGCACGCCGTACTTTCCAACTCATATCATCATCATCACTGTATTCTTCGCTATCAACATATTCTTCTTCTTCAGTATCCATAGCAATATTAGAATCTGCCTCATCTGCTTCATAGTTATAATTAGGATCATATGTCAAGTATTTTAAACAAAGTTCTAATATCTGCAAAACAAAATGTAAAAAAAAAAATTTATTATAATGTTAAAAACAGAGTCTACGCTGTATACAAATTGTGTTTAGCAGATTTAACATGATATTTATTTAATTATTCGCAAAAGTTCTGCGCTACATAGCAACACTTTGCTATAGCGCCAAGTATGAACTATGTTACAAAAGTCTAATTGAGACTAAGAATTTAAATATTTATTTATACAATTGTCAAAAATTGGCGCCGAATTTTAAGATGCCTGGATTATTCACTCAAGTACAAAGATATGTACCTATCTAATCCAAGCTTCTGGTAATGCGTTGTTTTAACGGATAAGTGCAAATTTAACGTTTCCGGAAATGATGGAATGTTAAAGTATTGAGAAAACATAATTTTTCTTTAGCTAAAAAATTTTGGACCTACTGTCCAACATGAGAGAATGAGTCATGATATAATGGTATATATCGGAAAATGGTATTAGTAGGTTAAAGTGCATAGACGGAATAATGAATTCGCGTACGTACCTCGATTTTTTAGTAGGAATTTCTTTTAAGTGTCGAAAATCTGCATCTGATAATGACCTTAAGCATTTTTTACTGGTAACGGAATGGCGGCTATATAACGTCATCTTAATCATCCGAGCTTACCGTTATTGAACACTTGTGGGCGTATTTAGAGATACAAGTACAAAAAGCAAATTGGCCATCTGTTCAACATCTTAAGTCAATTCTAATTACAAATTCACAAACAAAAATTGGTGTATTCCATGTCTAATAGACTAACATTCCATTAGTTATTGAAAAACTCATAAAGCCTTCGCTTTTTACGCAAAGCGGTGGTGCACAAGGCTTAGGCACGAGTTACCTCCACGCCCAAGGCTAAACCTTGCAGTAGTGGGAAGGTCATTGTAGCGATATCTGGCTCCTCAAGTGTTCCGCGAAGCGGGAACGTCAAGAGGGCTAGATCCGGTTATGAGCAGCGGCAAATCTCGAAGAAGGCAAAGAAATTCGATAGCCAATATGGGAGGATTACTCCTGAACTCTCGCAGCAAATTGAACGCAGGCTGTTGGAAAGGCAGTCTGGATGAGATGTTCTTGCTAGGTGCAAACTGGTCCAGGGGCGTCACAGTTGTGAACTGTGGTAATGGAAATTTGTGGACTTCTTGCGTGATGCAGTTGGCATATGTGGGGATCGTGACCGTTTGGAATCCGCCTCCAGTTCCCTCAACGGAATCCATCCTTTCTATACTGGCAAATCAGAATGCTGCCCTGGATACAAGCCAATGGAAGACCATTACGTTTTGGCGTGTAAGGATAACGAGGTATGGACTTCAGATTCGCTATTGACAAACCGCCCCTGGAGTTCAATGACAAGGCTAAAAGTAATGTGAATTTCAGCTTGGGTAGTGTCAAGTTTAAATACTCTAATGGTGACAAGGCCCAGGAGAATGCTATTGGTGCAGATAAACCTGCGCTTTACTTCTTGGACGTAGGAAGGTAGACGTGGATCTCATCCAAAATCTTGGATTGTCAACAATAAGCTTCAAGGATTAAGTGTTACGGGCTACAGGTTATATGCTTCGTTCACACTGGATAAAGTGAGGTCATGTATTCTATCCAGAAATTTAACTCTTTTGAATTTTCAGCAATGGCTATTTGACGGCAGTTGAGGCTGGAGCTATTGGCTTCCGTCTTTCTGCCATACGAGGCGACGTATACGCCATTTGCTACAGTGGCAGGTCTGGTGGGTCTGCCAGGGTAAATGAGGTCTCTCTGGTGCTGAGATGCAATTCCAGTGCTTATCACTGCCAATGGGACAGCGGGAACATTGATATTAAAGGTGAGTCCGTTTTCGATTTCATTTCTGCACAGGGACTCTTTATTTGTAAAAGGGGCAATGTGACCACGTTCAGGAACAGGATTAGGGAGCAAGTCATTGATGTGACACTCGAGGATAAGGATGGCCTCGTAGAAAACTTCTCCTGTTCGGATCATAGCCTGATTCACTGCAGCCTGTTTTGTGGAAGGTCTAAGACGGTTTCCTTTAGGAATCCTAGGAGGCACAATTGGCAGTTATTTAGGGATAGCATAGAGGTTGGTCTCGGTAATCTGTTTCTGGAGCCTATCGAATGCTCGGATGTTGATAGAGCGGTTGATAGGTTTACTAAGGACTGTGCAATGTCCTTTCAGCAGTCCTGTTCGAAGGTTTTTCCGGGCAAGAGAATTCATAGATTCTGTCAATGAAATGTTGCAAAATGTCATTTCTGCTCTGATGATTTTCGTGAGTCTTTCTTTAGGTTTTGGCTTCTTGGTAGAATTGTGCCTAGGGCGTGGTGAAAGGTAAGGGTGGTTCTCATATGAAGGCAGGTAGATCTTGCAACTCCATGCCGGGTTATTTGAAGCCGATCAATCCGTCATAGTTTTATTGAAAACGATGAAAAAAGTGGTAGATTTATATCTGTGTGGCATGAGCAAGATTTGTATCGGTAGAAGGAACTTTAATGTGGCTCAACATGCCTACTCAACAGGCCTGTGGAGATGACTCTTCGGCCACATTGAGAGGGGTTTGCACTATGGGTTTTATACCCTTGCAGTCTTCTTGGATATTGAAAATGCGTTCAATAATGTTGATAGCGGAGCGATCGGGGAAGCACTGGTCGATTTTGGCGTCCATGATTTTCTGGTTGAGTGGACAATGAATGTGCTTAAGGGCAGGAATGTTCGCTCGGAACTTGGTGGGGTACGCCTTGAGAGGTTGGTATCTCGCGGTACGCCTTAAGGGGGGAGGGGGGTACTTTCCCCTTTCTATGAAATCTGGTTGTTAATGACATCTTCAGGCGAGGAGGAAGGTTAGAAGGTGGTTTTTTACGCCGATGGTCTAGTGATTCTTGTGACGGGGAGTTTTTTCCCTACAGTCAGCGAAGTCATACAATCGACGCTTAGCAAGCTTTCTTCCTGGGCGTCCGTCAAATGTCCTAAAATCAATTTTTACAAGACTGAGCTAGTTCTCTTTTTCCTGAAGATACAAATTGGAGAAGCTTGATCTACCTATGTCAAATGGGTTTATGTTAAGACTATCTGATGAGTTTTATTGGATAGGAGATTTGGTTGGAGGGAAAACACTCTTTTGAGGATGAGTAAGGGCTTTAACGCTTAGTATGCGGTTAGAAGTTCCATGGGTAAAATATGGGGTCCGCTGATGGTGAAGTGGATCTATGACTCCATAATTATACCTGTCCTTACTTATGGCTGAAACGTATGGTGGAGATCTCTGGAAAATGCCAGTCGGAGGAGGCTTCTGGATAAGATGCACAGGTGTATTCTCCTCAGGCAGCACTGAACATTATCCTGACCTTAACCTCTCTGGAAGATGCGGTAAATAGGAGTACTTTTAAGCTTGAGGATTTTGTAAGGAGGCCTGGCTATGGTTCTGCATTTTGGACATATTAACCTTTTAGGGAGGCTGGACTGGGGTGCGCGTTAGGTGACACGTATGGGTTCTATGAACTATGGTATGGTATTTCCCAACAGAGTATTGACAAGGTGTTGATAGACTGCTGAATGGTCATGCTATCTTCACATATAGCTCTAATAGGAGGAGACGGGTGCGGGGTTTTACCTTGTGCACATTGACATTAAACTGTCTTTTAGACTGCCGGACGAGTGCAGCATTTTTTAGGTTGAGACTTTGCTGTCCTTAGGGCAGCTAAGCGATTTCACGACTTAGCTACCGAGGGAGATAAAGTGGTCTTTTATATACAATCAGGCGGCTATCAAAGCGCTGACTGGACGCCATGTCAGCTCAACGCTGGTTGCATTGTGCGGAAGTATCCTCACGTCGCTTCTGGATGTGTGAAGCTTCTACCTGTGCTGGGTTTCGGGGCACTGGAACTGTCGAGAACGGACGTGGCTAAGGGCGTTGAAATAGCGGATGCGCCTGTAATACGACAACTTGGTTTCTTTAGGAGCTTAATAGATAGCTGAGTCCATCCTAAAATAGAGAAGTTATGGAGGAGCAGAGGAGAGTGCAGGGTCTCCAGGCAACTTTGGCCTAAACTTGATCGCTCTAGGACGGAATAGATCCTCAATCTGAGGAGGGAATCCGTCAGTATTCTGATAGGTTTAGTGACTGCTTATTTCGCTCTGAGGGCAAAAGCGGGGATATGGTAAGCAGGAATCCGAAATTTCTGCTGAGTTTACGGCAACACAGGGTAGCCAGAGACTGCTTAACATATCCTCCGACATTGTCCAGCTTTTCAGGGGCACAGACTTAGTTTGCTGGGCCAGGGCTTTTTCAATGGCCTGGGCAAGGTGGCGTCAATTAGGCTATGTGGCATGGAGGGTTATTTATCAGGTTTAGGTTGGCTCACCATGTAATTCCCGGGTCTATTTGGGCGTCTGTTTTTGTAATTTAATCTTTTTTTTGTATACTCTTTTTAACTCCTCCCTACCTTCTCTTCCCTCTTTCCTTCCTTTTTCTCTCATTTATTCTCCTTTTCTCTATTTTTATTTTCCAGGGAAAGGTCTTCTACACATTGGGCCTCTATGAACTCTGTGTAAGGCACTTCGGTACCGCATTTCTTACCTCGGCCCGAAACTAATATAAACTAAAAAAATTTAGATGTTTTTTATTTTTTTGCTTATTTTGTATTTCTCATTGTGAAAAAATAGTTTAGTTTAATTTTTTTATTAAATACTAAAGAAGAGAAAAATATCACACTCTAAATTATGTAGTCATAACTAAAAAATTTCAAATGCTTAGCAGAGACAAATTCTGGTTTTTAAAACCGTGGGTGTAATTTTGTAATAAAATTGAGTTCTACAATGCATAAAACCGTCTTAGAAGAAGTATCACTTTTTTTTAATATTGTGCTGTAGTTATGAGATAAGATATAATTTTGAGTTACCACTTTTAAATCGAAATTTTGTCTGTAAATAATGGGTATTATATTCAATTGTGTCTCTTCATTTGAAAATATGTTTTAAGTTTAATATGCTTTTTTTATGATTCTTAATACTAACCAAATAGGAAACAGATAAAATATACACAAGAAATAAAGATTTATGTACATTAGGCAGCATAAATCTGCGTACAAGCTATTTAGATACTTAGACACAAATTTAGAGACAAATCTGTGATCAAGGCCACACCAAAGAAGATAAGGCCAATAATAAGAAAATATCACAGGCAGAGTTTGTCCAAATAGAATTTGCGGCCCTAGTTTGTGCTCCTGGTGGTATGCATTGGCAAAAGAGGCAGCCATGATTTCACCTCCTTTCGACCACCGGTCCACACCAAAAACGCCAAGGCTGTGGTGAAACCAGTGGAGAGCAAGAAGGCGAAGGCGGCGTTAAAGGCTTCGGCACGAGCTACCCCCAATCCGGAGGCCAAAATCTTGTAGTAGTGATATGGTGTTCCATCGACATTGAGTTTCTCTGATGTTCCACGTAGTGAGAACATCAAAAGGGCCAGATGTGGTGATAAACAACGGCTCAAACCTCAAAGGCGAAGAAATTCGACAGCCTGGAATCCAACTTTCAGGTTGCTGTCATTGACAGGAATGATCCGGATGGGAGGATTACTCCTGAGCTTTCGCAGCAAGTTGAACGTAGGCTGTTGATCACGGCAAAGGCAGTCAGAATGAAATGTTCTTCCTGCGCGCAGATTAACCCAAAGTTGTCAATTGTGGTAATAGGAAGTCTATTGACTTCCTGCGTGCTGCTATTGGCAAATGTAGTAACCTGACCTGGAGCGGTTCTTGAGGCAATATGTTTCTCCCAGTTGTCTTTAAGGCCAGTTGCGACTGTGTGGATTCCGTTGCCTTTCCGTCGGTTGAATCCATACTGTCTACACTGGAAAACTAGAATAAGGCCCTGGAAACAAGCCAATGGAAGGCCATATAATTTCTGGTTTGTAATGGCAATGAAAGTAAGGACTTCAGATTCGGTTATCCTGGGTCTGACCTCTTTGGAGATGGTAGTGAAGAGTATAGCTGCTAGGAGCTTTTTGAGGATAATAGAAGGAATCTTTGTTAAGGCTCTGGACTATGGGCATTCTGCCATTTTGGGGGCAGATACTTTGGTACTTTGTTTTTTCCTATAAATTCTTTGTGTTCAGCAATTGTGCTGATTTAGGATAAAAATAGTATACAAGCTTTGAATTTTTTTAAAATAAAATCAGAATTGTGAAGATATCAAAAACTGTGTTTCTTTTTGATTCTCGACACAGAGGTTTTAGGGGACATTAAACAAGTTTTCAATAGTAGTAATACTCATAACCACTTACTAGCTTTTGCTATGAGGTGGTACCATTATTGAAGAAAATTTTTATTTTTTCAGATGGTCTGGCCTGGTATTGAACCGAGGACCTTCTGCTTGGTAGGCGAGTATCTTACCTACCATACCACAGCGGCATTTTGTCATTATTTTCTTATAAATGTTTCCACAATGAACCTTTCTGTCCTCTGGGTGGAGTGCGGCTACACTACCTTTTTTAACGTAACCTACTCTACTATGACCTCCATTTTGATAAATTAGAACTTCGTCTCTTTTGCATAAATTCCATCGATTTTCGTGTAGTTTCGGGAGCCATTTTGGCCCATTCTACAATTAGTAATTCTATAAAGTCATTTCGGTTCTAAATCTGGTATTTGCGGACGTTTTTACCTAAAATTGACTATAAATTTTCATTCACATTTAGATCATGTGATTGTGCTTGACGGTTGCATCATGTGCGGACAGTTCTAAATAAGTCGTCACTGGACAATACCTGATTATGTTTCGTGTCGTTGTAATGGAACTGAAAAGTTCCAGTTCCAGTTCTTCGGAGCTTTGTAGTAAACTGGATTTAAGAATGGTGAGATAAACACTCTTCTATTGTACTCCTAATAATCTGCAAGTTTCCTACACAATTTGTTGACGTATAAGCCACACCATGACACCGTGCTTGGCTGTCAGTTTCAATATATTTTGCAGCTCTGTATTTGGCTTACGCTAGACGTACATTTGACCATCCGAGCCGAATATATTAAATTTGGACTTGTCCACAAAAAACGACTTCGGTTTTTTCCCTTATTTAAAACAAACAAGAACAAAAAAAAGTTCAACAAAACAATATATCAATAAATATATATGTGTGTGTGCGAACAGTAAAGCCGTGTTGTTTGTTTTTTTACCTTTTTTTCCGCAGCTGAATTGACTTTATGTGTGGAATTGTCAGTCAGTTTAGCCGCTATTAATATAAATATTTTTTTTTTTTTTTTTTTGTGTAATATCCCAAATTGATTTTTTTTTTTTTTTTATACGTCAATTTTTTTATACGTCAATTTTCAATTTAACTGATATTGTGATATACAGTAATATAAATATTTTTTATTTATTTATTTATATATTTTTTTGCTTTAAATACTATTTTTTATTTTTTTCGTTATAAAAAACTAATTTATTTTTTTGTTTATATTTATATTTTAACGACACTATATGACTGACACTATATGGGAAGAGTGGTCCAAGGGGTCCCTAATGAAACTATACTAGTGGTATTCCTGAAATAATTTTGGAACTGGAGAAATTTAAATTTGAATAATTGCATTTTGACTGGAGAGGATGAGTGGTTATTGTGGGAACACTAGATATGGCCGGAATATCACACTATATGGTGAGAGTGCTAGCGGTATTCCTGAAATAATTTTGGAACTAGAGAAATTTATATTTGAAAAATTTGTATTTTAACGCGTTTTGACTCGAGAGGATGAGTGGTTATTGTGGGAAAACTAGAGATGGACGGAATATCACACTATATGGGGAGAGTGGTCCAAGGGGTCCCTAATGAGTTTCCCATGGAATGGAGATAACCAATGAACCGCAGAGAAAAATAATTTTAAAAAATTAATTTTTAGTTTTAAAAAATTAATTTGCTTAAATACATTTTCTGCTATTCCACAATTTTTAAAGTTTTGGCTCTAAAGCTGATCTACGAAAGAAGGTCTGGAGCACCATTCCAACAAGGATGTGCTATTCCTCCATATTCCAAGCATATATATTTTGGCAATAAATTCTTTTACTTTAATTTATAGTTACTGTTAAAGCGTTAACAGTGCTCTGTTAACGTACAAAATGGCTGAGCTAAAAAACCTGGTTTGTGTCTTTGCTAGTTAAATTTAAATTTATCTTCACACACATTTTCTTTGGTTCCCTGTTTTTATTGTCTAACCCCTTAGACTATAACAAAATAGCAGCGTTGGAACTTTTAACTATGAATTATATTCGCCTAGTGAACTTTAAAAGTTTTCTTCAGGCTATTCCGCGTAAGGAGCATACTTTGCACTCGTTAGATACCCATCGGTAGGAGTTGACCCGTTTGTGGGAAGTCTTTCGTGACAGTTACAAGGACATGGAAAATGCCAAGGATGTCAAGGTGTCGGTCAAGAACTCCAGGGCCAAATATACGTCTGCATATACGATATTTTTCAAAGGCACATCGTTTATTGAAGGCTTGATGGACGATTTCAATACCAAACTTCCCAGCCCGGCGAATAATTCAATCCCAATTCACATTCCCCCTGTGACAACCCAAACATTTTCTTGGATGATGCCTCATGGCCTACATTTAGGGATGTATTTGGCCTTATACAGGACTAACCCTCATATCGAGAAAATCCAAAAAATGTACTATCATTGTAGAAAACTGAAGGTGAGGCTCAAGAATAAACGAGTTTTAGACAATTCTCAGCTAAGACCCTTTTTAACCTCCTTTCAGTATCTAAATATATTTTTTGCAGAAAACTGAAGTTGAGGCTCGAGATATAATTCGCACTTGCCCATGACGAATAGTTTCGAAATGGTTTGGCAAAATCTCGTCGATAGATATGAGAATAAAAGAGTTTTAGTCAATTCTCAACTCAAGACCTTTTTTAACCTCCTTTTAGTATATAATTAATCTGGCCCCTCTATTAAGAGCTTACAAAGGACAATCAGTGATTGTATTTCAAACTTGTCGTTGTTGGGAATTCAAACCGCCAACTGGGATATAATCTTCGTTATAAATCTGTTCGACTAAGCTGCCTAAACATACCCTGTGACTTTGGGAACAATTTCAGGGACCCTATTCGGATGTGCCGAAGTGGAGTAAAATGGACGAGTTCCTTACGACTAGATACCAGAGTTTAGAGAGACCGAGGGCTGGAAATAGTTCCGTTAACCTATTCACCCCTGATCGTCCTTTGAAAACCCCCGGCCTCTTACACGAAGAGAAAATGAAGGCGATGATAGACCGTCAACATCCGCTGCTGCCCGTTCGCTTCAAAAATTTTTCACCCAATTACAGTCCACCCCTTGCTCAACCGGTATAGTCCACCCCTTGCTCAACCCGTATACAGTCCACTCCCTGTTCAACCTCTGTAGAATCCACTCCTTATTCAATCGTTTTGTTAGGAAAGACCGAGGTCAACGTGATATTTGATGACATCGTGGCTTCTGCTAGAGCTCTGATAGATCCGGCTTTTCAGGCCACTTTCATCTTTAAAAAACTGCAACGGAAACTAGATCTTCCAACTTTTTCGGCACAGGCTGCGACTGTTGCGGGTTTTAATGGCGCAGTAGCAGCAAATTCCTCTAAGGTTCGTGTTTTGTCACTTGGATCTCCTATTGATCCAATGTTCGAAATAACCACGGAAGCGTATGTTGTTGAGAAACTTACAGGTCGTTGAACCACTTCTTCGAAGAAGGACTATGTGGATTTTAAATCACTCGGTACACCGTTAACGGATCTGAAGTGCACCCATACGGATCTTCTATTGGGTGGGGATTTATATCGTTAAATGATGCGCTCTGAGATACAAAGGGATCCTAAAAACCGTTTGATTGCTCAACGAACAGTCTTCGGTTGGATTGTAACTGGCAAAATATGTAAGTCACATCCGTTGTCTTCTGTCTTTTCGTTTTTCGGACAATTGGACTTGGATGCGAAGATTAGTCGATTCTTGGAAATAGAGGAAGTACCAAGATCAAGAATATTGTCACCTGAAGATCACTTTTGTAAGGATCTGTATCGTCGCATTACTTATCGGACCAAGGAGGGTCGATATTACCTTTAAAAACCGAATTTCGCGATAAATGCAGGTCTTGGTCCATCTCGTAGAGCTGCTCTGTCCTAATTTATACGGAACGAATTTAGATTGTTAAAAAACCCCGACGTTAAGGCTCAATACGATCGAATACCTAACTCTAGGACATATGAGGAGAATCGATCGTGACTCCATTTACTCACCCGAACCCAGTTATTATTTATCCCATCATGCCGTTGAGCTACTAAGCTTCGTGTGGTTTTTAATGCTTCTTGCCACTCGTCTAATGGTTTGAGTCTCAACAACATGCTGCATACTGCGCTTGTTTTACAGTCAGATTTGACTATTTTAATTCTCCGTTGCAGATCGTTTCGGTTCGTTTTTAACGGCGTTATCGAAAAAATGTATAGGCAGATAATGGTTAGATCCGATGACACGCCGTTACAACGAATATTTTTCCACCAAAACCATGAGGACGATATCCATGATTATGAATTAAGCACAGTCACTTTTGGTTTTAACTGTGCTCCCTTTTTGGCCATAAGAACTCTCCATCAATTTGGACTCTGATATATTGTGAAATCAGATGTATGTGGACGACATCTTAGCTGGTTCGCATTCTATGGAAGAAGAGATATGTAATCGTGATTAAATAATGAGTGTTGTGAAATCTGCTGGTTTTCGCTTCGCAAATGGACTTCGAATGATAGAAGTCTTATTGAGGACTTACCCCCCGAGCATCTACTTGATACCGATTTTTGAAACTGTCAGACGCCAGAACCGCTAAAACTGCGTTTTCCTTGGAATGCGAGCATTGATGCATTTTTCCTCAAGCCAGCTCCAACGCCCGATTTGTCTGAAGTCACCAAACGTTCTGTTTTATCTTAAATAGCAAAGCTATTTGACCCCGTGTGGTGGTTGACACCCAAAATAATTGTTGCTAAAATTCTTATGCAACAAATTTGGAAAGACAGAACCGATTGGGACGAATGTTTGAAACCCATGACATTGAACAGGTGGCGTGAACTTGTCGAAGATTACCCTGCCATCGAAAGCATTAACATCCCCACTTGGATTAATTTTAACCCCCAATTTGAAGTACAACTTCATGCATTTTGCGATGCTTCTGAGAAATCATATGCTGCCACAATGTATAGTAGAGTCCTAGCCCCGTCTGGTGATATTATCACCCATTTGCTCGTTGCCAAGACAAAAGTTGCGCCTATAAAAGTACAATCTTTACCGCGTTTAGAGCTCTGCGTTGCAACTCTATTGGTGAAAAAGGTATACTCACTTCGAAAGGAGCTGAATATTACCAATTCGGAAACCTTCTGTTGGACGGATTCGACTATCGTTCTGTCCTGGCTTCAAAAACCACCATTGGCCAACTTTTGTGGCAAATCGAAATTCATTTATCGTGGACCCGGTAGGTATTAGGGAGATCGGACGGTTATTATTCGACCGGTTTTAACCAGTTTTTTTTTTTTTGGCCACACCATCTGACAATTTTAAACAGCGATATCACCTCACAACATTACTAGCAACTGGTTATGTGTATTTACGCTGTGAAAAACTTCCCTAATACATCTGCCGTTCTACCTGTATATATGATAACCTTGAACGTCTCACAAGGAACGTGAAAACCCAGGTAGATTAAAAAAGATATGCACTCTTGAGCAAAAATAACCTTTTCTCATCTTTTGATTTTTATATATGGAGAATGATCAACTAGAAAGGGAAGACTAGTTAGGGAAGTTTGACAATTGGAATCACGTGGAATCTCATCACAACCATTCTGATTTGGCTAGTCGTGGTATTACCGCTAGAGCTGTGGTTGAACCACTCACAGTCGGACTAGACACGTTTATCTTTTCAGCCGGCCACTCAACTTGAAACGCTTTTGGTACAGGTCAACGTAGCACAAACGGAGATATTCGAAGAATTCTTGAATCGATTTTCGGACTTACCTAGTTCCATGCGAGTTTTGTCCTATATATTTTGTTTTTATCGCTCAACTCACCCGAGACAAAGATCGGCTCGGTCGCCAAACTTTGACCTATAATGAACGGTTTTCGAAAATATTACCCTATAATGGTCGTTTCACTCGTTTATATTTGGAAAATTTTCATGTTTTCTGCTCATGCAGATATCTCCCTAATGCTTCGACTTATGCGATAGGAATTGTGGGTTCCTAAATTGAAGAATTTAGTCATTGTTCACAACTGCAGTGTGTTCCGTATATAAGCGAAAGCTCGGCCAGCAGATTATTGCGGCTTTACCCCCACACTTACCCTTTCACTCACACAGTACTTGACTTTGTTGGTCCTTTTGAAATAAAATTGTATATAAGGTGTGGTTGCAGAATAACGAAAGGATATGTCTTAATATTTGTTTGTTTTGCTACCTGAGCCATTCACCTTGAGGCTACAAATGACATATCCACTGAGTGTCTTTTGGCCGTTTTCGCTAGATTCTTCTCCCGTCGTGGCAGTCCTGCACACATTGACTCTGATAATGGTACTGCATTTGTTGGTGCAGCCAATTTGTTGAGTAAAGATAAAACCCAATTTATCGAGAACATTAAGCGCCAACTTGTCGCAAAAATGCCTTCCAATTGGTGTATTGGCATTTTGTTCCCCCTGGAGCTCCACATATGGGTGGCCTATGGGAGGTCGGTGTAGAGGTTTAAAACCCACTTGAAAAAAATAACGCATGACCAAACATTTCCTTTTGAATAATTCTCGACCATGTTGGCAAGAATAGAGTCTTGTTTGAATTTGAGACCTCTGAGTCCAATGACTGGCAACCCGCATGATATCAACCCATCGACCCCGGGACATTTCCTCATAGGAAGTGTCATACTGTCCCCTCTGTTCGATGGCGCAAGACGAAAATTTAGCACCATTTGTTTGCTCGTCGTTGGAAAGACGAGTATTTAGTTGAATTGCATAGACGCAACAAATGGAGAGACCCCCAAAGAGATCTTGAAATTGAAGATTTCGTTGTCACTCGTCATGATAACTTACCCCTAATGAATTGAAGCTAGGTCGAATCGAGAGAGTCTACCAAGGCCCTGAAGTGCGAGTAGATGATGTTCGGTCGGCCAATAGCGTTCTAACACGGCCAATTGTTAAGCTCGTGCTGCTACCAAATAGAGTACAACACTAATTCGATTCTTTTTCTGTTTGCCTCGTTTTTGTTTACAAATGTTTTGTTTACAGATGTAGAACGCTCCGCAAATAAGTCTCGATGCGATTATTGCTGCCAATGGCTCTTAGTGCCGTTTGCGCCATGAAGCTCACCCCCTACGAAAGTGCCCCAAATTTCGTCGTCGCTTAATCGTTTGAACTCTGGCGCCACTATCGTCATCAAGGTCTTGGGCAAAAACTGAGGAACAACCCTTTTATTTTCTTTTTTTCAATCGATTTTTTTTTAATTTGTATATTAATATAAATATGTATTTATAGTAAATTTTTTATGAATTACCCATAACCTCGGCCAAGTAACTCCCGTCTTCTCTTGTTGTTTGCAATCTAACAAGGGGCGGGATGTTTACGTTGGTGACCTTAGTTTTAAATATTTAACTCCTTGTTATCCTATTTTTTGTCTTATAAACAACTTAGTGATATGTACTAAAAACAAGAAAATAGAAGAAGAATAAAAAGTTATTATTACCCGAACAACTGCCTAAAGCCAAAGGTACGTTGTTTTTTATTTACCTTAGAATAGTTTGTCTATAAAACTTAATAAATTTGTTTTTCTCTTTTAATATTTTCGGAGTAAAAATTTTATTTTTAAATTTACCCTGTCACCCCCACAGCATGACTTTATTTTTATTACAAGAATATTTTTTCTTGTTCTTTTATTTACAGTGATGTGAAAAATAATAAGAGCACTAATGTCACATATTGATATTTGATAATAAAGTACGTAAAATGAGACAATAGCTGATAAATGAATGAACTTATTTTTAGTTAATAAACTACAAAAACAAGTTTCATACCACTTTTATTAAATATTTGCTGTAGTTAAAATTTTAACTAAATTACACTTAAAATACAAATTCACCCTGTGAAAAAAATAATGACACTTCATGGTATTTCCAAAATAGAAATAATCAGGGGTGATACAGAATCTGATTGTTATCAGAATCCGAATTTAAATCGACAAAAAAGTAATTTTGTTGTCACAGAATCCAATATTATAGATTTCATGTTCGAATCAGAACTGCTATCAGAAAATGGTGTCATGGTAGCTGTTAGATTTGCATAATTTTGATACTGGAAACAAGAGGCAGAGTAAAATTTAATTTATACCTTAAAAAATATGTGGATTGGGATTTGTAAAATATGTTCTGAGCTAAATATTTTACAAATTCAGAATATTCATTTGGCCAACAAAAGTATACAAAAGGTTTTGTTTTCTGTGCTAATATTTTGCAAATCATCAATCAACTCTGATAGATTTTGTGCGTCTCCATGATTTTAAAATTTCTTTAAGTTTTTTGTATTTTTTGAGGAGATTAGTATATTTTCTCATGTACTGATTATTACTGATATCTCCAGCGAACGAAATGAATCGATATACGCTTGAGCAACTTTTGGCTTTATTGGAAATTTATTTCTAAAACAAAGAAAATTGGTCGGAAATTGCAATTGGTTTCAACAGGGTGGTGCAACTTGCCACACATCTTATGCCACAACCGATTTATGGCATCAAACGTTTGATGGTCGTTTAATTAGCCGAAATGATGATGTCAGTGACGTACGACCCCAAACACTCAAAAAAGTTCTCGAAAATTGGTCTGATCGACTGGGGTAGTGTGAAGCCAGCCGCGGCAGACATATGAATGAAATATTTCATTTCTAACCGGAATAATTGTAGTTCACAACAAAAAATTAATTTCAAACCGTTTTTGTTTTATTGCATTTTTATGGCCAACCCTGTACAAGCAAAACTAGCTTTACACAATTTGTGCAGAAGGGGGCCTCAACATTTTTACAATTTATAATTTTTTAGGAAAACCTGAACTCTACATTTAAATCTTCCGTTTCTTCTTCCATTTCATCGATATTTTAGGTTGGAATAGCTTCCTCCTTTAATTTTTTCCAATGTAGGAACTTGAGAAACGATTTACGCTTATGTAAAAATCTTTATCAAAACCCTTCTCAGGAATTTAACATTTCTCCCACCAAATTTGAACAATCCGGTGGAGGAAATTTAAACATTCTTAAGCCATTGAATTCCACATTTTCCCACGCAAATTTTATGCCCGATGGCAGTTTTATTTTATTGCTCCCATTCATTTCTTCATTCATATAAATATTTTTAGCAATGGTCTTGCGCTGTTAAAGTTTGACAACATAAGTGATTGTGAGTTAAGAAAAATAAATAAAGAATAAACAAAAATGTGCTCAAGCAACGAATTTGATCAAAGCTGTACTTATTGTTTTTACTAAAAAAAATAAAAATAAAAAACACAAATCAAAAGTAGTATAACACACATAAATTTATCTTTAGCTTCTCTTGTTACTATGACTTTGGTTACGCTCTTTGCTTTTTTTTCCTTTTGCCCTTCCTTAAAGCTGGATTCACTCATTTTTTCGGAACAAAATGCTTGTTTTCATTTTTTTTTTTTTTTGAAAGTTTGCTCTGAAACAATTCACACACTTCGAACAGTTTTGGAAAAACAAGGGTACCATATGAAATATTTTTGTAAACGAGGCGAGTTAGTTTTACAATTTGGCAGCACAGTAGCAAATGACTGCAATTTGCTTGTTTTCTTTGTGTCACACTATATTAATTATTTTGAAATAAACAAATTGTAAATTAATTGCTTTTAGCTGTGTTATACCTTCTACACACTCTTCCAAAGCGCTTGGCACTTGCTTCGTGCAATTAATTAAACACAACTTGTTGAATGGTTTTGATAATCATCTACAAAATTTATCTTACTTCTCATTCCAATACAGGTTGCTATTGTTAACCACACACCTTGCTTCATATGATTATTTTTGTAACTTTTATTACTCATATCATACAAACATACCCTGCTCGGCTTTTTTATTTCTGAAATAAGCTTCAGTGCAACTGATTCATTTAACTCCATGGTAATATTTATTTAATTTTCTGTTTAATATAATAATATTAATCAAGTTACTTTTTAAAACAAACAATACAAAACAAGTGATATGTATTGTATTATACATACATACATATGTACATATATATGATGTGGCAGCTCAGTTCAACTTTGCTTAAAAATTGAAGTAGCTGGCAACACAGTTCAATTGTTTCGGAACAAAAATAAAAATTAAACCAATTCAAGCGGAGACTGTTCCGAAGTAAGTTAACTCTCTTTCGCTCTCTGCCAAAAAAGAATCGTAAAATTACATATAAAAAATGGTTTCGGAACAAAATTTTGTTCCGAAACAATGGGGGAATCTAGCTTACGAATTAAAAACGTTTTTAAAAAATATTTACATTTTTCCTGAGATGCGCATTCTATATGATTTATATTTCTTGATTATGCTTATATATGTAATGTAAACATGAGAGCAACTGAACGACTCACCGTTTAGGCTTTGGTTTAAACCAAATGATATATAAAAAGTCTCATTTATAAAATAGTCCTGTAATGTTATCGTGATTAATTTAAAAAATTTTAAGAATTGTTATGTTATAAGATTAAAGTTTAACAGATATATCCGCACAATTTAGTTCATTATAAAAGAAATTTTAATGAAAATTAATTGAAGATGTATCCTATGAAAAAAGTTCCTTATATACGCCTTAAACTGTATTAGATTATACAATTTAATATAAATAATAATTAACATATACATACCATTGGTACATGTGGCCGAATTGCCTCTGGACACCGAATAACAAATGCTTCGCATGCTTGAAGGCAAAATTCTCGCAATTCATCATCGTCCTGTTGACTGTATTTTTTAAGAAGTACCATAGCACGATCTATGTGCTTACATAAACGATGACCTGCCTGGCGACTAAAAGAGAAACAATTTAGTTAGTACTGTAAAAAAAGCACATCGGTATGTAGATTACCAAATTGAAGCTAAGCATTGAATATATGTCCGAATATTTCCTTGGTTTTGTGGGTTCTCAAGACCCTCAAGTAAATGTTCAATAACTCCGTTATATGCGTTTGTTGTTGCCAAGGTTAAAAGGTGAGATAAGGCAACAATTGTACGTTTACGTACTGCTTGTCTTGATGATGATAGTTGAGGAACAAGAGCCTTAAGTATTGTATTATGGAATGGTATTAAAAATTCACCAAAGCGAGAAAGAAGATCTGATAATATATCCAGCGATTCAAGCTTTACGGAAACGTCTTCTTTTTCAATAGCGTTGCTTAGTTTTCCAGTAATTCTTTGACATACATTTGGTGCAAGAGAATTCGAAGTTTGAGGCAGTTCAGAAATTACCGTTTTGAGACCAATGCTGGATATGTCACGTAATTGCTCAGTGTTAGAAATCATATTGGCGCATAAGGAATCAACTATAGTTTCCACCTGGTTTTCTTTAACTTTATTTACCAACGGTCCAAGACACTTAACAGCAAGATTTTGTACTTCACCATTTTTATCCTCTAAAAGTTTCAACACCATCCGTACAACTTTTTTTTCAGATTCATCATCTAATTTTATGCTGTCCTTTTGTAGTTCTGTCATCAAATCGTTTGTAGCCATAAATCGGAAATCTTTATCATTGGAAGTCATCTTGTCAAGATTGTAAAGACACAAAAAATTAAAAAAACAAAAATTATACATATCTATACATAAATATGTATAGATTTTATATATCTATATTTATACTATCCTTTTGGAAAATCTATCATTAATAAATTAGTATAACTTTAATTCAATACAATAATACAAATTGGTTAAATATATTCGAAATTGAAGTTATTGATAATACTTTCTGCCAAGAGATTTGGGAGTTAAGTTACATGCATACATCCATAAAAAACATATGCAACATGGAAAAGTGTACATATATACGCATATCTATTTATGTATGGACACACGTACTTCATTCTTTTCAATACTTTCCAGGCAACTATAACTTACCTTTTCCAATAAATTTGCAATTTGATATTGATGAGAACCCATGATGACAATTTTTTAATAAATATATATTTCTGATTATGTTAAATTAAATATATAATTATGTTCACGCTTTTATTGTAAAATCAAATTTATAAAACTCTTTTCTTTTTTAAGAAAGTACCGGCGACAAATTCTATTCCATCTACACACAAATGCACAAAATTATTTGACGAAACTCGAACATCAGCAAACACCAAAGTTGCCAATATGTTTGATCTAACGATACCAAATTTAATTTTGTCAATCACTATAAATTAATAGAATATTATTGTCGAATTTGACCTGCAGCCACATATTTATTATTTTTCAAATTTTCACGCATACAACTTGTTACAATTAATTGAAATTGATTGTTGTGAAAAGACTGAACCTTGTTTGATATATCTGCATTTACAAAGTGGAAATTGAAAGCAGGCATTTTTTGCATTCTTTCGCGTTCTTCCGTATGCAACAGTATTAAAATTACAATGAAGTGGAAAAATAATATAAAGTAACAGAATGAAATTTATGAAAAGTAGAAAAGAAAAACTACATTCTCTACCTCTACAATCTCTCGCCAACAAACTTCATCTGTCTGTCTTTCAATTCCCGAGATGTAAAAATTGATAAATTCTTGTCTGATGCTTCGAGAAACGTGGTCCTGGGTACTTTGGATCAATAGGAACTGTTTAGTCAGAAGCTCATTATAGTACCTGATCGGCAACAACCCGGTCTTCCCATGATGATGATTGATGTTGGTAGTTTTGACGCATCCGGTGGCGATTCTCAAGGCGTTGTTCTGGGCAGTCTGCAGAAAACGGCAGTTGGTATCGTTTATAAACGGGGTCCATGTCGGCGCAGCGTAACTATGCGGGGAGCCGCCGATTGTCTCATGTGTGGTGGCATATATGTCCTTTGTCATAACCTAGGAGGTACCCACAAGAGACTTTGAAATCATGTTCCATTACCCTCTGGCTGACATAGGTGAGATGTGAAACAAAGTGAAGGAGGTAATTAAAGACAACAAGCACAAGTTTGGGCGCTTTAATTTTAAAAAAGTGAAATTGCACTGTAACTCCACTCAGAAATCTTCTCCGTACCTAAAAAATACATTGTGAAATTTGTTTTGGCAAATTGCATAATGAGAAGCGTGCCGTATCTGCCCACAAAAGGGTCTGAATTTTGGTTTGAAATGCCCCTCAGAAAATTTCCGAGTAGCAAAAAATCATTTTGGAAAGATGAATGCAGATTGTATCAGAAGAAGGTGCGCTGCTTCCGCCGTTAAAGTTCAGCCGGAAGATCAAAATGAAGATCCTGGGCCTAAAGAACTTGTTTTTTCTCAATTACAGCTATAATAAGTAGTATGATGAATAAAGATGAAGGCATTCTTTGCTTAGCTGTGGAAAAAAACTTTCTGATACAGAAGTTACTGAGTATGGTTTCAAAAACTGCACTAAACATTCAACAAGTCAATTGTCAAAAAGTTACTGCTACTCCATTTTTTGCAGGGTTGAGTTTTTAAAAGTGGACATTTACCATCATCAATTAATTTAATTTTTTCGCTGTCTGTGAACAGTGATTAAAACGTGTGATGCTTTTTTCGACCCGAATAAATATATACCATAACAATTTTGTCTATATCCGTACACTGTAAAATAGAATACATTATGTACTTCATACATACATACATTATGTACTTCTTTTAATTTTGTATTTAATTCATTGATCTAATCCATGGTGAAATTACATAAGGTAGTGGCATCCTACAACAATACAAAAATAACATGGCATTTTTTCCTCTAGTAATGTCAAAAATTGGCCGGTGAAATAAAAAAGCGACTGTCAAAAGTCAAAAAATATAAATAAAAGAGAAGAAAAACACAAAACACACAAATAATAAATTATATTTTAATTTTTATTTAAAAAAACGATAAATAATAAAAAAATTATTAAAATAATGATGGCCAACCGTCTACCACATCAAGAGAGACATACGCATCAATTTAGCGATACTCCACTTGAAAATATATATAAATGCGTCAATTGTTGGTATTTTGCTTAGCGGCAGCAAATTATAGGAAAAGTTTGGAATTTTTTGTTGTTATTTATTTATTATTTAAAAAACACAAACATTCTGTAAAAAAACACACATATTCACAAATTTTTACAAAAATTTTAATAGTTTCACAAAAGTTATGTATCTGTTTTTAATAAGAAAATATAAATATAAACAAAAACAAAACTGTTGACGGCTACGGAGTAACAAAAAAAAAAAAACCAGCTGCTTTTTAAACAACCCCTTATGGGTAATTTCACCATCGCTTTATAAATACATATCGCTTATAGGCTTGAAGTTACCTGCTTAAATACAAATCAAAAGAAATATTTTCTTGCAACACGTATTTTTTAGCGTTTTATTTGCTAAAATTTTATTTTTCTGGTAGCACTATGACTTCGTCGTTTCATAATAATGTGAAAAAATGGCGAGTGTACGCGTAAAATCTAACGTTGTTAAGTAAGTAAACATATAAATAAATTTATTTAACAAAATGTTAACTTTATTTTTAGGTCTTCGTACATAGTATTGAGGTTAATGTCGTCATATCCAAAACATTTTATTGATCCCATATTTTGTAAAAATGAGCAACGCGTGATTAATGCTACAGAACAAAAGAAGATTATTCACATGCCAACAAAAGCCGCAAAGAATAATGAATCAAATTCAATTTTTTATAATGGGATTGTTCAAAAAATGATTAACTACATAACTAAAGGAGGTAACAAACAGTTGGCGCGAAATCTCTTGGAAAACAGCTTTGATTGTATTAAAAGAACACAAATTGAGCGCATAAATTTGGGAAAAGAAAATAATTGTGTTGTAGACCCCTGTAAGCTTCTAGTTCAGGCAATAGAAAATAGCCGACCATTAATGCAACTAACATCAATAAAAAGGGGAGGCGTTAAATATCAGGTGCCTGTGCCTGTTACGGAAAAACGGTCATATTTTCTTGCAATGCAGTGGATACTGGATGCAGCTCGGGAAAAGGAAAGGAATGTACATTTCCCTGAAAAATTGGCGTGGGAAATCTTAGATGCAGCGTACGGTCAAGGAAGGGTAATTAAAAAAAAAATTGACTTACATAGGCAATGCGAAAATAATAGGGCATATGCTCATTATAGGTGGAGCTAGGCTTAAGAATTAAATAAAAATTTACTTACAGAATCCCAAGTATTGTAGTATTATTTTAAGGGATCACTAGACTGAAGGTTCATATGTCAGAATAGGAAAGTACCGGGAAATGGCTACTGTCACCCTCCCATTTAACACGAAAACGTCCAGTTACTGTATAACAAATATCACGTAAATTCGTAATGAAGTTCTATTTGCCACAGGTTGGGATATTACGACCAGGTTACATTAAGGTAAAATTAGCCGAACGTAACGTGTCAGCTGTTTGATTTTGGTATGTGGGAATCAATGTAAGTGTTTGCTGAATTTTAATGTCACGTTGCTGTAACCACAATGTATAGCTGTAACGTAATCTGTAGAAAATAGAATTTCTCAACGGCGTTACATGACATTCGTAAATCAAAGATGGTCTGTTTGAATGTTAATTACATGGGGAATATTACCCTTTTTTTGGCACACAATTTAAAACAATCGAGCAAAGTAATTTATAGTAATTTGAACAAATTTAAAATATATTCTAGAAAAATTGTAATATAAAAGTGACAAGCAAACATTTTCACGCTAATGAAAGATAAGCAATAATGTATGTATTACTTAGATCAAAATAAAAGGAACATTGGATCAGACACGACTAGTTTCCTAGGTGTAGGCCACTTAGTTTCAACATTTAACTGAGTAGTATCTTGAAATTTTTTTAACAAAAAAGGAAGGATGTCAGGTAAAATATATTTCCAGTGATTTTAATTTGGTGCGTAAAAAATGTGATTACATTGTTCAATAAAAACTTTTTATGTTGACTTTTTATAAAATTGCATTTATTTGCTAAATAACCTTATACTCCATATAAGCTCTACTTTGCCAATAATTCCGTATATAATTTGTTATATTTTATATTTGGTACTTTTTCAAAGCGTACACAATTCGGTCATTTATTATACCCATCACTGTGATTAAACAGCTGTTTCGTTTCCATTTTTAATAATTAATAAACACACATTTTACAAAAACATATGATACGTGCTTAAGTGTTCTATAATCGCATAGACGTTCTTGTAGTACGCTACGTCACATTACGTTTACGACAACGTTCGGATAACCAGGCCTTTATAGTCAAGGAGCATTTTTATAGCTTTTCGTATTACAAAAACGATCAGCTGATTCGACTACATTTGCTGATTCAACGTTTACGGTCGGCTAATTCAACATCAAAATTATTGTATGAATAACAATCAGTTTTGAACCATAGTGAAAATCTATGAGGTGTAGTTAATTGTCCGCTTGATTACTTTTTTTACGTTCAATTGCTGTCAAAAGGTTTTTCTTGCACAGCAGAAACTAAATAGAATAATCCAAGGGTAGAAAATAACCATATCTTATAGCAAAAAACATATATATTATATTTGTAAATACATATATCTAAATATTAATTGCTTATAATTGAAAAACGTCCAGTAAACGAAATATTTGAAAAATAAAATTTTGAACAAAATAAAATATATCAAATTTACAAATATTAACTGTGTACAACTTTTGTTTACGTTTTTTATATTGAAATTTTTTGACATTTGTAATATAATATACAAAACATGATTCATCATGATACAAAAATTACTTGTGGTACATACAACTTCACCTTATCTAATTCCACCATGGTTTTGAACAATTCAAACAGTGTGACCATATTAGCCTTTTTTAAGCTAAATTCAGCTTTATATATTAGCCTCTTTGAGATAAATTTAGCTTTATATATATATATATATATATATATATATATATATATATATATATATATATATATATATATATATATATATATATATACTATATACGGCTTCTGACTCCGTAGTCAGCCCCAGTAGCATAAATGCTACCTCGTTTCAGCCGCATAACGGCTCCGGACTTGTCACTATACCATTATCCGTACAGGTGTCATCTGGTTGTACGTGAGTCTTCGCCGTGCGGCATAGCCTACGGTGCCCCAATGGCACGGTGTATATAAAGCGTCCACCAACGCCCACAGCTATGATACTCACAAGTGAATATCACAAATGAGTACCAATTCGAAGGCGTATTGTTAAGACACTCATAACCCTCACATCTTGTTGAGGAGTCGGAGACTATCTAAACTCCTGCCGTGATATGGGTCACAGCACCCGATTGGGGAGATGCAACATCACACCGAGCTCGCGTTCTGCCACCACGAAACTCCCACAAAGTGGGCCTACCCAACAATCGGGCAGAGATCGGAATCCCTGGGGCTCCCGATTCCCGTGGCAGCAGGATACCTCTGATCAGGCTTAGTGACACGTGAATGTAAATACAAACACGTACCGCCTCCAGTTTAGAACCCACATTGGTAACCATTATCTGTACAGGCAGCTGAATTAATAATCTTCGAAATACCTGTACTAGGTTAGGATTTTGCCTCTCAATCAGTGTTAGAATGTCTTCCAGCTCCGCTGTTGAAGAAAGCACCCATGCTGAGACCGCCTTCCTAGATGGGATATCAGCAATAGATACAGCAGCCAGCTTAGCTCCTTCCTAAAGATTGCCCAGACCACTCACTGCATCTGCAAAAATTCCTTTTTGTTGAGGCAGTTAAAATGACCTTGACACATCTTAAGAGGAACGCACTGCCGAACAGTCTATTGCTACTCTTGCCCGATCCAGAGATAGTGATACCAACAGCCATCGATCACTTCTGATCCTCCCTTCGTGGTCAGATCTGTCGATAATTGCTACCCGGGAGTCATACCCGGTAATCATCAGCTTTGTCTTTATATAAGACTTGTCCCTAGCTTCACTGAGAGGATTTGAGCTGGTCTTCCCTTTTAACTTCTCTGCGGCTTTACAACCAAAGCAGTTGCATAGGAAACTGAGAGATAGATCATTGACTTACTTCTTCTGGTTGTGTCTGGCATCTGGTTGTGATTATTTTCCTACTACTGCTGGACGTGCTGATTCTGCTCCTTTATGAAGATGAGTCGCTGCCTTCGTTAGTCCTTTACCAGAACTTGATGACTTCGCCTCAACCCCATTATGTGAGCGACTGTACTTAGCCACCGCCGCTTTGGAAACTCTAGGAGGCATAATTCGCCGCAGTACTATCAGATGGGTTAGATTTTTGCATACCAATGCATGCCTTATTTTGAAGCTTGAGTCCGGGCAACAGAGTAATACCTACTTGAGGGTATGGGGGCAGCTATTGCCTCCTTATTAGGATTCGACTGATCCCCTACTCACAAACCAGCCTAGCTGAGAACTGCCTAACAGCCGGCGACTTTTTTGACTACGACGCAGCCTACGACCACTCAGGGTACTTTGACTTTGCCGCTGCCTCCATCGTCGCCGGCTTGGTATTAGCCGCTGTGATCTTTCCTCCTGGCGAGGCCTTAACCTCTTTCACTGGGAGAAGGATTTCCCCAATCGCAAGTTCGCGCTTAGAAACGTGGGTTTAGGTTCTTCCGAACTTCCTTACGAACTTAAGGTTGGTCATGATTAGGGTAATCTTCCTTTTCTTGGGGTCCGTACCGACGAAATCTTTAAGTAAGAAATCGCCCTCTTGTAAAAACATATATCACTGAATTCCCTAACCTCGTTACCTACCATTGCAGGAAAAGAAGGGCATTTGTCTTTCCTACGGAGCAACTTTCCCTCTTCATCTACCTCAACTTTTCTATAGGCTTATACTGTGGAAGCACTAGCCTACTGAAATGAGCTGATGTATCCATGGACAAAACTACCTCTACCATATTGGGTCAGTTTGCATCCTCCAGTTCCAAATTGGATAACCCGCTCTACCTAAACGGCACAGGGATCAGGTGATCTTTAGCTCATCCTTAGAGTAAGATCATCCATAACGTCGGCAGAGATTTCCTCCTGACTCAATCAGATAGAGCCAACCTCTGCCATAATGCTCATTGTCTCTCTGCTATATGCCAGCAGGTCATATTTTACAGTTTCTATGATCAAGTCGATATCATTAACCATATTCCTTTCTGTCGAACAACCTGCTATACTTACAGACGAATTACTTCCACACCTTTCCTTCTCCTTGTATGTTACCACAGATAGAGGGGCACTTGTAGCATAGACAGCTGTTGGTGCCAGGCCATCGACACCTAAAACAGCTGGATCGCAATTACAGCATAACGACGGCATATGGCTGGCTACCGCACCTACACCTGCTAGCGGTACTGGGTCATTAAGGCCTTATACCGTCACTTTATATAGAAGTATTAATACTTTCAGTGGTATCAGCCCTTAGCCACCTTGGTCTGCGGGGAGGATATGACCCAAATCATGTTGCCAGCAATTGAAAGGTTTCGATCTTTATATCAGTTACGAATAATTGTACAGCAACAGTAATACGAAACAAAAGCCGAGCGATCCCAGGTGAGATGATTTGGCTACCGAATTTTATTTATGTTTTATTAAGACGATTCCTTCTACTTTTTCAGCGCGGGATATGATCTTGTACACGGCCCTAACCTCGTTACCTACCATTGCAGGAAAAGAAGGGCATTTGTCTTTCCTACGGAGCAACTTTCCCTCTTCATCTACCTCAACTTTTCTATAGGCTTATACTGTGGAAGCACTAGCCTACTGAAATGAGCTGATGTATCCATGGACAAAACTACCTCTACCATATTGGGTCAGTTTGCATCCTCCAGTTCCAAATTGGATAACCCGCTCTACCTAAACGGCACAGGGATCAGGTGATCTTTAGCTCATCCTTAGAGTAAGATCATCCATAACGTCGGCAGAGATTTCCTCCTGACTCAATCAGATAGAGCCAACCTCTGCCATAATGCTCATTGTCTCTCTGCTATATGCCAGCAGGTCATATTTTACAGTTTCTATGATCAAGTCGATATCATTAACCATATTCCTTTCTGTCGAACAACCTGCTATACTTACAGACGAATTACTTCCACACCTTTCCTTCTCCTTGTATGTTACCACAGATAGAGGGGCACTTGTAGCATAGACAGCTGTTGGTGCCAGGCCATCGACACCTAAAACAGCTGGATCGCAATTACAGCATAACGACGGCATATGGCTGGCTACCGCACCTACACCTGCTAGCGGTACTGGGTCATTAAGGCCTTATACCGTCACTTTATATAGAAGTATTAATACTTTCAGTGGTATCAGCCCTTAGCCACCTTGGTCTGCGGGGAGGATATGACCCAAATCATGTTGCCAGCAATTGAAAGGTTTCGATCTTTATATCAGTTACGAATAATTGTACAGCAACAGTAATACGAAACAAAAGCCGAGCGATCCCAGGTGAGATGATTTGGCTACCGAATTTTATTTATGTTTTATTAAGACGATTCCTTCTACTTTTTCAGCGCGGGATATGATCTTGTACACGGCCCTGAAAACAAATCAGGAAATTTTATTGCTGATTTTCCTTTAAAACAATGTGTATACCTTAATCTTTTTAGACTCTTGCTCCCGGTATGTTTCCATTTAAGTAATGTCACTTTTTGCACGCTTGACCAACTTTTTATTGCTGAACACTATGCATGTGACGTCTTTTACAAATTTTTTTCGCATCTAAGTTATCAAGAGCTCCGAAACTGTTGAAAATATAAAAAAATGTTATTCAGCTGATTTGTAGGAAATTTTATTCCTAAACATTTGCTGGTACTTGTATTAAAATCGGTCAAGTCGTTTTTAAGCTATGATAAAATATATTGATATATTAACATAACTACCATATTTTGGGCGAAAAATTTGTCAAGCCCATAAAAAAAATCTGAGCCCGATGACAAAATTTAATACGGATTTGAATTCAGCGCATCAAAATCATTATATTCCACATCGTTTTTTTTTTAAGGCTTTTCTTTGCTGTAGACCAGTGTTATTGACAGACAGACGAAGATTGTTGACAATGGGTTGCAAAATGTGGTTCAAAATTTTTTAAAAAGAGGTGGAAATTTGCCCGACATATCGTATGCCATTATTAATTCCCATATTTCTATTTTATATTGGTATGAAAAAAACTGAATTTGTCAAAAAAAAAAAAAATTTGTTTTAAGCCAATTTACTTGAGAACCTCAAATTTGCCTACCCTTTACAGATATATACAGTGTATCACTAAAATGAGTATGCAGCTATCCAATCTATATGTTTTAATTGAAATAAAAGCTTATAATTAATTCTCTTTAAACAATAATTTGAAAGAAAGAGCCATGCAGTTAGTGTTAAATGACTCCTTAATATTTCAACAGGATAATGACCCGCAGCATACGGTTCTTATGGTCAAGGAATTGCTACAGTACTACAATATGTAACTGAAAACCTCTTCTTAGACCCCTGTTCTTATCCAAATAAACCATTTTTGGGACCATTTAGGCCGCCAATACAAAAACTAGGGGTAAGAGGAAGAACAGAACTGAACAAATATTATAGTGGAAAAGTGGTTAACAGTTCCCAGCTCTGTGATGCAAGCCTTGGTGGATTCGATGCATTTACGACTTATATATATACGAGTATATATATAATATATTTATATGTATATTTTATATATTATATATATTTCCATATATATAATATATATATATATATATATATATATATATATATATATATATATATAATATATATATATAATATATATATAATATAAATATATATAATA
The DNA here is from genome assembly GCA_023159175.1 of Wohlfahrtia magnifica. Classification (NCBI taxonomy): domain Eukaryota; kingdom Metazoa; phylum Arthropoda; class Insecta; order Diptera; family Sarcophagidae; genus Wohlfahrtia; species Wohlfahrtia magnifica. Next base: position 332,660 of record JAKWBJ010000165.1, on the reverse strand, counting down.
TAATATAATATAATATATATATATAATATAATATAATATAATATATATAATATATATAATATATATAATATATTATATATATATAATATATAATATAATATAATATAATATAATATAATATAATATAATATAATATAATATAATATATATATAATATAAT